>JAPSGF010000087.1:1305427-1346958 GCA_035772895.1 Perdix hodgsoniae
TTATTTTATTTTATTTTATTTTATTTTATTTTATTTTATTTTATTTTATTTTATTTTATTTTATTTTATTTTATATATAACTTAATTGTAGCACACGGACAGTGATGTGCGAAGACATCCTGCCCATCTGGAGCAGGGATGTGCAGTTCCTCCTCATGCCACCAAGTGTCAGTGATGCTCTTAGAAATAGCCTCCACTGAAAGCACTGGAAATGCTTCTTCGGGAAATGGACCTTTAACTTTTGCATTTCTGCTTTCTGTAGTGTAGCTGAGAAAGATTTTTGAGATGAAGAGATTCACAAAGTGATCTGCCCAGCTGCTGTGTGCCAAAGCCATTTCTGGGAAAACCTTGGCCTCTGTTGTGTTTGCAGTGATTCTCCAAGATACAGCAGTGCAAATATTCAGCTTGTAAGGAGAAAAGGCAACCACTGAGGGACATTTTAAACAGATTCATCTTTGTGGGGACAACTGTGAAGATCTAAGGTGTCACATCCCACACATAAGGGGAGGGAAAGGGTGACTAGATTTGTGCCCTGGAAAATCACTGAATATAACCTGTATATAACTGTAAATCAGTGTTGACATAGCTCCACTCGGGGCAGGGTTCCTGCCTCTCACCTATAGCCAAAATCTCCTTATTTCTGTTCTGGCTACACCAATTTGGTTCCCTTTTTTTTAGCTCTGGGAAAGAGCAAACAGCCATCAATTGGAGGGCAAAATTACACCTGACCATGCTGCCCACTGCGATGGGAGAAGGATGGGGGAGCCTGCTGAGCCCTGCCCCAGAAGGAAGGCTTGGGACTAGACATAACAACATCCAAATACCAATTATTTATGTTTTTTCCAATCTCTTTTTCCTAGCTAGGTACTTCTATGGGGAACTATGAGAAAAGATTATAGCTTTTCCATCCTTTTATGGAGCCAAAAAGTGATTGCTACAAATTCTTATTTTGATCTTCCTCACGTCATGCTAAACTTGAGCCAAGCAAGCTCAAGATGCACAGAGGACTCGATGCATTTGATATGTGGATGTCACAATCTCCCTTTTGCTTCAAATTCAGAGCAGATAGGTTGAAATACTTTAAAGAAAATTGCAAAGTACACATTTTAGTTTAGTGGTAGGATCGGTCTGGTAAGATAAGTCTGGCTGCACTGACTTCATGTCTTAGTTTACCCAAGCTGAGCACCCAGCAATTCTACATGGCTCAAGTCCCATTCTATTTGAAAGTCTGGAGAATATTGACATAATTTTCCGCCATCATCAGGATTAATAATTTCTCAAAGATATCTTTTGAGGGGCTTTGCTCATCACTGCACTAGCATTACTAACACCCTATCTTGGGTGAAAACTTCGTGTCTTTACTTGAGCCTCCCGAGAAGTTCTGAGTGTTTCTCATTGGTGCCACACGATGGCACCAAAGCCCACGGAAAGTGGGGCTGTAGGTGGGGCTGGGGAGGAAGAGCATCACCTCGGGGCTCTGTCCTGCCCCTTGGCCCGGCACCCTTGCAGCACCCGAGGAGATGGGGAGCGAGCTGAACACCCCAGCAGTGGGATGTTGGCAGGGCAATCCAAGCGGTGTCCATCGGCTCTTCTCCAGGACTCGGCTTGTGCTGAATCAGTGTTGAATTAATTCCCGTAGCATCTCTGAAGTTGGCAGTGGGATTTCTCACCTGTCAGAAAGTTTCCGTTTTCCTGCACTCTTCCCTCTGTGCTCCATTAGCCCTTGGTGTGAAGGACTGCGTTTGCACATTTCAGGAGCAGCTTACCTTTGCAGTATTGAAATGCAGTTTAGATCTGAAACACATTTAGAAATGAGGCATCATCCGTCACTCAGCCATTCGCTGTGAGCATGGAACAGGAGATGCCATCAGCATGTTTTGTACCCACGGTGCAACCTTAGAGGGAGTGAGAAAAGGAGCAATTGGGCTTTGAGCATCATGAGACATAGATCTAACCATCCATGCTCTACAGCCCAGACAACAGGTTAGTTATATGGAGATTCTTCCTCTACAGCTTGAGTGGTTGCTGTAGGCTGTCCGTTATCCCATTGCCCTTGGTGATCATAGAATCATTAAGGCTGTAAAAGAGCTCTAAGTTGATCTAGTCTTACCATCTACCTACCACCAATATTGCCCACTAACCATGTTCTTCAGTGCCACACCTCCATAGATCTTGAAAACCTCCAGGGACAATGACTCCACCACCTCGCTGGACAGCCTGTGCCGGTGCCTGACCACTGTTTTGGAGAAGTTTTTGCTAATATCCAACCTGAATGTTCCCTGGTGCCACTTGAGGCCATTCCCTCTCATCCCATCATTCCCTCTTTTCTCTCCTGTAAGTTTTCTGCAACATATTGAGCCAGAGAAGTCCATTTCCAATACCAGCTCCCAGTGTCCCAAATATAAAGCTCAGGCTCCTTGGCTTAATGCTTCTCCTAATACCTCCCTCACTTCTGCTGTTTAGCTCAAATGAATTTGTTGTACATTTGTTTCCTGTAATTAAGACTTATGCATTTAATAATGTTCTCTCTGCACAGTTCTGTGCATGACATGCACAATCTTTGTTATGAAGGCAGTGCTGAGGATGCACGAACACCTACACTGTACTGTTGATATGTACATGTTTATACACACATTTATATACACACTGTTCACCCTTAAGCATGCATACATGCTTAAACACCTACACAATACACACCCATGTGTGCAGAAAGGTATAATACAGCAACTGCATCTCCATGCACTCACTGCTCAAATTATCTGAAGACTTTACCAGAGCCCCTAAGCAAACACAAGGGAGTGCCTTTCTGCACATGCCTTCAGTGCTGAAAGCTCCCTCTGCCCAGCTGCCAGATTTTCCAGGATCAGGGATTTATTCTCTTCCACTTGTGAATGTGTCTAACAGAGACAGCAGCCAGCTAAACTGCTGCTCCCAGAGCTTAGCCCATGCTGTTATGAAATGGGCAGTGCTCAGCTATGGGACTTGGCCTCTGCTTAAACCTTTAAATCCTAGGACCTGTCCTTTTCTGTGGTCATGGCCTCCAGGGTGGGCAGTGGGAGGGGGATCTGATTGAAACTGCAGCCCTTGAAATCACTTGGTTTATCAATTCCAGTCTCCTGTAAAATCGAAGGATCAAAAACTCCTTCAAACCAGAGCACAGAAGCTTTTGGCCAGTAATGAATAATAGCAAACCAATCCCTTTTAGGTCTCCCTGTGCATGAGGGTATTTTAGCAGGGAATCTGTGCCATGGCTAGGCATCTGAACTGACAGCTGTGACTGTGTTTCTGTGGATCTGGGCTCTGATCACAGAAGCCACATTTAAGGTCCCAACATGAGCTCAGACCACTCAGTTCATCCTTGCAGAGGTACAAAGGGGTGATAAAAAAGGATTTCTGAAGCATCTTGACAGTGCTTGAGATCCTTGGGATTTTTCTCTTGCTCTCTTCCTCAAGAAATATATTGTATAGTGGTGTAGTAGTTGTTCTATAAAACTTTTGTCCCTTGGGTGTCCCCTTGGCAATGACAGTTTTGTGAGCCAGCCCTTGCTGGACTTTGCAGAATGCAGCCCAGGTCCTGTGAAAATCAACCACAACCAATGGACTCTGCAATTCTCCAGAATGAATTGGTGGCTTCCAAGTAAGCAGAACTGGGGAAATCTTTGTAGGAGGAAAGACAAACCTCATCTCTTATCTGTCAAACACTGTAGGCCTGCAAGGAGTTAATGCAGTCTTATTCTTTCACTTCTCGAGTGGTCACGACTGACATAAGGAGTCTGCCAAGGTCAGGACCTTCGAAAATAAAATATCTACCATTTAAACTCAGGCAAACAGCAGACTCCTGCCTATACCAACAAGCACAACCTTGACAGCCACTCCTTGAGTGTTTATAATGTCTGTATTAGGAGCCAGATATAATATGGTAATGGATGGCTTTATACTTAGAAGTTGGGAGACAGTGGGGTATCTGTGTGGGGCACTACAAACTGAAATCCAATGTTCACACCAAACTCATTTCCTTGGCTTCCCAGAAGCACTGTGGTGCCAGTTCTGATGGTTTCAGGGTAATCTGAGCCTTTCTGGGAATCCAGCATAACCCTCCTCCACAAGAGCTAAGGACTCTTAGGAGCCCTACAGGACTCAACAAGAGAGGTGTTCTGCACTGCTCTGTTTTTTGGGGTTTTTTTTTTGAGTGTATGGGAACAGTGTTATACCTTGTGATAATGTTATAACTACACCATCCAGGGAAAGCTCTTAGAGAAACAGACTTTCAGTCATCAGTGGATGTTTGCTACCACTGTAAATTGACAGTGCTGAAGCAATACTTTGTCTGGAAAGCAAGAGTGATCAGTAGTAAACTTCTCTGAGTGTGCCTTCAGATACTCTCCACATATTTCTGATTTTTTATAGTGTCATTTATGATTAAAAATACCCAAGCAGTCATCTCAAACAAGCCAGCCAGGTTCAATTTTACCTGAGAGCTGTCAGAGGTTGATCTATAAGATCCCACTGCAGGAACAATACTAGTGAAATGTAATACAAAGCTAACACAAATTAAACATCTTAGACACAGATGGAAACTGTGAAATCTTTAAATCTCAAAGAAGTCCTTCAACTTGAATTTTTTTTCAAATCGATTATGTGATTATTGGATAAATAAACTATGTGATTGTTCAGCACATAAACACCCTTTGTTAAATGTGTCCGTCAATAGACAATTCATATAAATGATACTAACTATCATCAAAGGAGTAATAACGCCTTTATTGATGAATAAATCTCTAAAAGACAGATCAAATGGAGGTTAACTAGCCATGCATGACATTAGCAGGAATTAGTCTGAAAAGAGCCTTGCGGGCGTGTTAGCTGCTGCTGTAGATGGGGTGGGAAACAGTGTGGGCCACACTTCATGGAAGTACCTGCAAGGTCAAAAGCCTGACCCCTGCCAAGACCATGCTGGTTTCCTTACCTTATATAGCCTGGCAACGTTATTTCTGTATTGTATTTCTCTGTTGTTTTGTATGAAGGCTTTTTTTTCAAGGAGCCTCTTTCTAGATTTCTGAAGAGTGGTATAACATGGAGCCTGAAGCCCCGAGGCTGTACCCAAAGTGTCAGATATGGATATAAGGTGTCCGATATGGATATAAATTACTGCTCTACTGCTTTAAAAACCCAGGGTTCTGATAGGACTGAGTTCCACAGACAAGAGCTCAGAAAAAAATCTCAGGAGCAGCAACTGATATGAAGTAAAAATTAATAAAACTGGGGGAAAAAAAAGCAAAAAAAGAGTCTTGAATCGAGTGATAGAACAGTAAGTGGATAGGAAGGACAATACTCAAGTGCCAGAAAATGATACTCTACTGTTATCTTAGCATATGTAACTCTTTTGGTCGGTACTCCAGAAGTGTTTTCCAGCTGCAGTTCTGTTTGGTTGAGCAGCTATAGCATGATAGTGGGAAGCCTTCCTGGTGCCTGCATCAGAAACACATCACTGGGTGGTGGTGGACCAGCAGAGATACACCCCCACCCAACTGCTGCCACGCAGCCATGCACAGCAGTGTTGGACCTGCAGCCAAATGCCACAACCCAACTGCAGCCACCTACCATGCACTTATCCATGTGTCAGTTGCTTTTTTTCCATTTTTCCCCTAATTCAGCTTATCTGCTCCTTCCTACTGCAGGGCAGCCTGGCCAGTGCTCTGGGATGGAAGGCATTCAGTTGCGATGCTCCATTTTAAGCAAACACTGCAAGCTCCTCTAATAGTCATTTGTGTGAGGCTAGCGGCTAGCTTTTACCTTTTCCATGGAGATATATTACAACCAATAATAAGAAATGAGCTCTTTTTCCCACATAAGATGAAATCAATGCACATTAGAATAGTTAGGTTGGAATTACATAGCATATTAATGACCAGCTTGGAAACTGCTTATGATGAAAGCTGGCTGGATAAATCGTTTTTCTATTAACAGAGTTCCCAAATAGGACATCAGGGTGGCTTTTTGGGAGGAATTCAACAACAGCATCTGGAATGTCTGTAGGTAGGACTCTGTGGCTGAGCCACTCCAGGTTCACATAGGGTCCCAGGTTCCTAGTCATGGAAAGGAAAGTCCATTTTATGCTGTGCATGTGTCAGCTCTCATTGTATCGCTCTGTTGAATATGGAGGCACTCCAGCACCATCATTTCAGATCTTGCTGTTCATACTGTTGTGGTTTGGTCAGTGGAGCCTCACCCTTGATGCCAGGAGAATTTTGTTGCAGCTTTCCCTGGTGTTTAAGTGGTTTCCCATATCTTACTTGGACTTTTTGGTTAGACTTTTGCTCTTTGGAGCTTGCATTCCCATGGCACCAGACACTTGTTAACTGAAGCCACCAGCTTGGCAGAAAGGTATGAGGACGATAGGGGTGCAGCAGCCTCTCTTTCAGTAGATACCACAGAGCAAGAGACAATCAGAGAAATGACGACACAGGAACATAACACTGAAGTTAGGCAAGTGAAGGTGGAATGAGCTGTACTGGAAAGAAATATGAGCAGTGAAATTCAAACATTTGGGTACTTAAGCAAAGTACCTTGAAGATCTAAGCAATCATGAGAGGTAATAATTTAATAGCCCTGAAGACTCATAACCTGTAAATATGCACAGCAGGCAAAATTATCCCTACCTTTCTTCAGCCCTGCAAACTTGTGAGTGGGATTTATGCAGTAATATTTACGGGACCACAGAATTGTTAAGGAAAAGACCTGTAATAGCATTAAATCCAACTGTAAACCCACCCCCACCTTGCCCACTAACCATAGCCCTCACTGCCACATCTCCATGTTTTTTAGTACCTCCAGGGAGGACGCCTGTTCCAGTGCAATGGAACACTCTTTCTGAGAATAAATTTTTCCTAATGCCCAACACAGACATCTGTACCTGAGTTAGGGACACAGGGCTCTCCTTGCTGTCTATGAGGCACTTCTGAAGCACAGCTCATCCGAGCAGTTGGGGATATTAGTTCTCACATGTTTCAACAACACATAGCTGGTAATGTTATTGTTAGGAATATTTTAATTAATATTGCTTATAATAGTAGATTCTGCTGGCCTCTGGAGAAGAGGTCTACAAAAAGCATCCGTCAGTGTGATATCTTACATGAACGAATACATTGGAGTTCAGTCTCGGAAACAGATCCCTCCCACTTCAGGATATCAATCAGAACCAAATCCAAAGCATGATTTCTGGGATCTAAACACCAAAATGCACTTCTCTAGAAATTAAACAGTAGTTACATATTGGGATTTTTGGACTCTGTTCAGATACCAGCTTTTATGATGCTACTTACCCTAAAGCAAGTGATAATGATTTTATGTAAATTATCCTCCTACCAGCTGGTAAACAATGCAACATGAAACCACATGATTACCATGCTTTTCCTGATCCTGACTGATCCCTATTTGAGGCTCTATTAACATAGACAACGTTTTGTTTTCCCACAGGAGCTGCTTGGAGGACAATTAGTTAAATCCACTGCTCTAATCGTGTGGATTTGTTTTGGAGCAAGGCAGTCTCATAATACAAAATGCCTATTTCAGTTTGAACAAGCAGATTTATTAAGCCTTTTACGTGCACACTGTGTAGCTTCCATACACAAAATTAAAATCCATCTGGAGTCAGGAGAAAATACATGCAAACTAAATACTACAAGAGCAATAATATTACTAGCTCTCAAGTCAAGCTTGCAGTCAGTGCAGTATTTTATTGTTATTCATAAGAAAACAAAATAATAATAATACTTTCTGCTCATGGCTGGGTCCTGATATATTTCCATAGCAAAGGCCATCTTTTTCTAACAACTCTAGTACATGCTTTGCTTTCCATGGTGGGCAATGCTAACACTGTGTAAGGTTATGCAAAACGGGAGCTGAGGAGTCAGGGCTGATCTTACAGACAAGTCAACACTGGGCTGAGGCCTCCTGGCATCTCCAGTAGTGCTGGTGGCCATTTCCCAACTCACTTCCACCATTTTGCCCTTCATAAGTACTTACAGAATGTGTTACCCCGAGACAGAAGAATAATAAAATTGTCCATGTAATTATACTCCAGGATGACTTCATTTAGCCTGATTAATTACACAGGTGTAGTATCTAATCCCCAAATTTAGAACAGTGGCTGTGTTCTAATTATATCCTCTGATAGCTTAATTCTCTTTTTTATAGCCCAGCTAAAAATAGTTTGTCACGTTTTTGCATTATTCTCCTTCCAAAGGGAGAATTGGCACTTACTGTTAGATTCCATAGGCAATCCTAATTGCTCCAGCCAGGCTCCCGAGCCCTGCTGGGGGAATATATTCCACCAGGCAAGGTACCGCTCAGCAGTTCAGGGGCAGATTTGTCCAATCCTTCCACTGCACACAGGACGAAAGATGCTCCTGGGAAGAGGAGATCTGAACATCAGTGAACATTTGGTGTGCTGGTTGTTTCTGTTTCCCTCTTGGAGATGGTGAAATGATGTCGTCAGCCTGAGTGACCTGACCTGGATCAACAGAAAGAATCAGTGTTGGGAATGGAGGAGAAAACTATCTGATTATTATCATGAGAAAACTGAGGCAGAGCTGGATGAAGGCACCAGTAGCCGTGTTTTTTCATGTACTTTCCAGCCTATTCTTCATCTACAGTCTTCAACACGTTTCATCTTCATAAACACACCTCTTTCAT
Organism: Perdix hodgsoniae; assembly: GCA_035772895.1. Taxonomy (NCBI): domain Eukaryota; kingdom Metazoa; phylum Chordata; class Aves; order Galliformes; family Phasianidae; genus Perdix; species Perdix hodgsoniae. Next base: position 1,314,122 of record JAPSGF010000087.1, read on the forward strand.
ATACATACTTCTCCAATAACGACACCATTATAACAAAATAGTATATACAGGGATAGACTTAGTAACATCTGCATAAAGACTTCTGATATACTCTAGATAAAGAAGACATCCTAAAGATGCTACATTACACCGTAGGGATATAACCACAACTGTACTGAATGTTGGGGAACCCAGAGGGGTTTCAAACTGCTGTCAGGAGTTCAGCAGTCAAAGCCACAATGAATGTCTTTGGTGGGAGACCAGACTCAAAAGCAAAGCTAGGGCATTTGCAAACAGCAAACACCATTTATAGAGATTACATTTTAGCTGTATGGACATTATCTTAACACAGTCCAGCAAGAAAGAAGTCGATTCAACCAGGCACAACTGAAAACTGCAGAATCATCAGGTCTGGGCTGTGCCGAGTTGCTCTGCTGAAAAAAACTGTGCCTCGATGGGCTCTGCTTACCACACTGCTTGCCCTTCCAGTGTCAGAGATTATTCCTCCTACCGTTTTCTCTTGGGATCTGGCTGAAAAAAAACACTCCAAGATCGCTCTGAGAAACTGAGTGCTACCTGCAAGATAGATGTAAAAAGTTCTTCTGAAAAATTAAAAAAAACCACCATGTGTTTCTAATGTGGCTCCAGGGAGATTCCTGGAAACTGTGACTGTATTAACATAAACATGGTTACCGTGGGCTTTTTGATCCTAGGTATGCCTTCTTTGCAGCATATTGGTAGCACTGCAGACCTGACTCACTTTACGTTCATTGTACTATTCCTTTTCTAGAAGTCAGGCATGAAATGCAGATGGAGACTTGCCCCCGAAGTCTTCTGAGGAACAAGTTACAAAAACATTGAGTTGAGTCCATTATTACCATCTTAATACTGCTCTGGGGAAAGGATAGTTAAAGAAGATGAGACAAGAAAGAACAGAAATTCAGTTCAGTGTCTTTATTTCCCTCATAATGTGTCACGTACCATTCCCCTTGTTATTTACTTGAATATATAATCAACTTACCGTGTTAGTGGCTAATTGCTTTATTTCAGTTCTGCTTTATTCTGTCTCATTAGGCCTATTTACAGTTCTCATCTTTTTTTGTAATAAATAAAAAGAAAGATAATAATAACATCAGAAACATCTTCAGTGCTTTCTATCAGACTCCTTCTGCAATAAAAATGCTGCATCCACATTTCATTTCACATCTCACATTTGTTTCCTGCAGGACTGTACTTGGAGCTGATGTTCTGTTCTGATGCAAATGACGATGCGTGATTTAGAAACAACAGAACTGGGAAATAAGTGAAAAACAAAATACCTGGCTGAAGGTGGACAAGGACTTGAGACCCATTGAAGATACAGCCTGAAATTCTCATTCCCTTAACCAACAGGAGTCCTCCAGTGACCTCCAGAGATTCAGCATGTAAGGTACAACTAATGAACATGTTACGAGTTCAAAATTACAAGCTGCAAGGATAAAAAATCCATGATTGAAAGAATTCCTGCATGTGACTGCAAACTGACGGTCAAATCCTCATCTGGTTTATACTCAGCCATTTCTACCTTTCATAGAGATTTCCTTGCCAAGACTGATATTGTACCATCATATTCAGCACCCCATCCCCAAATCCAGTGATCCACGATTCAAAGTATCAAAGTGTTCAAATTACAGCATCTCTACTGTTTTTCCATATCTTTTCAGGCTCAAGATTTTACATTTAGCATCAGTTGGCATTAGGAAACATCATCTTATTTGGGCAACCTCGTTCTCCTCAACTGCCAGCTGCTTTGAGCTAAACAATCAATGCTGTCCTTCTCAACTTTTCCTTTCCAATTAATTAATTTAAATTGACCATTAAGTCAGCAGAGTTTTTGATTGATATTTTCATTAACAGCCCTCTCATGCAGACCTGTCCAACACCTAAGAAATGTATGATAATGTCCAATCTGCATGAAGGGGTCTGAGCATCTCCCTTCACCTCTCAGAGCTAGTGAGTTATTACTCGAATTGTGCTTGCTGTTTCATTGAGTGTAATTTGAATACAGATTAGCTGCCCCAGTGTTCCAGAGCTTTGGCATTATCATTACTGGGGACAGTAATTTGACTGATGAACACACGGGTTATCACAAGGTCATCACCTTCACAGTATTGGAATGGTCCATCGTCCCAATTTTGGAGGGAAGGAGGCTAAAGCTTTCAATAGCAAAATTAAGTCCTGTAAATTAACTTGTCCGATAACTTATTGAATAAATCCTTTACTAATTAAAGAACCAATAGGCCTTTTTGTTCTCAGATCTTCAAAGGCTTTATTAAAATCAATGAAGTAATATCAATTTAACAGGGATTTGTTTTTTTTGTTTTTTGGTAACAAGAATTAAGATCCAATTAGACACAAATGTTCTATATATGCATGTATATGATTTGAAATGTTAAATGGCAACAGGAAAAATACTAGATTTACTCTGTAAATGCAATTATTTCAGCTATGCCTTCTGAAAAGACATGTTCCTTCTGCATTAGCAGTCAGAAAATGAAAAAGTAATTGAAAAAGTACTTTAAATATATATACATAAAAAAAGAGATCTGTCACAATGAGACAACATTACTTTCTGTCATTTTCTCCACTGTAAAAGAAGCATTGAAAAATGTGCAAAAGAAAGTACATAACCTGAACTAAAACACACAAACTGATGCATAAGCAAAAAACATACAAGCATCAGCGGGACAAGCATACTGATTTGCTACTTTCTTCTAAAAAACTTCCAGCTGAATGAGCTTTTTGTTTACGAACAAAATGAATGTGAGGGCCTCAAAGCAGTCACAGCTGATCTCCATCCAAACCATCCCCTGGAACAGTTGGTATTATTTGTTAACCAGTACTTTAGATATAAGATACAGTTTAATGGAAAAGATATAGCTACATGAAAATGGCATTACAATGTTCAGTTTCATGAAGTTTGGCTCTAGGTAAATGTTCTGTGCATAGCAACTCTCATAAAAACATTTTTGTATTTTTTAAGGGCAAAGTTGCATTTAAAGTTTTTGGACAAAATCAGGAAAATAAAGTTTTTTAAGTTGTTAAAAAAAAAGTGAAAATGTCATTTCAGTATTTTTAGAGAAATGTGTTCTTTTAAAGCTAAAGTAAAACACTATGAAGTTAACTTTTTGGGTATGATAACAAAAATGAAACGGACAGAAATGTTGAAGGTCTGTGATGACAATGCATGAAGTCAGTCATTCAGAAATCTGTGAATAAGCACAAATCTTTCAAGGAATTCCTTTACAATGATGAAAACAGGAATATTCTTTTGAAGGAGCTGATACCTGAACATGGCAATATTTTAGTGAGAACAAGACAACATAAATGAAAGCATGCAAAAATAAAGTACACTGGTTCTATTTGCTAAAGCAAATACAAGGAAAATTAATTTCCTGTGTGACCTTTAATATGATTACAACATGTACAGTGAGAAGAAAGTCAACATTTCAAAATTATTTTGGTACTAAGAATGTGAGATCTCATTAGTACCATAAGTACAGTATTTATTGATTGATAGAGGATGAACAATTTTTAGGAAAAGGGAAGTAAAATTGAGAAAGGTCAAATAAATATATATCTTTCAAAACCCATAACACATTTTGTTTTTGGAAGTCTAGTAGTAGTATTTCGTATTTTCAGAAATTATCCAATTGAAAACATTTTAATGCTCAAAAAATTTCAAAGATGTCCTTGTATGAAAATCCCCCCAAAATGTTAATTTTCTCACAATATTTCCAACTTCAAGGCATTCCCAGCATGTTGTTGTTTTTTTTTTCAGGATAAAATGCTTTTACTGAAAACTTGATATGCATAAAAATATTCCAAACCCTACCTATTTCAATCTAGACAGACTACTCGTTGTACCATATGTCAGACAGTGCACAAGTGTTTACACAGGTCTGAGATAAGGTGCTAGGAAAGGTTCTGTGGCAACATATAAGTTTGAGGAATCTGGCTCTGGAATCTCATCTGAGATTGTATTAGCAATTAGTCCTTAGGAATTAAAAGATATGGAGGAGAGAAATGAAGCAAGAAATGCCTCTGCCTCTGACTAAGGCTTGGACAGGGAGTATTCTGGTGTCAGTGGCAGAGGGATTTGAAGGTGGATTCCTGATAAAAAGACTTCATAAATATTGCTCTGAGAATGCTAACTCTAAGGACAGAATGGTGTATTAGCTCCACTATATTTTTCCAGCAGAATTCATTGATGTATTTGTCACATCTCACTTTTAAAGCAATCCTAAATGTATCCCAATTAATCTTTCACACCACTTCATCTTGCATTCTCACTATGTAGTATTTTTGACCTTCACAGCAGTTTGCCAGCATTAACTAATTAATTCTCACAATATCCCTCTAAGGGAAGTGAGTAAGCCCCATTATCCCTCTTCTAAACCAAGCCAAAGAGGTCTTGTGAAACAGCTCTGCCTGAGGCCATCATGTTTTCTTGTTTTTGTTGGTCTCCCAGCACCAAGGCAGAGTAATTAGATCTTGACTTTGCCTGGCTTCTGGTCTTGGGCTTGGATCTCTATCACACCTTTGTTGACATTAGCAAGCTACTGTAGCCTGGAAGATAAAGAGCTAAAATTCATTAACATCTTCCATGCCAGTCTTACAGCATTTTTTTTAAAGGAATAGCAATTCTTATTTCCAGTCACAGAAGAAGACAGTGAGGAAGATCTAAAAAATATTTTCTTTGAGGATGAATTGAGACTATGTAAATCAATTAGTCATCAAAACAATTTGACACTTGGAAAATTGAATCTTCAATTAGATGTTATCTTCTCAATATCCTTTATATCCTCCCTGGATAGAGATAACACCTTTGTTATCTTGCTGAGAATCCACCTGCCCTACTTTAGCAGAAATGATCAACTGATAGTTATAAACCCTTGATGTTTGTCCTTGGTTGAAAGAGTCCCACAGAGACATGAACACATTAGCAGCCATGGGATGAAACATTAGTTACTACAGCCTCAATTGTGGGATTTTACAACCTGGTTAAAGTGAGCAATTCCAATCTTTCTCAGCACTTGTGATTTAAAGATATCCTTACTTCGGAAGCTGTGTCTGAACCCTGTTACTGGCAGGAAGGGGACAAAACTAAGGAAGGCTTTCTTTGTTTAAGAACACTCCCAGTACCTTGTATTCACTCCTCTCATCCAGAGAAGGTAAGTTCTATGTATGTAGAGAAAACGTAGCTGCTGCATCCACTGAGGTCTGGCTTTTTCTTTTTTATCACCAGGGACATGGCTACTGAGTGAGCCCACCTGACAGATCTATTCAGTGTTCATCTGTGGGCTGAGGAGGTGAGGACAAGCACTAGAGAAGGGGAAGATTGGAGGCCTCATCTCTGTCCATGTGCTGGAGCCCAGACCTGCCTTCTAGGGTATGTTTGAGGCTTCATCAGAGAAGAAATACACTTGAATTAATGAGTAGGCAAAACATTCATTTCTCATTTGGCTTCCAGTCTTTATTAAAATTCCCATAGTCACTGTCTCTCATCTAGGTCTGGCATTTTTTCCCCTATTTATACTGAGTGCACTTCTAAACACCACATTATCTAGATTAAAAAAAGGAGCAATGTCAAATTAACCTCCAGACCTGCCTGTTCACTAATCCACAGTGCGGCTGCTACTCCTCACTTGTAGCTCATTGAAGCTCCCTGTGTCATTTCTTGGCACTTTTCATCTATTCAAAAGTTGCTGAGTACATAAAGCCCACGTTGGCACCATTCCTAGTTATCAAATAAAATGCACTTATTTACTCCAGCTGCTGATTTGACCCCCACATTCTTGGTTTAGATCCCGCTCCATGTAGTTCCCTGTAGAAGAATGTTTTGGAGCTTTTTTTGCTTCTTAAAAACCTACTTGATTCAGGCTCTGAAACATGGGGAACAACCTGTAAGATCAGAAGATCCTTGACTCCAGCAGTAATCTCCTCATTCACTTTAAGAGGGAAACAACCAGCTCTCACATTAAACATGATCTTTGTAAGAAGCTGTTATTTGAGTAGAAAATGAAGAATCACATCCTTGACACCAGTTACTCCAGCAAACTATCAGTGTGTCTGGGATAATTTCAAGGCCTACCACGTATGGGAACAAGTGCATGAAAAAATTTTGGTCCTAGCCTAAAGGATTTACCTGTGCCAGTCAATACAGAGGTTACCTAGGGTGCAGAGAGTCCTGGTATAAAGGAAAGGAGTTCAAATATTCACTGCAATAATAAAACTAGATAGAAGAAAAAATGTTCCTCTATGTCACACTAGAAGTCAGATTTGCTCTAATAATAATCTTACTCAAGTCAGTTTGCTTTTTTTATGTGGTGCAAAGGACGATTGTTCATTTTATATTAAATTTAGATCTCAACTGTGGAGCAGTGATGTAGAGTATAATCTCTGAAAACTCAGTTGCATTTAAAAACAAAGATTATGGCTTCTTTAACCTTCAGAAACTATATTCTATTATAAAGCCATGTTAGTTACCTGCTGTAAATATACTAAAAATCAACACCAGATAAATACAAGATGCATCAAAAGATTTAAGGCACCTGTTGTGTATTTAGAAGAATTATATCTTGTTTATGGTACAGTATAAAATGCACAACTGATTTATATAACAGCTAGTCTATTGCAGGGGAAATCTCATTTCAATCATAAATGGCAGAAGTTGATTTAAGAATTCATTCTTTAATGGGTCTGCAATGTTCAAATTTAAACTCATTCAATTCATCAACAAAATATTCAATATGGGGCACAGGAAACTCATTTAGGCAAACAGCGACTTTTAATATAAATTTTCCAGGAGATTTCTTCATTGATTCAGCAGTTTAGTGCAAAATGATTTGTGCGATACATTCTCAAGGATCAATGCAGGCCAAGTCAATGGCTAATATAAAACAATCATCCCACCGACTACAGAGAACGTGTCAATGAACTTTGACTTCACATTGAACTGCTCTGTGGAAAGCAGAAGGAAGTCTGATCAAAATTAATCATGACTTCTCTCCCTTATCTTTACCCATTCTCCATTATGATTGCTTATTTGTATTGCAACATAACTTGGAAACCTCATTCAGGACCAGAGCCCTATAGCACTAGGTTCTGCAGAAACACATGATGATATCACCCCTGCCCTTAAAAATTGATCTCAGTCTCCTCATTTCTCCTAGCGTGTTCCACCATCTCATGGAAATGTGTGAATTACAAGAGTCTGAGCTGCTACAGAATAAACCACAGAACTCCTACGAGACTTGTAAGACTCAAATCTCCTCTGGACAAGGCAAAAATATGGGGACTCTAATATAGCAGTGACCTCAGCAAGTTGCATCTTCATTCTTTGTGTAGTTAGGGGTCTCTCCTTCTGGGGTCTTGGAGGTCATTTTGCAGGACGAAATGCCTAAGAACATGTACAGGCAATGGAAGAGAGATGGGTGGCCTGGGAAGAATACACAGATGCTATCTGGACATGGCACTGAAAGTCAAGGCACTGATGGAACTAAACTTGGTGATGGATGTGGAAAAAATAATTAAAACAAACAAACAAAACTAAAAAAACCCAACAAAACAAGAAGGAATTCTATAAGTATACTGGTCAGTAGAGGCAAAGGAGAAAGAGAGAAATGAATACCTGGGAAACTGCAGGTCAGTGAGCCTCACTTCTGAGCCTAGGAAGATCATGGAGCAGATCTTTCTGGAAGAGGTGTTAAGGCACATGTGAGACAAGTGGGCCTCCTGTCTCAACCTGAGACACCCAGCATGGCTTCACCAAAGGCAGCCTGCACCCAACCCAATCTGATGGCTTTCTAAAATGGTGTGATAGCATGAGTGGACAAAGGAAGGGCAACTGATGTCATCTATTGAGACTTGTGCAAGGACTTTTCCTCCACCACATCCTTATCTCTAAATTGAAGAAACATGGATTTGAAGGCTGGACTATTCAGTAGATAAAGAATTGGTTGGGTGGATGCAGCCAGAGGGTTGTGGTCAATGGATTTATGTCTAAGTGGAGGCCAGTCATGAGTGGTGTTCCTCAAGTCCTGAGACCAGTGCTCTTCAAGATCTTTATCAATAACATAGTGGGATCAAGCATACCCTCAGCAAGTTTGCTGATGACACCAAGATGAGTGGTGCAGTTGACACAATAGAAGGAAGGGATGTCATTCAGAGGGACCAGGATAGGCTTGGAAAGTGGGCCCATGCAAACCTAATGAGGTTCAACAAGGCCAAGTGCAAAGTTCTCAGCCCTGCAGAGAAGGATATGGAGGTCCTGGTGAATGCAAAGCTGGACATGAGCCAGCAGTGTGTACTTGCAGCCTGCAAGACCAACTGTTCCCTGAGCTGCATTAAAAGAGGGGTGTCAAGCAGGGCAAGGGAGGTGACTGTCCCCTTCTGCTCTGTGTTTGTGAGACCCCAGCTGGAGTATTGCATCTCCTTTAGGCACTGTTAGATTTAGTAACTGCAGTAAGCTCTGTTAGTCAGCTCTGTAAGGCACATCACAAAACTTGTCTAATGTCTTCTGCTACATACCCCAGTTAACTACATACCACACATTTCCAAAAACACAGCTGAAAGAAACCAACACTATTAGCTGCAGAAATTTTCAGTTTTTGACTGTCCCTGCTTAGGCCAATGACAGGGAACTTGTCTGGTTCAAAGTCTGAAAAATCCTTCTAAGATCACACAATATGTTTACAAATTCATAAAGACTTTCCCATTGTAATATTATAGAAAGTTTACTCTGTAAATCACATCAGCAAGAATCTCAAGCCAAAGCCTGAAGGTTTAACCAGTTTTAACTAGAATTAGGTACATTGGACTTTACCACAAGTTGTCTGGAATTTGCAGTCTTCACAGTGAATTCAATGGAGGTTTATGACATTTTCTTACCTAGGGAAAGTTTCTTGATTAGCTTTTTTTCCAGAGTTGCTGAAATTGCATACCATCGACTCTGAAAATCAGCCTTTATTATCCATTAAAAGACAACGAAGTTTTGTCAGACATAGCATTTTGGAGCTTCATGACCATTGAAAGGATCCCATTTATCTGATAAAAAGGAGTTCTGTGGTTCTGTAATAAGTAAATCACTTAATATTCGACACTGCAACTAGAAGCATGCAAAATCTTCTCTGCTTCAGTGATCAAGAATAATCAAGGAAGTTATATCGCAAAATTTATCATCAAGCTGCTAATCCTTGGAGTTTCATTTTGTTTTGGCTGTGTTTCAAGGAAGATGACACCAAAACTGTTAACTTAGTTTTCCCATATTTCCCTACTCAGGCTGCAAATGCTAGTATGAAATGTTTACATGCAAACCTTATTGCAATGAAAATGAAAGAATATATTGATTTAATTTCAAAATTATTAATCATCTTCACAGCTGAACAAAAATATTGTATTGCTCAGCTCAAGCGAATCCTAACATCTTTGCCACTGGCTATGAGTCCAAGAACTGATGAAGGACGGAATGGTAATATATGTACTGTATATCTCTGTGGAAGATCAGCATTCACAGAGAATAAACTTACAAGCTGTGCATAAAAATAAAATAAAATAAAATAAAATAATTTAAAAAAATTGTAATATTCAGATGAAAGAAAAATCATAGAGAAACAAAGTAAGTAAAGGATGGTCTGCCTTCAAGACAAAAAAAATTCCATGCAAACTCAATAAGGAGTGAAACAGAAATAGCACAGGATATAGCAATACAACAAATAATGGCCCCATTAGAGATAGCACCTCGGGAAATTTGACTTTTTAAAGTATTTTTCCAGTGTATCTGTCTTCTTGCAGAAACAGACGTTGATAACCAAGGGGAATGGATGGCTAGACTGCAGAAGAAGATATCAATTAGAGGACTGTGCAAACGATACGGAGTGTTGGGTTCTTATAGTAGAACTAGAAATATAAGATAGTGAGCAGCAAGCCAGATCGGCTTGCTAGATTTTGGAAGACTCCAAAGAATTACAATGATAGAAGCTGCAGAATGCACAACTTAAGGGAGAGTCTGCCAGTTGCAAGTGCCCAGATCCCAAAGAATCACTGAGTTACCTGGTTTTCAGGGAACTAAATCATTTGTATAATGTCAGAAATCAATAGCACAAAAGAAAAATATACATCTGAAAGGCACAAATGCTGTTAAAGCAATCTGATCTCTTTCATATTTTTTTATCACGAGGTCAATTAAAAGACACACAAACAAACAAACAACACAAAAAACTTATTCAATAATTTCAAAAATTGACCTGAATTTGACCTCAGACTCAACTAAGAATGAACTGATAAACACTTACACCTATTCAGTTTCAGCAAAATCACCAAATGAAGTTTGTTTTTTTTTTCTGAACATTTTTTCACCCTGACCCTTAGCCCCAGATTTCTGGGTCAGATCTTGGTTGGAGATATGGCTGCAATGCCATTCAGAATTTGGGTATCATAGAATGGCTTGGGTTGGAAGCGACCTCAAGATCACCCAGTTCCACTGCAGGCAGAGTTGCCAACCACTAAATCAGGCACTACATCAGGCTGCCCAGGGCCCCAACCAACTTGGCCTCTAACAGTTCCAGGGATTGGAATCCCAGCTTCCATCCCACAGATTTGGGGGCTTTTTATTTTCCCATGATAGAAGATGACTGTTTCTGTTCTTTCTGCAGCCTTAGGCCTCCACCACCATTCTAACCTCATTCCTGGAGGCGTTCAAGAAACATGTAGATTAGGCACTGAGGGACATGGTTAGTGAGCATGGTGGGGATGGCTGAGCTAGAGAATCTTAGTGGTCTTTTCCAACTTGAATGATTCTTTTTATGATTCTACCATGGTGATGCATTTTTTTTCTATACATAAGGACTATGTCCTTATTTTCTAATCAGTTAAAAAATAAAAAGAATAACGGCTTTTGAAATACACGTGGTAGGCAGAAATCTCCTGGCCAGGTCTTTGATGAACGTCCATACAGTTCAACGGAGATTAAAATGTTGGTAGAGCATGTAGACTCTGAAAGGACATCCCAATTCTATTTAAATTCCTGTCCTTTGAAAACCTATCTCCAAAATGATTCTCACCCAAGAACAAAGATCTGGTCCCCAGTGAAGATTCAAGTTGGATATTAGAAAAAATTTCTTCTCTGAAAGAGTGGCCAGGTGCTGGAATTGGCTGCCCAGGGGAGTGATTGAAGCACCATTCCTGGACATGTTCAGGAAATGTTTAGATGTTGTACTAAGGGACATGGCTTAGTGGGGAAATATTGACGGAAATATTGGTGGACAGTTGGACTGGATGATCTTGGGAGTCTCTTCCAACCTTGGTGATTCAGTGATTTTGCTAAAGACTGTGTAGGAATAGCCTGGCTATGAAGCATGTACAGTTTAAATAGAGGGATCAGGATATTATACCTTCAAAGATGAAGATCTGAAAGTTAATGATCCAGACTTCTCATGGCAACAGACTATATTCTTTTTTTTTTTTTTTTTTTAGTTTTAGTTTTATTTTGTTCTACTATAACATTTTGGTTTTATGATCTCTGGAGAAAAGGAGGTCAACAGCATTTTTTTCAGGTCCTGCATACAAATTTTTGGAAACTTATTTTTTTCCCATCAGAAAATAGCAGTTCAATGAAAATTTTCAAAGGAAAAATTCAGCTTCAGCTCAAGTTGTGTTGGGGATTGTTTCCCAGTTTCAAGGTTGAATTCTGTGGCAACTTGAAGGGCAAGCAGCTACTCCATTGTGCTTCATATAGAAGCATCCAACCAGACTGATGTTTCCACAAACATGAGTATAGGCTAACAACAAATTTTGTTCGCAGCTCAGATTTCCAGCTCCACTGATTATCATATTCCATCCATTAATTTCAAAGTTATGGGAAAAGGTACAAACTTTGCAAACTGTTCACCTATACACACTGAAAAAATGTGTCTTTTAAAATTCAGCGGGGAAGGAAGCAGCAGTAATTCAACAGCAGAAAAAAAAACCACCAAACATGTACATCAACATAGCACTAAAAATGAATAATCCCATTCTCTGCAAACTGGCTTGTCCCTTGTACTGCGTGGATATGAGAGGCAGTTGAAACTTCACTTTCACCAGCACACTGTACCAGTACTCTCTTATCTAGTGAGTTCCCTGTCCTCTAACTGCAATTCTTTCATGAACAGGAGATGAAATTCACAGTGAGGTCACAGGAACTGGAAGGTGGAACAACATTTAACTGTGTTCTTATATGACATCCTTGTTATTACCAAAAGGGGAACAGTAAAATCAAATGGGAAATTGAAGAGGATAGAGGCAGGAGAGGGAATAGTCCAAAACAAACTGTGAATCTTTACTTTTCCTCTTTAAATGAATGAAACCATAAACTTTAATAGTGTTGGTGAATGTGCCTTATCATTGACTGAAAATCAGATTTGGTATCGATTTGATTTTTGGAATATTACTCAATCAAGCACACTTAACTGCAGAAATTTAGTATTTTTATATCTTAAAAAAATCAGTGCAAGCAAATCTGCCAAGCCTCCCCTCTGGCTACAAGTCTAACAACTGTTGAAGGACAAAGGATAATATATGTGAATACCATTGCCATGCTTCACTGGGTTAAAACAAACGGCCCCCATTTGACCTTTAAATTGAAGGGTTTCCCTTTGTATCACTAGAGGCAAAATGCATGGACATGAGTACAACAACAACAAAAAGAGGACTTGCGTAGCTGAGTTGTATTTGATTTGTGAGATTTTTTATTCGTTTTTAAGGGGATATTTTTTCATTTCCTTTGGAGGGGGGTAAACCCAAAAGTCAAATTGATGAAGAGAAATGGAATCTGAATCTGTCCTGGGTTATGTTCACTGATGGTTGGTTGGTCACCCTGGGAGAAATGATATGTGTGCAGCTGGGATGATGAATTGGGTTTGTTTAAGTCATCATTACATTATACTTTTTTATGGACCTTAGTATTTATAACACTTAAAGTTGATTGAGTAATGTGGGTTGCCTTGGCATCCCCGCTGGTCAGCAGGGGTGACGGGCCTTGACAGCAAACATGAAGATATTACTGCTCCAAGACTGGTCCAGGATGTCAGGGTAATCTTAAGCAATCTGCTGCTTGCTCTTGTGTGTAATGCACTGTTGAAAACTTTCCCTGTAAGTGCATTTGGGCGCATACATATAGGCTTCTGTACATGTATTTGGTGAAAAGCTCATCCTACTCAGAAGTAATACAAGAAAGCAGACGCTTTATCTGAATTAATTTTTCACTTTGAAGCAAAATTTGAGCTTAAAAATAGCATCCTTATCAATTGGAAACATAGTTATTTGTTAATATACGTAATAAATTCGTTCTTTCAGGTTAGTTTCCCTGTTTCTACTGAACAGCATTCAGCTTTGCGTAACCATCAGGAGAAAATATATGGCTCAGGAACAAAAGGTGTTTACCCACCTCTCCTTGACGGGAACAACATTAGACTCATTATCTTTAAGCCATACTCCAAAAATAATGAACTCCAGAGAACTGGAGCTGTGCAAGCACCCAAAAAGTGAAGTTAGGGTGAAACTCTCAGCTAAGAGGGATGGACACTGCTCCAATATGAACGTGCATTCCTATGTACCATGTTTGAAAGCAATATGTTACAGCAATGCGCATTGCTACTTGTGATTATTATCAACACCAGCATTTTACTATAAATAACAGAACACGTTGAATATTTAAACCAAAAGGCAAATCCTGAAATTGTTTACAGATTTGGATTTGACTGGGTAGTGTCGGTAGCATGAACAAAGTCTCAATTTATCTACATGTGTACAATTAGTATTACCCCTTCAGCATGTGTGCTTCTGCAGGCAGACACACATGAGTACATACAGACAGATGTGTCTGCATGGACAAACCTTAATAAATCTTAAACCTTAACTTAGACCTTAAAAAAGCTCAGAGTTCAAAGACTGGTAAATGCCACAGCTAAGACACCCTGATTATTAGCATATTATCATTTTTCACACATTTTTCAGTAATAGTTGAATTTTTCAAGCAGTTCTGCCTCATTCAACAGAAAAGGAGCAGTGAGTAACTAGTCAGTATTGTTTTTTGTTTTCTGTCAGTGACTCTGTGATTAGTTTACTACACATTGTCCTCATCTCGTCTTTAAGAAAGAACTATAACCTTGCTTGCCCACACGTAGAGTCTTTTGAAAATATGAGACCTGAAATTCTTCTTCCTATTGCAGAGGAAGTTAAAGTAGAATTTTACCAGGAACATAAAGTAGAAGAGAGTCTCTTCTTACCTAGTTTTCCATGCATGTTTCCAATATCCACATGCCTGAGGCAAGATCCAATTTGAAGTTACCCTTTTGTTGCCCTTGCACTACCTTCCTGGCCATATGTTCCCTACTGCCTTCTGCTCCCATCTGTCTCATCTTAAATGAGAAAAAAGGTCATCAGATGAGCTCCTAGAGATATCAGCACAGCCTAGGAGACTGCCTTCTAGGGAGGGACTGCATTAATACTCATAGTTTCATGTTTGTTAATATTTGTTTTTTCAACCTTACTATTTTTTTAGTACTCGATTGTATCATGCAATTTTAAATGCTTTTCTTTCAGAGCAAGAGTTGCACCACAAGGAATCCCTGTGTCACATAAATGCTCAAAGTCAGATGAGGGTTTCAGGCCTCGAGCATAATCCTAGTTGTTTGTAGTAACTGGTAAAGGAGAGACATCTGTGAAACTCTGGTCATGCTGAAGCAGGAACCAGTCTTGCTCTCATTCAGACACAGAATATCTTCAGTGACCTAACAGCAGACATTTTCCCTTTTTCAGAGTCTCCTTTCCCAATTCGTGTTAATTTGCTACTGACACATTAATTCCCCAGCCTGGGAGAGACAGTGCTCCATGCTACTCACCACTCTCCTCATTCTATTCTCCTCACTGACTACTCATCTTTTTCCACCTCTCAGCTTCTTGCTTTGGCTTTGCACCTAAACCATCATCTGCCTCCTTGCTCTAATCCCAGATTTTTTTTTCCCAATCAAACACATTTTCCTTCACCAGTTTTTCTTACAGACTGGCTATTCCAAGCTACCCTCTCCAGCTCCCTCACAAGTGAAATGATGGGTCCTTCCTTTGTCCCAGTGCAGAGAGAATCACAGAACCACAGAATCACAGAATGGCCAGTGTTGGAAGGGACCTCAAGGATCATGAATCTCCAGTTCTCTGCCACATGCAGGGCCACCAACCTCCACATTCAATACCAGACCAGGCTGCCCAGGGCCCCATCCAGTCTGGCCTTGAACACCTCCAGGGACGGGGCATCCACAGCCTCTCTGGGCAGCCTGTTCCAGCACCTCACCACTCTCTCTGTAAAGAATTTTCTCCTGACATCCAACCTAAATCTCCCCTCCCTCAACTTAAAACCATTTCCCCTCGTCCTGCAGTTATCTACCCTTTCAAAGAGTTGATTCCCCTCCTATTTGTAGGCTCCCTTTAGGTACTGAAAGGCTGCAATGAGGTCAGCTTTCTATTCTCCAGTCTGAACAAACCCATCTCCCTCAGCCTATCCTCATAGGAGAGGTGCTTCAGCCCCCTGATCATCTTCGTGGCCCTCCTCTGGACCCTCTCCAACAGCTCCCTGTCTTTTTTGTACTGGGGGCTCCACACTTGGATGCAGAAAACCTCATCCAAACTTTTTCCATCACTGCTGGAAGAAATTGCTAGAGATGTTCTGCTCCTTTTGCAATTTAAGAGAGGACTATGCCTAACACAGAGGAAATCACTGACTGTTCTTATCTAGGAGGTTTCTTCTGGCTTACAGAAGTGCTTATTATGTAGCCATATTTCAGAAGATGCAGAACTGCAGAATAACCACTTCTTAATGTATTTTAAATCATGATGAAGATATAGCTTCCCACTAAACTATTAAGAAGGGAAATTTTCTTACACGAACACAGTGTATTTTCCCATTATTTTACACTCATTAGCACACTTATTACTTTAGCTGAAATGTTCCTAAAATACGCAGCCAGGAGGGATATCTAGCATGAAAATTTTTAATTGGACCAGTTCACATTAAAAAAAAAAAAATAGTAAAAAATATAAAGTAAGGTCTTGTCATAAGAACTCTCAGGGAATCTTAGAGAAATCTTAGAGAAATGGCATTTACCAGTGCTATTCAGTATCTGTATTTGTGTATTTGCCTGTAGTTGCATACACCACAGATATACCAGTAGAAATCCTGTGCTTTTGCTTGTTCCTGACCTAAAGCAAAGACCAGATGTGGAAGTCAGAACTTATTCTTATTGCTCTGTTCTAAGAGGGCACACATTTGACTCACTATGGGTCAAATGGTGATTTTATTTACATCCACATCAATTTTAAGGAGCTATGCTAATTATAGGAGAGCTTGCCATGCCTGACTATCATTTGCTTTAGCAATAATCAAAAAGTGTATGTGCTACTACCCAATGGATTGTCACAAAAATTCCCTTTCTTGGAGGAAATTGTGGAAGAGGAATTGTGTGAGGAATTGTGACAAGGAAATGTTCACTGATACATCTTTTACTAATGGGCCCTACAATAAAAACAGGAGAGAGTAAAGTCAATGAATTTTTTCAACGGGCCAGCACTTGTGCAGAGCCCCTTCTGTTTTTTCCCACATCACTGATGGCAAAAAACAAACAAACAAAAAATAAATAAATAAAGCCAACAAAACAACAAAACCACAGATACTCATGATCAGTTCTTCCTTTGCTTTTCATTATTGGATCTGAACAGCAAAAAGAAGCTCAGTTGTCAATAAACAATGAGTGAAACTGCACTGATGGTATGCTACAAATACCATCAGCAAAATTCAGGAGAAGCTGGCTAACACATGCACATCCCTTTTTGTATTTTTGTAGGCTTCATTAATTGTCATCTGCTGTGTGAAACACCAATCTAATTGAGATTTCTCACTAATCAAGTGCATCCTTCTATTGAAGGTGTATGACAGTTGTGTTCTGTGCAAAGTGCTTCCTAATGAGAAATTCAAGTAAACACTTTAATTACTTTAAAAACCTATTAAGGCAGATTTTTAAGTGCAGTGTGTGGCCATTTGCATTGTCACCCAATTTGTACACAGGCAGAACTACAAACACATATTCAGTGTGCAGATGCAAATTCAGTGCTTAACGAACCAGGTCCTGAAAATGATTCTTAACTGACTGGCCAGCTCACGGATCAATAATAAGGCCCAGGAAGCCCTTCAATCCTGTATTGTCATTTCAAATCCAAGCTATAAGTGCTCATCTACAAGGGCTGTAATTTATTGCTTTATTAAAATTTTGTGGGAGTGATAAATCTACCATCTGAAAACAGAGGGTCAGATGCTGATGCCCTGTTTGACTTTTCTCCTGCGCTCACTGTGATGGCTTGCTGGGCTATGCCATACCCTTGGTTATTCTGCTGTTGCAGCTATGTCTGGAGATGAGTATATTCTCCACCTCCTCAATGGACCAAGAGAACTGCTCCTTGCAGCACTTCTGATAAAGTTTTGATGTGCCCCATCCCTGGAGGTGCTCAAGGTCAGGTTGGATGGGCACTGGGCAGCCTGATCTGGTGGGAGGACACCAGCCCATGGCAGGGGTTTGGAAGTGGGTGATCTTTAAGGTCCCTTCCAGCTTAAGCCATTCCATGATGCTAGACTACAAGATCCTTTCTCAGATGCAAGGCAGTTTCAAACAGTTGTAATCATAGAATCATATGATAACCTGAGTTGGAAGGAACTTATAAGGCTCATTGAGTCCAACTCCTAGAGTCTATAAAGTCCAAGTCCCAGACAAGAGCTGCAGACATCAAAAAATTCCCCCTAGCTTCCCTAATGCTGCCTTGGTCATGGGATACATAACAGAAGAGTGAAAGAACATGGGGCAAGCTCAGTGAGGAGCCAGATCCAAGGATACCGCCTACTGGTTTCTTTTTAATTTGGCTTCTGAAGAAGGTTACATAGCAATAGTTCTAGCAAGGGTTATTTGATCTTCACTTAGAGTTTACTTGTCTTGCTGATGAAGCAAACAAGGATGAAGTCCTGCTGAGACTACCGAGGAATAGTTAAGCTTGGGCAAAAAGCTTAAACTGCCTCAGGTCCGTGTTCTGTTGTATTTTGTTTGTTTGTTTTTTAATTGATAACATAAATGCTAAAAATAAGGGTAATCTGTGTTCAGAGAGAACATCTTCATTACACTGAGGGAAATTCCTTCAGAATGGCACTGAACTGATAATCATGTTTCATTTTTCTGCATAGGCAGGAGGGTTATGGGCCAATATACCACCCTAAGAGCAAGTGAATACACTTAGTCCTTGCTGGTGTTTGTAAGAAAGACTAGC
Organism: Perdix hodgsoniae; assembly: GCA_035772895.1. Lineage (NCBI taxonomy): Eukaryota > Metazoa > Chordata > Aves > Galliformes > Phasianidae > Perdix > Perdix hodgsoniae. Next base: position 1,332,479 of record JAPSGF010000087.1, read on the forward strand.
ATGTAGTATCCCTTAGGATATGCTCAGCATCTCTCACTTAATCACCCTACAGAAGTAAGAGCAAGAAAATCAAGGTCACTCTGTTCAAGACCTCTAAGAGGGTTTGAAATAATCCAGTATCTGGAAAACACCTTCCTACATTAAAGTTGTTGACATTATCTTGGCTTTTTTTTGTTTGTTTGTTTCATTTTCTTTGTTTACTGATGATGGAAAGAGCTGTATTGCTTGTTTTCTGTCTGTCAGAAGTTCCTTTTGTTTCTGCTCTGCTAGATAATAACTTTAATGCAGTCTGTAGTACATCCTTAATACTGCTGTAAAGCTGAAGTGTGGAAAAAGTATCAACAATAAGAATTTCCAAAATTCACTGTAAATAACACTTGCATGTAGTCCGAAAACTTTGCCTACAAGACACCATCTGTACACACAGACCTTTTGCCAAGAGGCAGCACAAGTCCGGGAAGAGGTTTTCTTCCTAAAACTGCCTGCTAATAAGCTGTCTTCCTTCCCAAGTAACGGGAACATCAAAGACAAATTGTTTTTGGCTTTTGAAATTAAAAGGAACGATTTAAAAACAGGAGTCGTGTTCCAAAGCATTTGAAAGACTTCATGAAGCAAATACGTTTTGCTGCAATTTGTTCAAACTGTCAGACTCCTGCTCCTCTTTAGCAAAGCCATTTTCAATGTCAGATTGCAAAATGCAAACAACTCTCTCTTTTCCTTGCTGTGGGTCTATTCTGCCAGCACTCTTCGGTATGAATGGATAAATTCATTCTTCCACAGTGAAGTTCACCCACGGGCTGAGTAACAGATCATTGCCAACATACAATGAGCTCTATCCTGAACTTCTGAATTAAATAGCTTGTATGCTATGTGGAGAGGCAAACATTGCTGTTGTTGCAAGAATTCCACTGAAATTGTATTATTTTATCTTCTAAGCATTAGTTTCTCTAGCTACTTTTCCATGAACACACATAGATGACAGTAAAAATTAAAAGGTGCCAAAGCCTTAGAAAATTCTGTCTTCTAGATAGATAAAGATAAAGGAACCCAATACTAAAGCAGCTGTTTCATTATATGATATTACTTAGCTGCATGCATTGTTTGAACAACTAAGATTTGGAGAGCTTCAAGCAAGACATTATCTGTAATTTCATAATGAAAACAGAGGTAAGAATAAAAACATTAACTCCAGGTTTTGCACCATGGGCTGGAAATTTCAACATGGGTCAACAAGCAGGACTCCTTAATCTCACGGGACAACTCTACTTGCTGAGTAGCTCTGAAAATTCTGACTGCTACTTCTGTTCATCTTGAAGACACAATCCTGATCACAAATGTGATTTATATAGGATTGAGGTCTTAAACTGAATACCTGTCTAACTTCTGTAGACCACGCTTTCTAATATATTCAGAATATTCAGTGCAGAGCACACCATAAATTTCTTCTTCAGCAAGGGCAGTCCCATCATTAGCTTGTCAAGACTAACAGCCAGATTTGTAAAGACATTTAATAGTCAATGAGCAAAAGATACTGTTCTCAAGAGGTTCCAGGTGCCCAATTTCCCTTAAATCATTGCATTGGTGGAAAGGTTCATGGGTGAGGTGGAAAAGGCATAGATGTTGAAAAATACTTAGACTTCTAAAGGTGCCATGGGCACCTACCCAAACACGTACGTGCAGGAATTAGGCACACAGATACAACTGAAACTACTGTTTGATGGCTAAATCAGCTTAAGCCCCAGGGAAAGTACTTGCACCTCTCCTTTCATTTTTGCATTTAGAGGTCTTTAATGGGAGCAGAAGGAGCTTGGCAGTAATCTTTTTTTCTTTTTTTTTTTAACAAATTTTAATTTTATAGGGAAAAAAAAAAAATTGCTTTTCTTTAGGTTTATCTGCTTTTTTACTCCTGATAAGAAACTTGCATTTAAAATTTCAATGAAGATGATTTCAGTTGATGTTAAGGCAGGTTTGTTTGGATCCTGACTGAGAAGCTGGCACTGTTATTTAGTTAGTACAGCTCAGTGAAATTAATAGCTTGAAACATTACACTGAGGACAATGTAGAAAGTAAATTGAAAACATCATCTACCATATTAAAACTGTATTTTATTTCTTAGAAGTCTTTCTGTTTTAATTAATCAGAGATTATCGCTTGCATATAAGCAACTTCATTTTTAAAAGTGTGCTTTCTACTGAATCTGTTGCTTTCTTAGGAAATCAACAACAGCAAATTTTTTTATTTAATTCTGGCAAACAATAATGAATGCATTGCCAGTGATGTATGTGCCACTTGCTCCACTGTAATATCTGCCTGTAGTCATTCCAACTGAACAAGCCAGAAAGGTATAATTGTATAATGCTATTTCAGTTTTTACGAATGATGAGAAAAAAATCAGAGCAAGAAACAGAGATCAACAAAAGTCCTTAGAATTGACTCTAAATGAAATTCTGTTTAGGTCCACATACTTCTACTGGTAGTGCATACGAGACATATGATAAGATAATGATAATAATGTCAATTCTCTCTTTCTTAGGCAGGGAATAAGATTACATAGACTTTGTTACTACAGAGGCCTATCACTGCTGCAAAAGCCTGCACTGTGAATGAAATGGTATTTGCCTGTTTATGTGAAGAATGATGAAACTTTAAATGAATCATTGACCTTTCTTGAATGACATGTGACCTGTAAGATATCTGAGCTGTATATCAAGAGCAGTTCTTGAAAATTGCCGTCTGCTGACCGAAAATAAACAATAAGATATCAAATATGGTTTGAAAAAAATTGACTTGCTTTAACAGTGGGGGGAAAAAAATGAATTATTTTGACTCACCAGTCAGAACACATCAATTCATTTCAAATCATCCTTCATCTAGAAACTGGAAGGGCTACTTCTTGGCTTTAAAACTGTTTATGTCTGAGCAATTGCTATTTACCACAATGCATGCTTTATTTAAACAATAACCAGCAGTAATAAAGAAGCTGTAAATGCAGGGATTGTTGGGATGAGACGGATTCTACAAAAGGAGTGGGAACCTTTGTTCTTAACATAGGGATATCTTGTTTGAGTTGAAAGGTCAGCCAAGAAGGTCGAATCACTGAATGGGTCCTTTGGGCCTTACTCCTACTCTAAGTTTGGCTACTAAAGGAGAGTAACCCATGAACAAAGCGTGAAAAGTCCAGGCAAAATTTTTTACTTATTTATTTGTTTGTTCATTTATTCATTTATTTATTTGTGCCAAATGGATTTACTAGAGGCATACAGGCTCTCTTCCTTGCTGTGAGTTAGTTTCATTCAGTTAGAAGACAATCTTCCTTCCCCCCTGCTTCTGCAGGACCCAGGTGCTGACCATGGATTGCCAATCCTGAGCTAGTACCTGAGCAGATGTGTTTCAAGAGTTATGTAAAAAATGGTGGCCTTGTAGATTTTGCCCTCAAGCCTTGTCCACATTAGGCTTCTAACCGTTTCAGAAAGTGCACTAGTTTGCTTTTACTATAGACAACATAACTGAGATTATGTGATTTGAATGTGGACTGGACAAATCAGGTATTATTCACAACAACTTTTGACTCTTCACTTAGATAACTTTATTACAAGAGGAGAAAGACAAGCTTCTTTGAGAATGATCCAGAGCAAGGAGCAAGTTAAATTGCTTTGACTCTGCACATGGAGAGATCCTAGAAAGAGTTTTGGAAGGATCACTAATTAAGGCAAGTGCCTAAAACACCACAGTAGGAACATACCTTTTCCTTAACCAAGGGACAAAGTTTAATGGTTCAGTTATATGCCTTAGATGCTCTGGGACATCTTGAATGGTGCTATTCACCAATGCTGATGCAGCTGAATTGATCCCTAATGAAACTCAGTCCTGCAGTGTTCGCCTAAGAAGGTTGAATAGTTGAAGAAATTAGGCTGCTCTTAGTTGGAAACTAGAGAGAAAGCAATTCCCACATTGCTACAACAGTTTGTTTACTCAAGGAGCGAAAACTAAGTTTTTATTTGATTCCTCCTGAGGTATATTAGCATAAACAAGGGACCTGCAAACAGAAGTAAATACAAGAACAAGAAGGAAGAGAAATGTAACAGAGGAGACTGGCTGAGAGAGCATGGCTCTTCTGAGATGCATCCTTCTTGACAGAAAAGAGCAGTAAGAAAAAGGAAGCAAACAGTGGGCTAGGGTGACCTAGGCAGATGGGTATTTCAAAGGCCTATTGCCCAAATATCGATCCTTACTAGAGCTGACAATTTGCATTATCCCCTAGGAATGGGTTTCCTGACTTTATGTTATTTCACTGCATGTGCTAGAATAAAAACACCCATGGGCCTTCTCTGCTGGGAAGTCAGCAAAGATCAGTCCACTTCCATGTGCATTTAATACCCATCAGCTGACTCACAGCACCAAATAAAACACAAGCATTCAGCAATGACAGATGGATTTGTTGCCCCAGAGGATTTGGGATCCATAAACCAACAAATGGATTCACTCATCTGTAGAAGTTGTTTTTTCATCTGTGACAGCTATAATACAGATAACATTATTCATTCAAGGTAAAATCCAAATCAACATAAAGGCCATGCACAAATCCTGTCACACAGTTTACAGAGAAGTCTTAAAAAACCTTTAACATAGAGCTTAATTATCTCTGAAGCAGTAGGTAGAGCAGCAAGCTGGACCTCAGCCTCAGCTGACCACCTTTAGGTAATTTATGTTACCACTAGCATAAATTCAGAAAAGACAGGTTTCCTCTAAAAAAGGCATCAAAAAAGATTAGCTAGTTAACCAAATTCATGCATGTTGTTTTAATAGTTTTAGAGTACCAGAATCCTCTCATGGTCCCACACTTTCAATTAGACTGCTCAAGGTTGCAGACTAACTAGGAGAAAATTCCCATGGCCATTTGGTAAATGGCTGGAATAACGCAACCCAAATGCAATTGGGAAGAATGGTTGTTTTCAACTGCATTTGGCTAAAAATTTGCCTCATAATTGGGCAGAGGCTGAAAGGAAATTTACAGAAAGGAAATCCACTGATGAGTTTTTGCTCATATATATATAACAAAAGAGAAGACTGTGGAAAATGAAGGTGAATTCCTGCTGTTCTTTCAAATATATTCCTGAATCTTAGCCTTTCAGGAATTACACCATCTGGTTGAAGAAGAACACCTTGACCAGCTGAGTGAAGGTACAATAATAAAGCTATTTATACTCTCTAATGCTGCACCTTCTTTTTTAACACAGCAGCTATAAGAACTGTTGTATGACGTGCAGAAAGTCAGGTGGTCCATGCCCAAAGGAAAATAGGGACAGAGAGCTAGAAGAGATCTTTCACTCTTAACTATAACCAAACCCCTGTACATACACAGTATGTAATCTGATAATCTTTCTGAACTCCCTAAAAGTCATTGAGTTTGCTTTGTACTTCTACAAGAGATAAGCTATTCTAGGTCTTCACTGGTCAGAAATACCATCTGCCTGATGCAGAAATCATCTTTGTTCTAATAAATTTTTTTACTACACCCTGATAGGATGTGACATTTGAACGTACTAGAACGACTGCAATGAAAATACTAAACAGCAGCATTAATCACAACAGAAAAAACTGTATTCACCTCTCTCTAGCCGTACAAAATGTAGGTTGGGTCCGTCTGATTTTATTTATGTACTTGGAGGTTCTAGTATTAAACTGGGCTATTAAACACCAGGCGCTGTTCTGGGAGGAAGACAGAGGGATGCCTTTGCCACTCAGGAGGGTCAGTGGTACAGAAACAATGACCAGTAATCACCACTAATGGTCGAGCCATTAGTACTGATGAGGCACGGATGTCAGAGACCAGGTGCGAGCGACATGGGGGAAGGAGCGAACACTAATTGCCCTATTCAGAAAATGTAAATGTGCTCCCGTGCTATGTGATAGCAGTGGAAAGGAGAGCATTGGCTACCAAGCTCCGAGAAGTCTTGAAAATGATAGCAGAAATAGGCCTCCTAGGTCTTCTCCGGCCTGACTGCTACAGGGAACTTCTGTCTGCCTTGATCTGCCACCAAAGCCTCAGGAGATGGAAGTGTGGTCTTTCTGCAAGGGAAGAACGCTGAGGGTCTGACAGCATCTTTTGCATCTCCTACAGCTGACTTACCCTACTGCAAAGGCTTCATGTGAGCTGTAATACAGCTACAAATCCTTGCAGAAATGATGAGACGCATAGTTCTACAAACCATGCATCTGTGTTCAAAAGAGTCCTCATTACAACTGCCCAACTGCCCTACACAGCAATGCTCTCAGAGCTTCCTTTGCTCAAAGCAAATCCTATATTGACTCCATAAAATGCCTTTGGTTGAAAATTAGCCACATGGTTAGACTTACCTTAGCTGATTTTGACTTTCTGTACTTTATATCTCTGGGCCCTCTGAGTATGTTTCGTCCAGCATATCTCTGAGTAATGTTGGGACAAAGAGTATCATAGAATCACAGAATGGTTTGTGTTGGTAGGGTCCTCAAAAGTCATCTTGTTTGAATCCCCCTGCCATAGTCAGGGTTGTCAGTCACTAGATCAGGTTGCCAAGGAAATGTAGGAAGACAGAGCTAAAAGGGATCTTCAACTCATTCACCATATCAAACTGTTGTAGGTACCTAGTATTGCGTTCTGGAGATGCAGATCTTTTTGGGGACTACCGAAGAGGTGTGGCTGCCTGGAAAAGAGTAAAGGCTCAATAAAATAGCTGGAGATAAGTGAGGAAAAATCACTCCTCGAAGGCAGATGTGACAGCGTAAATTAGAAGACTAATTTCAAGCACTCAGGTGTGTCATTTCTATCACTCTTATTAGACAAGTAACAGGCATAATTCCATGGCCACAGATGATCTCTCTCACATAGACTGCCTACAACTCCCGGTATCTCTGGAGCTGTCCTTGGACTTAGAGAACAACTTTTGTTGTTGCTGTTGTTGTTGTTGTTTTTATCTAGACTTGGCACTGTTTTCTCTGTATCAGTCCTGACTTCCTGATGCAAGCTCTTAATGGTAGGATATACCAAAGTTGGTACATACTACTTTTAAAGTCTGATTCAAGGGAAGAAAAAATTTCTCACTGATGAAGAGGAGCAGCTGGGGAAGAAATTCTCAGGGGCATATCTCTCCCACACCCACATTTGAAGTTGTAATCTTGTGTTCTGCATACATTGAACAGTCTTCCTATATCCAGGACTGAATCTTGCACATTTTCATATAATTGTGATAATAGATTTCATCATGTGTTTAGAAGAACAAAATGAAACATTTATTTTGAGGGAGTTTAAAAGCCATCTGCTGCCTCAGGGAAATCCTTCACAGGTAAATCCCGGGAAAGCTGGATTTACATAGCTCTTCTCACGTTGCTACAAAGAATTTCTGTAGCTGTAAGGCCTACAGTATATTGTCCTTACTCCTTGGGAGTTTTTGGCCTCAGGACCAATGAGACTCACCTAAGCCTGCAGAGGAAATATATCTGTTAGCTTGCTCTGCATGAACAGAGGGACTTGGCCCAGTGCTTGCAGCTTCTGCACTGCCCTTTGGTTTTTGGCTATCAGGCAGGAGAGATACTGTGACTACCTGTAGAATTTATAGAGCGGAGGCTGATTTGCTTCTCCCCTCACTAGAGCCTATGATTATCTGGTCAAACAGCTGCCCTCTGTTCTTCCACCTCTGTTAGCCCATGACAACTCTCAACAGCACCCCAAAAAGGGGTTGTAGTGAGATGGAGTTGGCCTCTTTCCCAGGTAACAGCAGTAGCACGAGAGAGAACGGCCTTAAATTGCCCCAGGAGAGTTTCAGGTTGAGTATCAAAAAACATTTATTCTCAGAAGGAGTAATGAGACATTGGAACAGGCTGCCCAGAGAGGGGTAGAGTCATTGTGCCTGGGAGTGTTCAAGAAACATGGAGGTGTGGCACTGAAGGACATGGTTAGTGGGCATGGTGGGGATGGGCTGATGATTGGAGATGATCTTAGGAAGTTTTTCCAATGTTATGATTCTGTGATAAGTATCATCTCAGTTCTGGTCTTGCTTCCTCGTCTTAACTCTTCCTTCCAGTGTGAGTGATGTGGGAAGTACAATATGTTCATCAATATCAGCTCTGACTTGTGCACTGTTTGTGCAACACATTGCACACACATAAGTGCAGCAGATTTATCATGCAATATTATTCATATCTGTTCTGGGGGACTAACAAGCAATGGTGCATGCACACACAGACAGGAGTTTCACACAGTGCTACTTCAGCTACAGCTATATATCTTTGAGAGAGCTATTTTCAAAGGCTAACAAGATTCCAGACTCCAGTGGGAGGTACATTTTCCAGCCTGCTTCTTGAAATAATCATTGCAGATTAATTAGTTGTCCTTGAAATTCTCATTTAGTATGTGTGTTGAAAATTAACATTTCCGATCAGAGTTCAGCTAGTGAGAAGTTCTGACTCTCCTATAGCACAATGTACAAAATAAAGCAGAGGAATCACTGTTGTGATACAACATACACGTTTGTACACACAAAAACACACACACAGCCACACACACTACTGGTAATTAGAAGGTCACAATGCACTGTTGGCTCTAATCTCCTACCTGAGACATCTCTATTATTTATTACTGGAACACATCTGATATACTACAGGCAAATAACTGTTGTCAAAACCTACCTTCTACCTTTCCAGCTTGCATTGCATTCTGCATGCTTATTTATATTTGCTCGTCATTTTGAAGGGTCTGTCTTATGTTTTTAAAACCTTCCCAACGGCTATGGAGAGCACATGAGGAGCTTAGAAAGGTATGAATAAGGATTTGTAGCACTGAGGAATATATACAGCTTACTATAATAGAATGCTTAAAAAAGGAACTCTTACAAAAGCAGGAAAGAAAAGGAGATAGCAGGGGAAAAGGGTAAACTGCATTGCTTCATCTTTACAGTGCAAGTCATATAACAGCAAAAAGAAAGATAACTGATGGGTAGTATTTTAAGGCATATTAACCCAATTACAAGTATATTTTTACAATCGTAGCTCCAACATTTATCACAGTGCATTTATTAGACCTCTGAGCTAGGTTATGTCAAATGAAATGCTGTGAAACTACGGCATTTCATTAAATTGCTGCCGGAGCAGGGTATTCAATCCTGATACTCTAAAACCACATGATTTTATCAAAATCTTCGGAAATTGAAGCAATCACTAAAAGGTGTCGGGAAATTAAAATGTTCTGTCTCAGTGAAAGAGATACACTCCTTGTAACATATATCAGTGGGTTTTTTTTAAAGACACATTACTATGCAGAGAAAAGGCATCAAATACAAGAGACATAGTAGATTCCAGAAAAGTCTAGCTGCTGCCATTTTTCATACTTAAAAACAGGCTGTAAGGGCAAAGGCGTTGAGTTTCATTCATTTTTTTTTTCTTATTCTATACTTGATCCTCTGACTGATTGGGCGTCTGCATAAAGGAAAATCATGCAGGATTTCTAGAGTGTTACAGAAGGAAAATGAATGTTTCCAAGCCTAGTTTCTCAAAAGTTTGACACATTTTGTGGGGCTTGTAATATGTTCAAGTCTGGCACATGGCCTTACAAATATACGTTCTGGGGGATTGTAGAGTATTTTAAATAGTCTTGAGTGCATGAAGAGAGCACGTATTTGGCAACATTTCTTAAGGAAGACTTCACTGAAACTGCATTGTTTTCATTCATCAATATATTCATTAATTAGTGAGTATTTTGATCTTTTAGCACTCATGACTGAAAGATCACAAAGATACTGCCAAAGAGGCATCCAGCTGATTCTGTATTGCCTTACAAACTGCCATTAAGCACTGCAAAACGAATTCAGAGAAAAAGAAGGCATTTCGGAATAGAAATATTTTATAAATACACAATAGTTAATCCAGGCTGGGATGAACCTATATGGGTGTTCAGTGCTATTATAGACATCTCAAGGTATCATAGGATTATAGTTGGAAGTTTAAGGTGGAAAAGATCTTTAAAAGTCATCTAGTCCAACTCCCTTGCAATGAGCAGGGACAACTGCAGCTTGATCAGGTGCTGAGAGCCTGGTCCAGCCAGAATCATGCAGTGTCTCAAGCTACAATTCCAGAGGTAAATGGATCTCCCACGGATCCCATCTATCACTATCAGCCCCACATGCTAGCAGTGTTTAGATACCCTGGAGCATCTAAAGTGGCACTGTATGCATGCACTTCAGGCATCTGAATCTCAATAAAGGATTATCCAAATCACAGAAAAACAGAAAATAAAACTTCTGTGAACTACCTCTATTTTAAAGATTACTAATAGCAATGGATGATGATGTCATAAAAAACAAAGAGGGTTTTGTCTGCATCTCACCCCACATGGTTCTACTCTACTCAGTCACTCTGCCAATGTGATCAAATACAAATACATGGTTTCCAACTCCACAGCACATCTGTGCAGGAAATGACCTGCACAAAAGGGAGAAATGTTACAGGAGAAGCAGGCTTCAAGGAACTGTCCATCATTGTTGGAAAACCTGGATACAAGAAGATCTGGAGTGAAAGTATCTCCATTGTGCCTTTGTGCCTCGAGTGCTCCAGCACCTGGAAAGAAGAAATTATGATCCTGATTTTATTCTTGTATGCTGACAGCCACTCTCCTCTGTCAGATTGGGTATTTCTTCTCAGAAAGAGTGGTGAGGCACTGGAACAGGGAGGTGGTGGATTCACCATCCCTGGAGGTATTCAGGAAACGTGGAGAAGTGGCACTGGAGGGCGTGAATTAATGAGCATGGTGAGAATGGTCTGATGGTTGGCCTAGGTGATTTTAGTGGTGTTTTCCTACTTTAATGATTCTATGGTTCTATCACACATTACTCCTACAAACTGCTGCCTCCACAATGCCAGGAACACCAAGTCGGGGTGAGGGACACACAGAGCCAGAGTGATGTCTGATGTGTGATCTGCAGATCATCCATAATGATTTAGGAAATTAAATGGTGTCCCTTACTGTTTCATCAACATTTTATTTCAAAACACTTCTGCACCTCCTTCTTTGCTCTGTCTTATGAGTATAAAAGTGTCCAGGAACCTATCTGTATTTGCATCAGAGACTTTACAAGAACCATCATTTGGAAGTGATGCCCTGACCAGAGCAACCAGCAGATACCACAATGCTGTGTACTTACGAAAGTTTGGAGATCTGCATTTTTATTTGACAAACAATCCATCAACCTCAAGAAAATGGAATTTTTTTGAACTTTTCTCCACAGTTTTGTCCACTGTTCCACATTTGCTTTCCCATTTGGAGGTGTCTCCAGACAGGTAAAAATGAACCACAGAAAACTTCAATTCATTGCTATACGGGGCATGATCCCCTGCTATTCCTGTATTTTAAACAGAGGTCAGCTAGCTCACAGTAATTATCAAATTATTGATTTACTGGGTTAAAGCCATTTTTACAATTGCTTTAGAGGTTTAACAGTGTTGTATTTCTTCCGCATCTGTACCTGACGTTATCCCTGATTGCACTGAATGAAGTCACACTGTGTGAAAATAACAGTAGTGTCAAGATTGCAGCAAACCAAAATTAACACCGTGTAAGTAAATACAAATAACACCCAAGTGGCAGTCCCCTGTGGTCTAGACTTTTTCACATAATTTATTAAAAGGTGGCTGACAAAGTTGGCCTTTTAGCATCATTCCAAGCTCCAGTTTAAGTGCCGCTGGTAAAGCAAGAGCAGGTAACCAGTCCCCAGTGCACTGAGCAAAGAGCTGTGCTGCTGGAGTGTGCCCTCTTTAATGAACTGACACTATATAATGAACACGGGAAAGAATTTAAAGCAATTTGCTGGAAATTGCCTGTAGGAAGAACTACCTACAGCATGGAGAAAGGTCTGTGGGATCAGAGGACAGAGTGCTGCCTGGGGAGTCACAAATTTCTGACCAAATGGCCAAAGCCCATTGAATGAGTCTCAGGTTGATGGCTGCCTGTGGTAGTGCTTCTCTTAATTAGGACTCTGATGACAGAAGCTCTGAGGATTGTCACAAAGCCTTCCCACAGCAGTGAGCAGGAAGGAAAGTAAAATCCAAAACCAAAATCAAATATTGTGCTCACAGCTGTGCTCCAAAAAGATCAGGAAACAGAAAACCCAAAGAATGAAAAAGCTCTTCTGTGCTAAATATGTATAAACTGAGTCCATTTAGGATAGTAAGGATGTGGTAGATTCAGCAGAGAAAGAACTGCAGGTGCTATGGCTTTTACTTCTGTCATCACGTTTCTTCCCTTGCAAACCAGCATAACCTCCTAGTACTGTTCAAGGTGCAGGACAACTGCCCATGCTAATATTCTATAGGGTAGATTTTCCTGAGCAAAACATAATGACTTGTGTTAATAAAACTAGAACATTTCAAGAAACATTATTTTCTACCTTTTTAAAACGTTCATTCTTTTTCCCCTCCAAACTGGAAATGGTGAATTATTATTAAACCCACTGTTAAGAACCCAGCTAGAAAAAGCCTGTTTTTTGCATTTACTGGGTGTGGGAAGTCTTTGTTCTTGGTGCTCCTCCACTGATTCGCTCCATCTCACAACACCCTGAAAGTTAAGTGAGCAGCAATTATCCTGCCCACCTCATAGCCTGGCCTGAACTGGAATATTCAGGTGCACACATGTTTCTCATGTGCATGTGTATAAATATATGTATACATTGGCTGAAATTCAGGTTCTAAACTGATTGCCCAAGACCACAGACGTGCTCAATCCAACTGCTCTTGATGCTCTTGCTCTAGGGAACCACTGCACACTCTTGGGAAGCTCACACTGACAGACACAGCCCAAGACATGCCAATTGAGTGCTTCCATACTGAATGTGCCTGTCATTTGCAATTACAGAAGCCTCCTGAATGTGTCCTGGGCAGGTGCTAGTGACTGGCTGCTGCTTTTGCCCAATGTACCAGATTAATCAGTAGCTGGGGCTGCATCCATGCTCCTGCACCAGTCCATTTCCCCGTTCATAATCTGATCCCCAACAACATGACATCACTAGTATCTGTTGGGGGATAAAGGAGTGATATAAGTGGAAAGCATGAAAGTAGTGACATACATAGGTGCTTCCACTCACAAAGGAAAGACTCCTCTGCAGCCTGCAGCATGTCCAAAGCATGTGTTAGCACTGCTTCTTGATACTGCTATTTTTGCTCAGTGCTCAGTACACAAATGACATGTATTCCTCAAAATTAGTGGCTTGTCCAGGACAGTACTGCTCTGCCACAAGCAAAGATTTCTTCAAGGAATTGGAGATCCCAGTGCATTCGGAGCAGCTAAAAGGGAAATCCATCGTTCAGATGAGGAACCAGACGGTAGGGAGGAAGGTCATAGCTACGGGTAGCATACACTGAGCATGTCCTTGGATGACCAAACAGGCTGCATAATCATTTGGCTGCTGCAGACAAACATATACACACTCCAATCCAACATCCAGTAGGACACCCTTTTACACAAGTGCACTTTGAATTTGGGCAGTGCTTCAAATTGAAGCTTTTTGTGCTTAAAAGATTGGGAAACCACCATCTGCAAAACCCTTCAAAGGTGTCAGGTTTGGAGCTAGTCAGGTTTGGAGCTGGTCCCTGTGCTGACATTTGTGGGCACTGGAGAAATTCAAACACAAGTCCTGAAACCTTTCTTATTATGTGCTTATTATTTTCTCTGGACTGCCTTTCTAAGCCTGGGGGGGGGGAGGGGGGGAAAAAAAAAAAAAAAAAAAAAAAAAAGAGCAAGCAAACAAATAAGAAAACCACACAAAACTTCAACTATTGCATACACACTTTGAAAATCAATGTCTCAGAAAAACCTGAGCATAACGTCTATCTTCCTCCACCCTCCTAATGCATGGAGTGAATGTCATTAATGCTCTGTGTTTAAATAATGCACTGCCTGCAGAGACTACATTGTTGTTATTCTAGTGTTTTTAATTCCTATTAGCTGGCACGGTGTCATTTCTTTATACTGTGGGCCCTGTCACACCAGTGAGGTTGTATTGTGCCCAGGTCTCATTGATTTAATTACTCCAGCCTGAATGAATGTAGTCTAACCTAGAACAGCTACTTAAAATGTAAATCAATTCAGTGATGCAGAAAAATACCACACTGATAACACCAACTGAGAGGAACTTCTTGAGAAATAAGCTTCCACTCACACAATGGTAGCTAAGGCTGGCTGGAAAGTTAAGCAATCTGGAAGCATGCACATTATTAAAAGAAGGAGCGAAGAGGCCTTGGAAAATATTAAATAAAACAATGACAATAAGTAATTAAAAAAAAAAATTGAATTTGAAGATGTGTTGGGAGGCTGTCAAAGCTTTCTTTAGTGAAAGGTGGTATTTCCCTCCTCTGGAAAATACATGCAAATACGTGCAGAGTGCTCATAAATGCAAATTCCTCCCCCTCAGCCCCCGCCCTGCCCCTTTTCTATTCGAATAGAAAAGGGGCAGGGCGGG
>JAPSGF010000087.1:1349558-1361997 GCA_035772895.1 Perdix hodgsoniae
TCAAGCTGAAGCTTCTTTACATTCCGAAGGTTTGGGTTCTAATGAGAGTCCTGCTTTAAAATCATATGCGAGGGTTATAACCCATCTTTTCCCTGCTTTTCTGCTCTCATGATGATATCATCAGGCCAAGAGTGTTTCAAATGACAAGTTATTTGGGCACCTTTTTCTTGAAGAAATACTACAAGAAATATAGAAACTAGGAAAATAGTGCCTTCAAACTCTCCCACAGTTCTTTCAGCAACTTCATTACTGAATCTAAATTCTAAAAGTTTGACTTGACATCTGGCTGGGCATATTTCTGTGTTTGTGAGTCCATCTGAGTCACTGATACTAATTTATTTTTCTTGTTTCCTTGTCTCCTTTCAATTTCAATAATGCTGCTCTCACCTTTCTCACCAGATCCCTTTCAGCTACGGTGTCCCACAGTATAGAGAATATTTTGCTGCTGTTTGCAAACCCTAAATCTGGAAATACATTAATAGTTTTCATTTTTTTTTAACTCATCCTATTGTAGTGATTGGAACTAAGCAACAAGAATAAATGACAGTAAATTAATTTCAGTGCATTTCCTTTTTGACATCTCTTCTGCCACAGCCTTTATAGGTGCTAAAGTAGCGCATGCTTTGGTTTTGTCATTTCCCTTATTTAGTACCATCTCTTGAGTACAGTTTTCCACAGTTGCTTTCTGGAGATTCATTGCAGGGACTGATGTTACATTCTGTTGTTCAGCTGTACAGGCAGCACTGTTTCATTGCCTTCATTTACCATGCTGTTGAATTCTTATTCTTTACCTTGTCTTTATAATTCCCTCACAAGAGAAGTAGTTTCCCAACTTCTATTCAACTCTATCACCATTTACCTCAGATATTTGTTACACTTCATATGTTCTTTTAAATACAGTGGTCATGTTATTATTTTAATCACCCAGGAAAATTTGATCACTGATGAATATTTTTGGAGAGAGTTTACTTTTGGTTTCGTATTCCATATTCTAAAGAATTTTTTAAATAATTGCAAGAAAAGGAGAATAAATCAACCTAATTACTCAGATCATCTTTCCAGCTGGACAAGGAACGAATATTATGGTGACACTGCACCTATTCAGTTTGCCTGCATTAACCCATTAACTTTTGGAGCTAATACTTCATAGCTACTCCCATATTCATGATGTGCATCTCAGATTGTCATCAACCTTAACCGTACCACATCTTTACTGTTATCATTGCTCAACTTAAAAACAACAACATTATGGGAAATTACCACTTCTGTGAGTAGCAATACTGCCCTGAATTGAGCTGTTCTAGGGAGTACAGTTACACAAACCTATCAGTGTCAGCAGGACAGGCATTTAATTTGCCAGGAGCATGCGCAACATTCAGCATTGTTCAACCTCTGCAGATGTAAACACATTTTCTACTGCCTAAAGTAGAAATTCCATTTTCAAAATTTTCTAACCTATTTTTAAATACAGCAACCTGTTAATTCTATGATGAAATTGTTAGTGTTGTCTAAACTTCAGCCATTTTTGTTATGTTTTGTTTAGAATAAATTTTTTGTTTTATAAACACAGATTCACTTCAGCATTTCATGTCTTGGCAACAGCTAAGACAGCAAAAAAAATGATATCATTAAAATAATTAAGTATACAATTAGACACCTCTTTAAAAAATGTTTTTGCTATTATGTATCTTAATGCAAGAATTTATTGCCTACATGTATTGAAATCTAGAAGCATTTCAAATATTTTGTGCTCAGAAGCATGATGAGGATAGGAATAGGATAGAATTTGCCATCTGAGCTATAGTAAACACTACCAGCAACAGGTTAAATGAAATAACACTAAAAGATCTAAAGCACACAGTTAATAATATGGGAGTGCTATGTGCATTATTTTTACCATCATCTTTCTGTGTTAATCACATTTTTTAAAATAATCATTCATATTTTTAACACTTTTCACCGCAAGAACTTCAAAGTGTCCAAACCTTTTTTATTTTTCTAACCTTATCTTTATTTCTGCATGATACAACCAGTAAAAGTCTATCCTCCATAAAGTTTCTCATTCGCTGCACATTTCCATACTTTCCCCATTCATTTTTATTGAAATCAGGCAGCAGTCCAAGAGTCTTGCATTCCCCTGAAACAGGGCACACATCCTTTAACCTACATGTATCACTTTGCGAGAGAGATATGATCTCTCTGTTTGCTACAAGACAACAGTTTTGTTAAGAGCTAAAAAAGACATGGGCTCATTTTCCCTTAAAGCTGCTGCCTTGAAACCAGCAGCAAACCGAAGCCATCGCTGCTGTGAACCAAAGGTCATGTTGAGAAAAATGAAACCACATATGAATAGAATAGGGCTCCAGAGCCTCACCAAGAAATTCATTCTGAGGCTCTTGCTATCTTTTGAGGGTGTGCGTCTATGAGCAGTCTCTAGAGAAACGTTAACAAATATCTCTGAATTCTAATGTTAGCACTGCTGCAGCATTTTAAACGTCAACAGCCTGATATACAGTATGGAATATGAATTCTTATTAGCGAGAGATTAGATCCTGTTTTACACTACCAAGTTTGTTGTCTGCATCCGACCTTAAATTAGGAATGGCCATCTGTACATAGTGGCATGTAAAGCAGCAATATATATTCATTCATCAGATTCATGCAATCTCAATTACTCTCAAATGGGTGAAAAAAGAAACAGTGTCCTTTAGATGAGCTCAGAGTGCTCAGTCATTGTAAATAATACTGTAGGCATTTAGGACAATAAATATTTATATTATAAATTGGGGATGGGGGTTTAAGAGACAAATACCTGTTTGTGTATTGCATAAAATCAGGAAAGTTCAACATAACAAATTGGAGGAAGGAGGAGAAAAAATTTCCCACACACAGAACAAAAATTTCTTTTTTCTTTTATCAGCAATTTCGCCTTATAAAAAAAAAGCAGCCTTTTCCAATGTAACAGAAAAACTGTAGTTGTCTCTTTTAAGCTTGGGAGAAAACAATATTTACTGTCACAGCACAGAGATTCTGCAAACAGTGAACAATGAATGCTTTACTCACACAGCTGACCCAGTATTTGTAGACAAACTCCTTTTCAGTTCAGTGAGACTGGAAAGGCAATTAACACATCAATTGCTCATGATCAAGAGTAGATCATTTAGAACACAGAGCAGAAATAATAGCATTTATGTTTTTGAAAAAAGTTCAAGGCAGATATTCATTTGCATTTATACTGATATTAATCTTTTGTTTTGTTTTGAATAGAACCACAGGCAATACATATCATTGCTGCTGTATCACTTTCTTCATGAAAGAAGCATCCTCCTCTCCACCTTTTGCAAGGAGTTTGTGTGCTGTGTGTTATAGGTACAGAGAACTGCTTAGCATGGCCCCTCCTTTCAAAGCAGAAGAGTGCTTTCTGCCTCTGCCTTCTATGGTAGAAATTGAGTACAAACTGAGTGCCCCTCCAAGTTTCTGAATTGGAAGGAAAATGGACGTGAAAACTACATATTTTTTTCAGAAACGCGCACTGATAATTGCAGAGGCCATCAGAAGACAGATGTGTTTAAAACTGACCCATACAATAATCTAGTCAAGCTTAAAATAAATAAACTACATGTCATAAATTCTACATCAAATTCATGATTTCTTTGAAATGTCTTGACTGGTACTTGATTCAATTCTTACAGGTGATACGTTTTTTTTTGTCTTTTGCAAGTGGTCTTCATGGGTAATTCACCTCACCAGAACACTGTACTTCTTTTCTGCTCACTGTGCTTTCAGTGTTTGTCTCCAGCCAACTACTTCTATGCACAAGTGCCTGTTACTGCAAACTACTTCTTCTTTTTTTTTTTTTTTTGTGGATAAACTAAGTAAACTGAAATTCCTAAATATCTTCAAAAAATGCATTTCGTAGACCGAAGTCATGTTTGCAAACATTTTTTTTCTGAAATCTTTCAATTATTCCATTGTTGTTTTTTAAAAGTGGTATAAAACATCACAATTTTCTCAGCAATACATTCAAATGTATTGAATAGATGGAAGAAGAGAAGCAACCACTCCTGAATACAGTTTTCATAGAATCATAGACTCGTAGACTAGCTTGGTTTGGAAGGGACTTCAAGGATCATCAAGTTCCGTCCATCCTGCCACTGACCAGATAAGGTTGCCCAGGGCCCCATCCCACCAGACCTTGAACACCTCCAGGGATGGGGCATCTGCAGTTTCTCCAGGCAACCTGTTCCTGCACCTCACCACCCTCTCAGTGAAAGCTTCCCCCTGACATCAAATCTAAATCTTACTTCCTCTAGTTTAGAACCATTTTCCCTTTTCCTACCCTCATCTACCCTTATAAAAAGTTGACTTCCCTTTTCTTTTAATTATTGGAAGTTCATACTGAGGTCTTTACTCTCCTCCCCCCTCATCATTTGCAGCTACTTTTTCCATTCAAACAGGTTTGATCCATTAGATACAGACCACACCCCTTGAAAGGGTAGACAGCAGCAGGACAAGGGGAAATGGTTTTAAGTTGAGGGAGGGAACATTTAAGTTGGATGTTGGGGGAAGTTCTTTACAGAGAGAGTGGTGAGGTGATGGAACAGGCTGCCCAGAGAGGCTGTGGATGCCCCGTCCCTGGAGGTGTTCAAGGCCAGACTGGATGGGGCCCTGGGCAGCCTGGTCTGGTATTGAATGTGGAGGTTGGTGGCCCTGCATGTGGCAGAGAACTGGAGATTCATGATCCTTGAGGTCACTTCCAACCCAGGCTATTCTGTGATTCTGTAATCCTTCTGCTCATTCCCATCTCCTTCAGTTTAACTGATTATTACCTTGTATTAATATAAGGTATCTAACACATTTTCATAAATCAGTTATCAGGTTAGTTTGGCTCAATCTACCTCTGGTAGACAGGTAGACAGATGGTAAGACATGGATGGAGAAGAAACAAAAAAGAAACTCATGCACATAAACTCATGTACTCTCTCAGCCTGGGCGACAATGGTTTCCGCATGCCAGCTCTATAGACACTGCTGTTTTCCTATAAGGAGAATGACAGCAGACGGGTTTGAGGGAGGAAGGATCTGGAAAAGAATAATGTTAGGATGAGGAAAAGTTAAAAATGAACGTAGTGACTACAATTACCAGCACAGTCATTGGCATGTTGAATGATGAACAGCATGGCCAAGAAGAACAGGAAGCATGAATATTGTTCATGTTTCTCATAGCAGGAGAGCTAAGGAGTCAAATGAAAAAAAAAAACAACAACAACAACAAAAAAAGCAGTTTTCATTTCACAGAATATGTACATAAAGAGTGAATTAGTAGAGGCCAAAAGATGAGACCTATACCGTTTATGCTGCTAAGTGGAAGGAAAGCCCATCAAGAACTTTTCAGCAGCAAGATATAACCCTTTGTCAATATGTCCCTGTGGAAAAGCCTGCTGAAACCTAACAGGACATCCTTCTCCAGCAAGCAAGTTTTGGTCTCCTAATATTCTCTTAAGCTGTTTTTGGCTTGCTCTAATCTATTGTGTGGTACTAGATTTTTTTCTTCTAATTTCCCTCCTGTGTACATGTTCAGAGACCACGGGGACTCTGCCATGAATGCCTGACCACCTCACATTTGGATTCTCATTCTTTTTAACACAGGAATGGGTCCGCAAGCCTCAGGCAACACGGTCTACCAGGGATCTGCAAACTCTGCTCTGCTTTGCTCTTCTTTGCTGTCATCAGTTCCTTGGAAACCACTTGTTATTGCCATGCCTACATCATATCATGGAGCAGTCCGTGGTGAATTATTTCCACTATCCTGCTGTGATATTCTCTTCTTCTTTGAATCTACATCAATCACTTTTGAAATTATTATTTTCTAACTGTGCCTCAGGGGCCAATGAGCCATGGTCACTTTGCAAATGAGCATTTGAACTCATATTCCCCAATTAGTTTTATTTTACCTATTAAGGATTAATGTCCAAAGCTCTTTGGCTGGTAAATTCAAACACTTTTCCCTTGACAAGTATGCCTAAAAAATTATTAGGAAGTATATTTGGTAAGGTCCAAATGATTAGCAGTAGCAGTGTTCTCTAAGACTAAAGACTAGCAAATAATAAAGTTACTATGATAAACCAAACCTTTGCTGTGCTTTGATTTCTATTTGAGAGTTGTACACAACTAATATAGTACAGTAATACTAAAGCACTATTCAGTAAAACCCTGAGCAGTTACCATTTACAGTATATCATAGTAGGATGACAGCAGGAATGGTGGGAGTTCATTACAGGGACCATGAATTGTTGGAGGTAATTTAGATTACAATTTAAAGTTTAATTTAAAAATCTATCAACAAATGTGAAAGTGCTCGGGGAACATTTTAAAATGCATTTTAATCTCACCAGCACAAATAGCTTTTCAGAGCCCTAAACATCATCACCTGGAAAAACAGTAAAACTTTACTGCATCTTTAATTAAATTACAAACACAAAGGATAATTAACTTTTTTATTTTTATTTTATTCATGCCATTGTTTCTCTTCAGAGTCAATATCTTCAAGTTGCAGGAACAGGATGTTATGAAGAAGTTTACAGCCTGCACATTCCCCGAGGATATTATTGCATCGAGCAGATGAAGTGCAATACACGTGCATGCACACACATGCACAGACACACGCAGAATCAACAGCAGTACTGCAGACTATGATGCTCACCAAAGCATGTAAGAAGCTTGGTTTGAAGGAAGAAGAAGAGGAATGAATTAATCAGCCAGCCAAAGGAAGTCAGAGACTGCTGTTCTCAGCACATACTGCAAGGGCCACATGGCTCATATCATGGGACAGCCAAGAAATTAAAATCCAGCCTCCTCAAGCTGGCCCTTTGCAGAGATGCAGCAATTGGCTCATTCTCCACATTATCTTGACTTCTAAGGTCCCATCCTCTCACCTTCTTTCTTGTCATAAGAGATTCAGATGGCATGTATCATTCTTCTCTGTGTTAGCATGTGGGGTTGTAGTGCTCAGTGGCCTTCTCATTGCAAGCAACTGTGCTAACAGACCAATTTCTTAGTGCACATGATACTTCTAAGACATTGTTTTACTCTTTTTTTTTAAACTTGAACCCATCCAATTCAAATCTGGTTTGTGCTGAGACTACAGAAATCTAAATGATAGAAAGCAATCCCTTGAGCATTTGCTCATAGTGAGATACATGCACTGGCATTGTCTTTTAACAGTGTTAAGCCATTTTCCCATTGTTCTCATATGCATAGCCAGCTCAGTGCCATAAACCATAGAATGCATGAGAGACAGACAGATTGAAAACATAGCCAGCTATGTTATAAGCTGGCAATTGCATAGCTTACACTCCAAATCACAAATGCTTGGCACAGCTCTGGGTGGATAGAGATAGAACATATAGGTCATAGAACAGGAACAAGAAAATACCCTAAAATGATGGAAAGCTGCTGCACAGAAAATTTTGTACAACAAAAGCCAGCAAAAAACATGTTGTTTTTATTGTTTTTGTTGTTGATGTTGGATTGGTTTTCCTTCAGCCTGGCAAAGAAAATTGACTCAGAAAATGCTCATGCAAGTACCAAAATGGGTAGGTTCACCTGGAATGGGAAGAAACAAGATAGAGATTGTCCTCTTTCATCTGCAGAGAGACATTACATCATTTCAACAGTATTGCTGAAACAAACCCTTTGATAGATCTCTCTTGGGACAAAGTGCTGGCCATAAGACAGTTGGGACTGTGGGCAGATTCGTGGCCTCTTGTTTGGTTTCTCTGGGATGAAGAACTTCTGGGCTGGCTTTTTGTTATGTGATTTAATCAAAGGCAGAGTTTCTCCACCAGTGATGCAAGCCAAACAACTGCAAAGCAGTTTCAAAACAGAGGCGTGGCTTGCTAACGCAGCCACACAGCCTCTTTTTCCAAGGCAGATCACTCAAGACATAGGCAAAATAAATTTGGGTCTACCTGAAAAATACAGTATAGCCATGCCTAGAGGAATGTCCGACTCCATAATATTTTTTCCAGTTTCTAGAGAGGGAACAATAAAAAATACTGCAACTTTTGGCTAGCAGTTTATGTCAAAGAAATAAGACAAGACCTTACGTGTTCAGTTACCATGGGACTGAGCAGCTTTATCAAATCTTTATCACAAGCCTTTGCTGCCCTCTGTACACGAATGAGTTAGATGCTCAGGGCACATATACCTGCATGCACCTTTAAGAGACACCAGTACTCCTGGCTGCTCTGATCCTGCTCCGTTAGCACTTGCCCACCCCAACAATAACCTTCAAAATCACCAAGGCTACTGAAGGTGACTGAATCTAGCAATTTAGACAGACCTTCTCTCACATACAGAGAGAACTGAGAGATCCCGGAATAAGAGATATGCCTCAAAGACAAAGTGATGTGTAAATATCCAAAATGAATATTGGGTGCAAAGGAGATGGGAAATGGTGAGGAGGAGGGAGAGGAGCTGCCATCCTCTGAAAATAAGTGTAGAATCTCATTACCTGAGCAGAAATAAAGAAATGAAGAGAGAGAGAGGAAAAAAAAAAAGGAGCACCACACCAACTATATATCATTTTAATTAAAATCTCCTATCTGCTAAATATATGTACAGCTGTTGGATTTCCTGAGCCAACTGATTCAAATGGGTTTCATGAGGACTCACAGATAAGGAATTAAAAAAAAGTAAGATCAAGAGTTTCTTGATAACTACCCCGAAATGGATCCTCTTTTGAGAAAGTCTTTATTTGATGTAAGTTAACGTGGGGAGGGGGTGTTGATCACAGAAGACAAGCCTCTTAATTCCCTTCAAATAAAATGAGTAGGCATGACACGGTGCTATCACAGCAGAGAAAGAGCTGCCTGTGTGTATTAAACGTTAGTGCTTTGCCTGCTTAATTATTGGTTAATCTAGCAATTTAGCATGCTTCATTTAATTCTAATTAGGAGAATTAATAGGCAGGGAATAAAGATTTAAATAGACTGGCACAAAACAAAACCGAGACTTAAATCGCTCTTGGAAAATGAAGCTTTTTTTTTTTTTTTAATGCAGTTCCTACAGCCTTACGTGTTTCTCTTCCACGGAGCTGCTATCTTAAATGAGAAGGTCTGGGTCAAGTAAGTGATTTTAAAATACCCCGAGCACAATCCTCACTTGGTGCTGATGAATGGAGCCACACCGATTTACCCAGGATTGGGGTGTTTCTTTTTGTTCCTCCTTCAGAGGGAGACTTTGGGGTTTGGCTTCCTCCTCTGTAAAGGACATATGATATGGTTGGAGATTACTGTATTTTACATCTCCCTCACTTTCTACTTTTTTTTTTTTTTTTTTTTTCCCCAGAGCACTGGGGATGGGAGATAATTTAGTAGTGACACCATCCCCAGGAGTAACACACCATTCATGTTAAGTGATGCCTTAACTCGTGGAATTGTAAATTATTTTATTCCTTTCTCAGTCTGATGCCTTCTTTATTTTCTCCCTCCTGGCGAAGCTTTGGGGGATGAAGACACGCTCCTTTTCCACTTCAACAGCTGGCTGCCTTCCATTCCCGCCGCCCCCAAATGTTACAGCCTGATTTGCATGGTGTGTTTGTCTTTGCTAATCAAGCCGCATACTCTGACAAGTCCTACGACATTGGACATGGCTGTTCTTCTAATTAAGGTGCTAATTGAATTAAATGGCTGCGGTAATGAGCAGATGAGCAGCATAAAAAGTAAAGAGTCAGATAGGCCAATTAACAAAAGAGCTGAGCATAATTATAACATTTAAAATACATGCAGCTCTGTACCAATATTGTTAATTGTTACAGGGGAATTTATGATAATTGGTTCAACAACAGGCATGCAGGCTTAACCTGGGATGAAGCCTGTAATTAAAAAAATGATATTCAACACAAAATACAGAGCAGGGATAATTAACGCTTGATTTACATAAAAGATGTCTGTAAAGTAAAGCAGAGTGCTGCAATAATGCTCAACCAAATACGGACTCAACCGCACCATGGCATTTAGCATTATTATAGAGGCATAAAAGCACAGCCCAGCATTTAAGTCTGAGCATGGGTGAAGGCAGACATACAGATCAGGCCATCCCTTGCTATGTTTTGCTAGTGGAGTTTGAACAAAATTACGATCCCTACCCCATTTCTATTTAACAGAATTACATCTCAGCCATTCCCTGCCCATGAATGCTGCTGTACCTGCAAAATGCACATTCAGCAGCTTCAGCTGTGCTGCCCGCACGGCTGCTTGCCAGGAAATCTTCCAGTTAACATAATCTTGAATCTCCCTCCAGTAGGGGCTCCATCACTGTGGTCTTATGGAGAGCGGCTGAGGCAGTGCCCTATATGTCATCATCCTGGAGCAGCCTGGAGCCCAGGGCTCCATTTGTACCTCATGCATTGTCATTATTTTTTACCCTGTGCTGCCCACAGACCTATGCACTCACTTCTGCTTAGCTCTCCAGTTCTTCTCTGTGAATCACCAGTTCCATGCACATCCTATTCCCTCTTCCCAGCACAACCATGCAGCTTGACATTGGTCTGAATTCTCTCAGGCCAAGGAGGGATCAGAACCTATATTTCCCACAGCCTAACATGTGTGAGTCTTTCCTTCTGTGTTTACAAGAATTCACCCACAGCAAAAGTTTTAGAGTTGCAGTTGAATGCATTCAAAGACTTTGCCCAAATGAGGACAGGATCTTGGATGAAGCAGCATGTTCAGCCCCTCCTACAGGCTGGCTGCTGAACTGAGACCATTCCTCGCGTGGCATATTGACCATTTGGGTGAAAAAAAAAAAAATCCAGGACCAAAACACCCTGAGCATACCCAAAAAAATTTCTGGGAATACTCAACTATGTCTCACAGACATGTATTCTTAGCCTGAAGACTCTCAGCAGGAGGAGAACACTTCATTATAGGATGTAGAAATGACCCAGTGTCATAAAATCATAGAATCACCAAGGTTGGAAAAGGCCTCTAAGACTATGTAGTCCAGCTGTCAACCCATCTCCACCATGCCCACTACCCACGTCCCTCAGTGCCACATTTCTATGATTCTTGAACAACCCCAAGGATGGTAACTCCAAGACATCCCCAGGTAGACTGTTCCAATGTATTTAATAATTGAGAATAGTTCTTTCCTAATACCCAACCTAAGCACCAGCAGCAGATGAGGTGAAAACACTAAATACTACAATTATTTTCTACCAAAACTAGAAATAGAGAGCTAACATTGACAATCTGGTGCTCTTCAAGCTTACTATAGTTTTGTGCAAAATAACTCCTGACATGTTCACTGCCACCGTGAGAGGTCAGTATCTTCACTGAAAGCAATCATTTTTTTACAAGACCTACATACTGCTGCAAAAATGTATTTTTTTACTATCAGAAAGAGAGTAAATCAGAAACTTATTGGTTAAACTAAGTGTATCTTGAAAACAGATACACAGCATTAGTGAGAAGTACTTCAGAAAAGTATAGAATACAGACAAATAGGTTTCCATAGACTTTTACTTTCGTGCTTAAGCTGTTTTTTTACCCCTGTCTACTCTTTGCCTCTGTGTGTAGGTCTGTGACAGTTAGTGTCTGGATGCTGTTACATTAATAAGCACTTAACATTCATCAGAATCACATTTTGTCATAAGCTATGACGATATCTGAGAAATGAAAAGATCACATCGGCATTACAGTGATTTTTAGAAAGCCTGTGGTTCTCATTTGCTATTGCAGCACTGTTAGCAGCACTGTGGGGATTTGTTGTGAAAAGGTGACAGCCAAACCTGGAGAGAAAGACCATTTCTACAAGTGAGATCAGGAGCCATCATTAGCCAGCAACAGAGACTGAGAGTCTAAAACATCATGAAGGAAAATGTAGCTCTGATTGGAGATCATGTCTCCTTATTCTCCAAGCCAAGATTCACAAACCTTTTCAGTCTATTACCTGATCCCCAGAATCTGTCTCTTGACAGAGAAAATTAGGAATGAACATTGGTGCTATAACCAAAGCTGTTGTCTGCTATGCATCACTGTACTTTTATGTACTATAATAGACTAATTTATCCCTAACTTCTCTTTGGAAGAAGAAAAGAACATACCAAGCAAACTCCTGATATATGTGGCACTTTGGGATAACTGGGAAGTGAATAGGGAAGTAGAAAATTAAATGTCTAACCAGTGCAGAAACAGAAATGTTGACATCTTGAAAAATATATGCATATAGATAAAAATCATCACTTTTTCTTCATTTTTGAATATCTGAAAATATGTGTAGACTGGACACGTAACATGCAAAAACATGTTTCCTTAAAGACCTTTCCTTAAAGATCTTGATGTTTTAGATCCCAATCCTGCAAATGCTTAGGCACAAATGTGGAATGGAATGGAGTAGAGTAGAGTAGAGTAGAGTAGAGTAGAGTAGAGTAGAGTAGA
>JAPSGF010000087.1:1362007-1392007 GCA_035772895.1 Perdix hodgsoniae
GAGTAGAGTAGAGTAGAGTAGAGTAGAGTAGAGTAGAGTAGAGTAGAGTAGAGTAGAGTAGAGTAGAGTAGAGTAGAATAATCATCTAGTTCAACTATCTGAGTATTTCAGGGCCAACAAAAGACAAAGCATATTATTGAGTACATTATCCAAATGCCTCTTGAACACTGACACACATGGGTTTAATTACATCTCTTTAACTTAATGGGACTAATCATATGGGCAAATTTTGGTGTGGGTAGAAGTGCTTATGGAATCAAATCTAATTATGCATAACTTTTGCCAGAAAATGTACCAGCCAGTAAGGCAAGACATCTCTATAGTTAAAATATTGGCTGACGCATAACCATTTGAAAAATTGCATTTATACAACTGTACTAATAGTTGTTTTGCTTTTACAAAACTTCTGCTCTACTCTCATTTCCTTGGCTTCTAAGCATGAAGTAGTATTTTTTAAATTGCAGTGAATCAAAATATATGTAATGCTTACTCATATGATATTGTGTGTTTCACATAGGTGGTAAAAAAACACAGCTAAAACAATATAACTCATGCCAGAATATCCAAAAGCAGAGTAGTAGTCAGTCAGTTGTTTTTTTGTTCAAAAATGTATATAACTCCATAATTTATACAAAATTCAATGATATCTTTTATTTATTTTTTCATCAAACCCTACTGCTAAGAAGTGATTGAACTACATTTTGCCACACAATATAATGTTTGTTCGCTGAATTAATGACTGTACATTTCCAACATTAAAAAAAAGCTGTTGACCAGTCAGGCTTATGATGGTAATGTCAGTCCTAGTTATTTACTCAAATATTTGCAGGAAACAATTTAAATAGGAACAAAAAATGTTTTAAAACAGGATTGAATATTGACTGGATTATTATTTTTTTCTACATTCCTCTTGTTCTAGCAATATCTTCAAGAACAGTAGCAACTGCTATTTCACGTATTTTTTACAGAAATAAAACCAACATAGGTTTTGCCAAGACTTAAATATTTGTAGAATGATGTCCAGGCATACTTTCCTAGGACAAATGTTTGTTCTTATTTTCAAATTTCTCTAAGAGGGTAAAAGAAGAGCAAGAAATATCAGCAGAATTGACAGCAGTATCATTTGACTACCTGTGGCCTTTCAGATCTGTAGGTATGCCCTCACTGTACAAATACAGAATAGAAGAAGCTGTATCACTGAACCCGATGACCAGTCTATGAAGGAGGCAACCATTTCTTTGGCTGCATCAGAAAAATGGGGATATGAGAGACTCACTACAGCTTTCTCCAGCAGGGGTTCCCTCAGTGTTGCCATCCTTGAGAAATCCAGTAGCGTATGAGTCCAATCAAAATGATAGCAAGATACAATGCCTCAGTTGATATAGTTGTATGTCTCTGTGAGCAGATTCTTGAAGGAAAGCTTTATACTTCCTAAAGTGAGATTCCAGCAAGGTGACAATGTACCTTCATAGGCTGGACTGCACCAGGACAGACATGAATCAGCAAAGATCAGAAAGGATCACACATTTTAAGAACAGATTGTTACTGTATGTTAGAGAGCATGTCAACAACTAGAAGGTGACTATAGAGTACAGGGGCTTTAATGTGGGACTCATTTCAGTCTAGGTAGTATATATACTACCCCAGACAAAATAGGCTCAGCTGATGGTTTGGTCTATGCAGATCAGTAGGATACACCCTCAATATCAACTTTAAAATGACCTTTGTTTCTGTGCTTTAAGTACATCATTGGCCTGGGTAACTGGATCCAAAAAAATGCAGTGAACAGATGAAGAAAGTAAGCAAAGACCAATATTATATTGCCGTGGCCCAGCCTACAAAGGAAAAAACCTTCCATAACAGGAATGTTTAAAAATAAGAACTCTATAACGGTAACCTGACTGTGTAATTTATATGTATTGGGAATCTTTCAGCTGGCCAGAGATGCTATAATTATATTGCAGAAATCTGACTGTGAATTTGGCATATCAGTTTTGAAAACATGCCCCAGGGTTTCCATGCTGCCATAATTTAACTTGAGCAGTAATGGAATAAATGCAATCTAGATACACGTTGCTGTTCTTCAGCATAACTACTTCTTCAGGCAGATTTACCATAACGCTCTCTGAACAGAAAAACTATGGCTCATTTACAAATGTAATTTCAATTGAGGATAGTTTTCCAATCTTCTTTCATTTGAGTCTCAATTGAACTTCTTCTCCTTTTTGATGGCATGATTAGACATTGTGAGAGCTGTTGCAGATTAGTCAAGCACAGAGAGAGTAAATTGGGAAGGATGTTTTATCAGTGCACGTCACAATATATGAAAGCAGATGTGTATGCTCTGAGCTGTTCCCTCAAATTACTGTTATGGAATAATTTAGCCCTTTTGATTCTCACAGATTACTGCTTCCACTGATCATGCTGTCAAAATCAAAGTGAGCACTTCATTCCGCTTTTATTCATGCCAGATCTATTTTGCTTTCATAATGAGCAGATATTACCACTGCACAAAGAGGATAAAGACATTCACAGTGATAGATAGGCGAGAGATTAAATGGGATCTTTATGACTTCTTCAGCCATCAGTTTTGACTGTGCGATAAGACGAGTCGAGTTGGGCACTGATTTGTTCTTTATTGGAGCCAATATTAGCATGAGCTTACCAGTGCACAGTCTGATAAAATCCATTTAAGGTGGAATCTGTATAACAATTCGTGAGTTACAAGAACTTCTGCAGTGTGCAGCCTCTGCCAAGGCAAAATAAGCCAGTTCAGAATCACAACTCCATAGTTTCTAGGACATTAATGAATTTATAATACTGCAATTTAAGGGTTACATAGGGATTATCAGCAGTCCTGGAACTACACATTTTATAATGCCTGCCCTCAAATACCTCTTAGTTTGTTGTTGTTCTTAAGGATGTTTGGGCAACCCCTTAAAACCAAGCCCTGCTGGATATACCTAAGTTTTAGAAGTTGTGTGGCACTTAGCTTGACAAAGTTTTCTGCCTGAAGTCCTGCTGTGCACTTTTTCTCCTACCTCACCTGGAGGAAGAGCAATGTTACATGACTATCGCCTGCAAAGTCCATTGCTGAAAAAATGTCCAGTAGAAATACTATCAGACAAAGGACACCTCTAGTGTACTATAGGCAATTTGAACATGGGGGAACTGAGAACAAACTAGGGAACTCCACTGGGAATCCAAGACTTTGATATACGAAGACTGTTAGGTTATCTCAGACTAGTTTTGAATGGCACATATCTTTCTGGCAGTTTTGCTATCTTTCATTCTAGCAGTGGATTTCAACGTAAGATGGTGAATGAACCATGTGATCTGCTGCTGCTGTGTGCACTGTGATTGTTACGAAAATAGGAATACAACTGATGTGGATGGCCCCACCCTGGAGGCATTCAAAGCCAGGCTGGATGGAGCTTTGAGCAACCTGGTCTACTGGGAGGTGTCCCTGCCTATAGCAGGGGGGTTGGAACTAGCTGATTTAAAGGTCTCTTCCAATTCAAACTGTAATTTTATATATGTTTCGTCCCTCCTTCATTTTCATTTTGAGACTCCTGGGACCTAATTCAATTGCTTAGCTGAAGGTCCAACCACATTTTCTCCTTGGGATTGCCGGTCAAAGCTGGAGTTTAACTGAATTTGTTATTGTTCCAACCGTTGCAGAGAGACTACCTTGCACTCTCTGATGGGCTTTCTTCAAAGCGTACCCATGACCCTAAGGCTCTCTACATGCAGAATCTTCAAAACAACTCTACAAATCTTACTTTCATCCGCAAGACTTCTAGTCCACCCCAGTAGCTGATACTGCATGTTCCTTCACTTCTTCAATAACAGAAGCAAGCTTGACATCTGCCAAATCAGTAAATTAGATCTTTTTAAATTACATCTTATTACTTATTAATGCACTAGAATATTAAGATAGTCTCAACAGAAACCAATGCTTGCTGTCTCCTCCAGTTCTTTCAGAAAGGTTTTGATTCCTGATGTTCTCTGATGTAATATAATGCAGCAGGATGTATATTGATTTTAAAGGACAAGCATTTGTTCAAGCATTTGCCGGATTGTTTGCTCTGCTGTTATCAACTACACTTCATGTACTCTTCACATGAATGTGCAGCAAGTAATAAAAGACTTGCCAACATAACGGTATTTAAGAAGGCAGGCATTGCCTTCAACTTTCATAGCCACCTACCAACATTTCTTTTGTTTATCCAGCAATATTTTTTGCTTTTAAAAATTAAATATAGAAAATTCTGAGTGGATTATCAGAGAAATGTATATTTTAGGGAGACTATTGCATCTAGCAGGCCCCAAACCCAGACAATAACAGAAATAAGTTAATAAATTATAATAAGTTTCTGAAAGAAATATTTTCAAATAAACACCTTTGGAGGAAACCAGAATTTTTGCAGACAACTCAAGGCTGATGAAAGCATAATACAACCCAACCCTGGATAAATGAGGCATCCAGAAGCAATGATTCACTTTACCATGTAAATAATCAATAACAGTAGTCAGGCAAATGGAAAGTTGATAATAGAACAACACCCATAAAAAATTCACATTAAGACTCAGAAGAAGTGCTGTGCATTTTCATCATGAAATGAAGCTAAGGGAATCATCAGGTCCTTGTAATTAGCTGTCTTGTATATTCTTTATTTTAAGCTCTGATACAAATTTGATACTTGGACTAAATTTACTAGCAGGTTTTTACAATTTACACGTTTTCTGAAGACTACAGGCCTGATCAATTTTGTGTGTGTGCGTGTGTGTGTGCATTAACATAATAAGAAATCCACAATTCTCAGAAAGCAATTGATGAGTTCAATTAAGGTAACATCATTCCTTTGGGCAGACAGCACAACACCAAATACACGGGCCATGCCCTTCACCACATAATACCCCAGATTAATACTGACAAATGACAACCTTTTCTCATTGTCCCTTCCATTACCAATATCCTGTAGGTAACAGTCATAAACACTTTTCTTGTATTCATCCATGAAAAGACAACTCCCCTGTGCTCTTAAATGACTGGGGATAGATGACTGTTTCCAACCTAGTCAACAGTGCTGACCAGAAGCAGGGCAACTGCAAGACACGTGTCCTTACATCCTGTGGTAGCAGCTGCAACACAACTACATGCCAGAGCAGAACTAATCCAGAAAAAAAAAAAAAAAAAAGAAAAGAAAAAGAAAAAAAAGCAATTATCAAATGGATCACTGCACCTTGCAGTGCACATCCTAATGGTTCTTAGCATATAAAATCTTTCTTTTCCTAGGCAATCAGGAAGTGACTTAATAGAACACTTTAAAAGAATCCCATAGTGGAAATATCTATGGGAATTAAATTTACCAGTTAAAATTTCTTTTCTTGGCCTACTTTTACTTCATCTGAAAGAACACAAATGAAACCAGATGGCAGAAATGCTTCGGTGTCCAGAATCTCTTAGCAAGAAACGTAGGAAGATTCCCCACTATGGTTCCTGCAAGAGGCTGGAGAACTGGGGTGAAGTTTTGATTCTGTTGGGAAAGACATTTGGTCTGCAGTGCCCCAAGCCTTGTAGTATATTCTGTTTTCTCTCTTTCTCTTTTACTTCCATTTTAAGTTCATCAGAGAAGCATCTCTCTTTAACTGACTATAAAATCAGTAACACCTCTATACTCGTTACATATGTTTTGGTATTAGAGCATTAATACACTGGAATAATGAAATGGCCAACATGATTAAGAATGCTGGCTTTCCTGTGAAAACATGCAAGGGAGACTTGCTGTTCATACATGGCTTAGGATGGTATTTCTCCTGGACAAAAACACATGCATGCATCTTGTGGCAAACTCTTTGGTATATGTTCAAATGGGCTACATTACAAATACAAGAAAAGATAACAGAAAATTATAACTTTGATATAAGCAGAAGTTTGTAACTTTGTATACTTGTGGGCACCTTTATTCCAGACAAGGGACCTCCTCCCTTGTTGCAAGAGGGCATCAAGTTCCCTTGCGGCTGTGCCTAAAGAGGTGTGGACTCCTTTGCTGGTGCAGAACAAAGGACCTTTACTGTAGATGCTTAGAGCCTTTTATACCCACACAACACAACAGTTTCCCCGCGCAACTGAGACAGGTTACATGAAGGGCCAGGCTCATGTCCGGCTCAAGTTATTGTTGAGCAATACCACTCATCAGCAATACAACTTCTTTATCCCACTCCTTAGCTTCCTGTTCTACAAAATGAGGGTACTTACCTCATTGGTATGGATAAATTAGCCAGTTTTCAAGAAATGCTGTAAGATCTTTTTATGGTTTGTGTTAAACTAGCACAAGAGACGAACAGAAAGATGATAAACAATGCAGCAAAGGAAGTTAGCACAGTAAGACTACAACATCCAGTTTTGGAAAACCAGTTGAACGTGAAGTCTGGGGAGTCACAGCATGGCTTGGTTTGGAAAGGAACTCAAAGTTCATCACCATCCAATGCCAAGCCCCTGCCATGGTCTGGTTGCAACCCATTAGATCAGGCTGCCCAGAGCCCCATCCAATCAGGGACTGAGCACTTCCAGGGACAGCACATCCATGACTTCTACAAGCAAACTGTTCCAGTGCTTCACCACTCCAGGAGTAAAGAATTTCCTCCAAACCTGTAACCTAAATCTCCCCTCTTTTAGTTTAAGGCCATTCCCCTTTGTCTTATCGCTATCAGACTGTGTAAAATGTCAGTAAATATTTTATATGACAATCAAAAATATACCTGAGAGGAAAATATTGCCGTGATTGTAGTCATAGTAGATGTCATTAAATATGAAAATGTGATCCGTGTCCATATTAAGGGCTTGATTGGCTTATTCTGTGTCTGCTACTCTTCATTGTATTAATTGCCATCAATAAATCATTTTATAACTTTGGTACATAGTTTCTTGATTCTTGTCATAAGTTCACAAATTTCTAAACCAATGCCTGCAGCAAACATTACATCAGTGGTGGAGCCTGGAGCCAAAGAGTGTGCTTTTGACCTTCCTAGACTTACACCAGGCATGGTGCTGCCTGAAGAGTGTTTCAAGGGGAGGATAGCAGCCAAGGGTGCAGAGGACCTAGGTTCAGGAGCCTTCATGCATTTGGCCTCTGCACTGGGGGAATCACGTGCAAGACAGGCACCTGTCAAAGGCATTGCCATGAGCACAGCCAAGTATGTCGGGATTGAACTAAGGCTTAATTGCAACAACATTAAGAAATGGTAATGACTCCTGACATTAACGAATTACAGACTAGAGCCATTCTCAGAAGAATGTTCTTATCTTTACTGAAGTTACCTTGAGGAGCAAAGGAATCACATTAAGAGGGAATCTAACCCATTATTCTAGCTAAAAAGCAGGCTGCTCAAAATAAAATATCACACCGAAGGATTAGTGGCCTTTACTGCAGGAAGGTGTATGCTGTATGCTGATTGCTATGCCCAATCAATACTGTTTTTTGTGTGTTTTTTTTTTAACTAGATCTCAAAAAGAGATATTTGTAAACAGAAATGTATCCAAAGACCAGGGAAACACAGGCTTTCATAGACCAAACTTTGTCAAGATACCTGAGAGGCTTATAGACAAGGGATGAGATGAGTTGTTTTTTGTCACATTAAACCCCACAAGAATTGAAAGGAGAAAAAAATTGGAAAATATGGTGTTATGGGTTAATAGAAATCTCACTGAAGCTTTAAGTGTAGCTTCTCATTTGAGTTGTAACCTAAAAAACCCACGAAAATCATAAGTATACAGCAAGAAGTGATGCAAAATTGATTATGTCATCTAAAGTGCTTCCTTTATTAATAGAGGTAAGATGTCCAGAGGATAAAGTGTTGGTGAGAAAAATTGCTTGTGCATATGGCCATCAAAGAAATAGCAAAAAGATCAGACTAAAAAAATCCACCAACTTTGTGAGTAGTGTGGTCCCCTAGAAAACTCTTAAGAAAAAGGAAGTTTTTTATCATCCAAGTGTGATATTAGAGATGTTTGGAGGGAAACTGTGAAATTTCTTGTGCAGTTGTGTAAGACTTCTGCTCTTGAGTGAATTCACTGCCATTCTGGATCTGGCCAACCTAACACAACTGCCATGTCATTGTGCCTCTCAGAAAAGGCAGGAATGACAAACAGCATGCAGCCACCAAACACACCTCTCCATCCTCAGCTGAGGACCACAGGCAGAATGCTGTGAGCAGTGTTGTTCAGCTTGCATTTGGATGCCATTTTGACCATCTGAAAACATCTCCTGTTCTCTGAGTTAAGATATTGCCACTTTTTACGATTTTAACACTGTAAAAGTGAAAATCAAAATGCTTCAGAAAACTGGATAACCAAAATCGTATGCTCCTCAGATGAGGTAAATCCTCATCCAGAAACAAATTACATTCCAAAACTTATCTCATGGCATAGAAATCAATCAGTATTGAGCCTGCCTTGCATTAAAGAAGGCCCACAGGGAAAAAAATAATAATAATAATAAAAAAATCAGTTACACTGGGACAGGGTTCTGGTGATTTGTAGCAGTGCCAGTGGGACACCAGACAGTTTGGACTGGCTGAAGAGGATCTGCTTCTGAAGCTGCATGTTCAGCCTTGTCCTCAATTTGTAGCAAGCAAATTAACACAGTGACAATAAACACAAGCAAAAGGTCCCCAAAAGAATCCGCGTTGTTTCACCCCAGATTTCAAACCGAAAGAATCAGTCTTTGGGCCAGCCATTGTGTTTTAAACATTTTGATGAAGTTTCCACCTTAAGGATTGTGAGGAGAAAAAAAATAGAAAAGCAAATTACAGAATGTAGACTGAAGTACTTGCGATCCTTGTGACAAATACTAATGTATAAATCAGCAGCCCAATCCAGGCCCGGGCCGCTGATCATGTTCTTTGCTGAAATGTCACCTGTTCCTATCTAACGATTTGCATAATGCAAAGCTTCTCACTCGTAAAATACAGATTAAGAGGGGAAGCAAAGAGTCATTCTCGAACCATGGAGCCATTTCAAACGGATAAAAAAAAAAAAAAAAAGTGCAGTCTTTACTATTAACCCTGTTGTAACCAGACGATTTCCTCCTTTTTTTTTTTTTTTTCTTTTTTTTTTTTTTTGGCACTGGAAATCATTGCTCCACTTTGAAAGAGAAATGTTCGGTTAGATCCAGCTTTGCCTTTTTATCTGTTTGCTTCAGTTCTCTTAGGCTCTCGAATCAGAATGAGCGGAAGAGAAATAATTAAACCATTTAATACTGGAACTTCGGTGAAACATTTTTCTGGTCTCCCAGAGCCAGATTGAAATGCATGGGTGTCAATCAAAGGATTCCCAACAATGTCAGTGGAGTAAGGCTCTCTAGGAGCCATTTGGAGGAATTTCCTTTCTTTTTTTTTCCTCTGATTTATTTTATTTTATTTTATTTTATTTTACTTTATTTTATTTTATTTTATTTTATCAGAAGGTGTATATCCCTCTGGAAAACCTCTTTCTGTGTGCTGTTTTGCCAAGCAAGATGGGAGTGCACACTGATGCCACCATGCCCTGCATTTGCCAAATGCTAAGCAGCAGCCTGGTATAATCAGAGTAATGAGTTTTATTTCCAGAGTCCACAGAATCCATTAACCTGTCCCAAACAGCAAGTTGTTGCAGTCTCCTTGCTTTTCTGGCAAGATTTAATACATCTCACCACGATTTCTGCACCCTGCTGAACTGCTTCTTCTGGAAGGCTGCATTTATTCACCACTGATTAAGAAGTTTCCTGTTTTCTTTCTCAAGATTCCCAGGGAAAAAAAAATAAATAAGCAAACCTACCCACAGTAAAATGCAATCATACCTGCACATGCAGCAGGTATTTCTCATCATAACAGCTGTGGGCAGGAGAAGCAACCATACTACTTGCCTGGCTAAAGACTGGACCAATTACTTCAGGATAAGGCTTTGCAGCATTAGATTCCCTTTCTGCTTATTTGGAGATATTTTTCTGATGCTATAAATCAGAACAGGATATGAGTTACTTTAAACTAAAAGTAACCTGAGGTTTTATTATATGTTAGGGAAGAAAGTGTGGTAAAACTAAGAAGGTCATGGAGAAACAAAAGTGCTGGAAGATTAGTTTAGGCATAAAATTCAACTCTAATTTAGGTAAGATGTGGGACCTATGGAACATGCTTTCCAGAAAATCTCCTGAGACCACCCTCTTACATACAAGAGGTAATCCTTCCCATACAGGGTTACTCTCCTCCTTGCTTTTTGTTTTCATACATCTCATCAGAGGTTTCTCTTACCCTATCAATTTATTCAAGTCTGTCAAATAATTGTGATAAAAATCCGCTCTGCATAACTGCATGGACAAGTACTGACATGAGGAACAGGAGACGTAGCTGCCAAGAAGCTCCAAATGGCACATCAAAGGCAAATAAGAGAATTACACTCAAACTGAATAATAGATCAGATCAAAGGATGGGAAGAATATTATCCAGTGTTTGAATATCCAATATTTAAAGGCAGCATAAAAACAGGAGAGGGAATGACAATTTACAAGGGTGGATAGTGATAGGACAAGGGGGAATGGTCTTAAACTGAGACAGGAGAGGTTTAGGTTAGATATTAGGAGGAAGTTTTTCAGCCAGAGGGTGGTGAAGCACTGGAACAGGTTGCCCAAGGAGGCTGTGGATGCCCCATCCCTGGAGGCATTCAAGGCCAGGCTGGATGTGGCTCTGGGCAGCCTGGGCTGGTGGTTGGTGACCCTGCACATAGCAGGGGGTTGAAACCAGATGAGCACTGTGGTCCTTTTCAACCCAGGCCATTCTGTGATTCTATGATTCCAATATATTATTTTTTCCCTCCTTTGTCTTCTGATGTTGTTGTGGATCATCTTTCAACATCCAGTCCAAAAAAAGATGCTTTCTGAGCTAAGGTTAAGAATACAGGGCTCAGACAAAAGGAACCTAACTAGGTTTGAAGAAATGACGGCCACAAAGGCTACCAAAGTCATGATACTTTGTGATATTTTTAATAAAAATAATTATAACCTCCATATAAATATTGACAAAAATTACTAGGAACATTTTCCTCATCAACTCATTGGGATAACTTCTTCCCAACACTTCTAGTGCATAGTGTACTAGGAGATAGAGGAAGGTGAGAACCACGCCAAGGAGAGAGAGCTTCCCGTTATATCTGGACTTCTCCATCCTGCATCACCACTTTTTTCTCCATTAGTAATTCTTTTCCCTTTGTCATTTCATCCTTGAAAATCTGCTGGCAGTTCACTCCGCTGCACACCCTCTTCCTGGAATCTATATCCTGACCAGCAGGAAAATGGACAAGATGTTCTAATGAGTCTTTTCCATCATGCAATCTGTGATTTTTGTCTTTATACAGCACTTCATTCCCTGTTTCCCCTTCCATCTCCTTCTACAAATTGAGACTGGCTGAAGGGAGGTTTAAAAGAGAATGAACTGTCACTTAAACTCTCTGTGTCACTCAGTCATTCTTATAAATGGGGATCTCAGATGGGTTCAGCTCTGTCAGAAAAGCTGTGTCTCAGAATTTCTCAATACTCTAAGATGTGCAGAATAAATTACAAAGAACAGGTTTATCCACTTTATCCATTACTTTCAAAAGTAATATTGCTGCTCAATATTGCTGTATGCACATACAGACTTCAGAAGCGTTTCCAAAAAGACAGAAGCACTGTCCAGCAACTTTCCATAAAAACAGTGATGATCCTTACGTGTTTACATTGCACAAAGGAAACCATCATACTCTGTAGCCTGATCTGCAGCTGCCATGAGATTCTATGTGACCATGCCTTCCCTGGAGACTCGTGACATTTTCATACCTCAATTTTGTTCAGAAATATCTTAATTTCTACTGCATTTTTAGGTTCATGGACTGCCTCAACACTACAGAAGAATTCATCCCAAAGATCCATTGCAATGCACTTTTTAATACAGAATCTGCTATGTTAACACTGTTCCTTACACAGCTGAAACTGAGCTATGACCACATTCAGGTAACACAGGTCTCTTCAATCAACATCCCTTCGTTTCACATAGAAGCTACCAGTCAGCAGGGCTATGGGGCTACCAGCCCAGCAAGGTATTAAATACACCTGGACAGGAGTTGTGTCATCAACTGTGTTGCTGACTCACTCGTGCAGTTCTGCTCTTCGCTGAGCACAGGCAAAACAGCAGACTGCTCATTTCTGGTGAGTACTGCCATGCTCCAGAGCAGTAATGTACTTACATGCAGGTTGAAGTCACAGTGTTAACTGCTGAACTGGGAGCAGAACAGGGCACAGCTATTCCATACATACTGTTATATACTGTTATCCATACATCATATTCTGTTACATACTTGTCCTCATACAAGAAGTAGACTTTTACATTTTCTACAGTGTTACATAATAAATTCCTTCCTGTTTTTTTCTCACACTGATATTTCTAAATCCTAAATAATAACCATAAACAATACAGTAAATAATGTACTGACATTCCTAAACTCTAATGCTGGAAATATCATGCTATCGCTCTTATTTTATAGTGATAAGATATAGGATTCTCATCCTTTCTCTGCTTATATGAATCCAAGTTAAGCATATAACAAACAAAAAAAAACCAAACACTAATAGAATTATTAGTGACTGCTGTGCTTGTTCTGAAGCAAAAGGTGAGTTGCTTCCCTG
The DNA here is from genome assembly GCA_035772895.1 of Perdix hodgsoniae. Classification (NCBI taxonomy): domain Eukaryota; kingdom Metazoa; phylum Chordata; class Aves; order Galliformes; family Phasianidae; genus Perdix; species Perdix hodgsoniae. The sequence goes on from JAPSGF010000087.1 coordinate 1,374,706, forward strand.
CTCCATGTGGAATTCTATTAATCTTTAGGAAAAGAAGAAACAGACATAGGAAGAGAACAAAATGGGCTTTAGGTTCAATAGGCATTATCTGAAATACTTAATAACTCCAGTATCACAAACCTTTGGTTATAATTCTGTCCAAAAGAATAGATGTGATATGATCATTCTCTCACTCTCTTTTTTGACAATTGATCAAGAAAAGTGAGTGATTTCTCCTTCCAGTTGTGTCCTTCTGCTTCTGTCTCTGGAGAACATTTCCTTTGCTCATTTTCACAGCTGAGATTACAATTCTGTTTCTAATCAGTTACAGGACACATTTGTCTGTCTTGAAGTGGACTTATGTGCAAGATAATAACACTATTTACTTTCTGTGCTATGCTATAAAGAAATCAAGTCTACATAAACATCATGTAATAATCAAGTTATTTCTTATAAATATCTCAAAGGGAAGGTCATTATTGTTTTATTGTAATTGCAGGATTTTTCCTGTATGTTTCCTTACATTCCCTGTGATGCGAAAATCTGCATTGAACAACTTCCTGAAGTACAAATCTGGACGGGTCCGAAGGCAGAAAATATTACATAGAATGCCTCAAATGAGGTGTAAAGCATCTGGTACTAAAAGCAACACACTGCATGTACTTTCATACAGCAAATCTTAAACTTTATCAGAGGTTGAAAAAAAAAAAAAGATTCTAAGGTCAACTCAGCTGTTTTTTCACTAGACACCACTAAGGAAGAAACACACCAGGATACAGAAGAAAACGTTGTTTGCCTTTGATCTTCCCTTGAATGGTGGCAATCTGCTAGAACAGGTATTTCACTCTGGAGGCTGCAGTTCCCTCCCTCCTTGCTGCAGAAGTCAAAGGGCACTGGGTATTCCTTGCTGAGCCAAAATTTGCTTGTGTTTCAAGGGCTTACAGCACAGCTCCTCAAAATACATTTATGTCTTCCAAACAAAGAATCCCTCACTTTTTTTTTCTTAGATAATGAAATACAGAGAGAAGTGATGAATGCATAACATCAGCAACTTATCTGTTAAAAACAAACGAAAACAAGTCAAGATTTGGTGCCTGTATAGATAATAGTGGGGGAAATAAGCCCATAATACTCAGATCCTCAACACCCCTTTCTCATTACTCCACTGGTCACACATCCTCTGGTTTTGTTGGGTGTTTTATTTTGTCGGTCTGTGACATCAGAGGTAGATGATGGTGGCATAGCAGGCATGGGTAACCTCTACAGGAACAAGAACAGCCTGAGTTTGTAAATAAATTATATCCTTTGCACATCAGGCATCAGCTTTTTTCACCCTTTTCTCTCCAGAACAATATTTCTGAGTTCAGGAGGGATTTCCCCTGTAGGGGCAGAGATGGAGGAGCCACTCTAATCCATTAACAAAAATACGTTTTTTTAATTAAAGTAATGAGCAAGTTCTGCCTTGGAAGGTACATTTAATGTTTATAGGACTGTCAAAACAAACATTAACATGGAAATAAATGAGACCCCCCCCAACACCACGCTGCGCCCGGTGCTCGCTTTGTGAGGGTTGGCAGGGGACTGAGGGGGGGAAATTCGGAGCGGGCTCCGGCGGGGCTGAGGGGGGGTGGGAGCGGGAGGGGAGGGGAGGGGAGGGGAGGGGAGGGGGCCAGTCGTCGAACGGGCTCCGACGGAGCGGAGCGGGCGCTTTGCGCGGCTCGGCGCAGCGCTGGGGGAAGCGGCGGGGTGGGACGGAACGACGCAGCGCAGCCCCGATTTTAGGAGCGTGGCCTCTGGGGGAGAGGAGGTGGCAAACCACGTGCAGCGCCTGGGGATGGTGGGTGGCAGTAGGGAAGAAAAGCCTCTTCTGAAGGATAATATATGGGGGGTACCCTTCTGCCTTAGGAAGAAGTGGAAGATGATGGAGAGGAGGAAAGCACTGCAGCAGTTGCGGAGAAAGTAGGGGAAGAAGCTCTACAGAAAGGGAGGTAAAGTAGAACAGGAACAGACACACTTGGCTGTAATGTAAAATACAAATTGGTGAATAAAGGTGTCATGGTTTTATGATTTCTTTAAGCATTCCACATCACAACATCATGTTATTATGCTGGGGATTAAAGACACCCCTGTTCTATGGATGGAACCCATGGCCCAAAATGTTGGTAGTTGCAAAACTCACATGGAAGTTATTACTAACTGCCCAGGAAATGATCAAGAGGGAGATGAGTTGGTGGGAACTGCTATGAGTTGCTTTGTTTAGTAGTAGGGATTGGTGTGCAAGTTTGAGAAACAATGTATTAGTTTAGCAAAACAAATCCATAAGTAACAGTTACAGAACTTTCTATGTGAGCATCAATAGGTGGACAGTCTTGATTTTCCTCAATAATTTTTCACTGTGGACACAATGGAATATTTTTATGTTCTGCCTCAAAAAGTGTGAGGACAAGGAGGAACTGCTCCTGCAGTTCCAAATATGTTGTTTTAGAAAAAAAGTAGCTCACTATGGCCTAATAAATAATGGAAACTTTTCAAACAAGGGGAAATGGGAGGAAACTGAGGCAAAGCCGTCAGTGATGAAGCTGATGGTTTAACAAAAAAAATAATGGGGGTAAGTAGGTGTGCACTCCAACATGCTGAATACCACTGAGCATGCACAGAGGGACATAAGCAGATATCTAGGAGTCATTGAAAAAGGCTGAATGTGTATGTCAATGTATTACATATGTTTGTCATAATGTTATAAATACAGAGCCTTGGAGAGGTTGCGCTTCCTTGTCAAGTAATGTGGTGCCCATTGTGATGAGTAAAGAAATGCCACTTCTGAGCACCATGTTAGAGAGCTTTCTACCTAGATTTCTGATGCTCATTACTAATTAGGGTTATGTCAGTAAGAGAAATAAAGCACTAGGAAGAGGCAAAGGAAAGGCATTCTGGGCAAAAGCACCTTCCTTGGCTGGGTGGCCGTGTGTGGAGCTTCCTTGGGACATGGAGTCCCAGTTTCCTGCAGGTGGAGGAGTTGTTGCTGCTCAGGTCTGATGGTGACTTTTTTCGATTTCAGGAGCTGCTGCAGAAGAAAGAAGGAGCAGCATATGGAAGAGCAAGACAAGATAGCTCTGGATGCAAAGCGGGTTATTCATTTATTATTAAAGTCTTGCCTCTTGTGTTTATGATTTTAGGTGTTTTCCTTGGTTATTTATGGCTTGGTACCTCATACCATTTTCTTTCTTTCTTTTGTTATTTCAAGTATTTTCTGCTGTGCTGTTGAGGAGGTAATTGTCTCTGAATCTTGTCTCTGGTGTTTACTGCATTTTTTTTCTTGCAACATTCAGTGGATTAAACTGCTGGTGTCCGGGTGTTTTCCTGTTTTGATTATCGAGATCTATGGTGGTCTGCCTTTTTCTTTGAGTGTAAGATTATTTGGGCTGTGATTGTTGAGTTTTTCTTTTTTTTTAAGTTCCATTTTATTTGATGGCCTCCTAGGCACAATCTTAAAAATAATAATGAAAAAGAACTGAAGTAAGTTAAAAAATGTAATAGTTAGACTGAGTGAAGAATGCAGTCTGCTCTTTCAGCCTTTTGCTCTAGATCCATAAAGCCTGTGCCTAGTGAGGACTTCAGCATTCTGAAGTCATAAGTCTTTAAATGCAGGTCAACAAGGGCAGAAACATCTAGCAGCTTATCTGAAAGAGGTTCACAGTGCAGAGGGTAATGATTGGATTTCCGCTGGTATAGTACTTCTGCATTATAAATATATATAATTTTTTTATCATGATACTACTTTGTTCTAAATGTCCTTGTTCCAAATACAGCATATGCTGGCACTGCACTGGCTTGATAAAACTTTAACGTGGATAATCTTAACATAAAACAGCAGCAGATTCTTCTGTGTCTCAAGCTAAACAAGTGTTTCAAGGTTCTAAGATTTTTTGCTGGGCTTTTACTTCTGTCCCATTAATTTGGGAGTCAAACACTGCATGGTAAATATGAGCTGTTCACACCAGTGATGTAAGGATTTCAGTTATTCATGGGTACATCTCAGGCACAATTCCTAAAAAAAAATGAATAATCCATGCCTTCAAATGCCCCTCCAACAATTCTGTATGTGAGCCATATCCAGCATAGATACTTAGATGGCAGATTCCTACACAAGGTGAAAGTAGTGCCATGCATGGTCCCCAGAGTTGTCTTATCTCCTACAGCATGAACAACTTGTTTATTTGTGCATAATTTTGAGATAATACAGCTGTGTTTAAAGCCAATTTAAACAAACAGTGGTAAATGTGCAGGGGTTTGTTTCAACAGATTTTCAGGTCTAAGCAAGATTAAATTTGTCTCTCAATTAGCACCTCTGCCAAAGCCTCCTAAAGTCAATGAGAGTTTTTTCTCTGACTTCATTAAATTTTGGATCCACCCAAATCCTTCAGGTCGTGGCCTGTAATGATTCCAGTAGGCTTCAGCTGAGCAGCACGTGAATCCCAACACCCACACACTTAATGCCCGTGTCCAGCTTCCAGTGTATTCTCTGAGCTATTATTTGCTATCTTCTTAAGACATGGGGAATTTGTTACTCCAGCTACAGTAAAGAAGCTGGAAATAAGTTGGTATTTATTCTTAAATGCTTTGACTTATCTCTTGTTCAGAGGGAGATCGCACTAGAAGCTTGAAATGCCAGACATTTATTTATTTGCAATTGGGGAAAAAAATAAAATGTTTCCCTCAGAATAAAAGGACACTTGGCTGTACCTGGGGGGCGTGTTGAAAACCTTCACTTCTCTCCTTGGCTGTGCCTCTATCTGGCGAGCGCTACGTGGATGCTTGTGTGCTGAGGCAGCCCAAAATCTGTTCCCTAAAGACTGGAATTCAACTCCAGTTCTCTCATAAAATCATAGAATTGTTTGAGTTGGAGGGACTTTTAAAGGTCAGCTACTCCAACTCCTCTGCAATGAGCAGGCACACCTACAGCTCCAGAGGGTGCTTAGAGCACTATCTAGCCTGACTTTGAATCCCTTCAGGGATGGGCATTCACTACATCCTGGGGGCTGCTCACACCACTACTCTCAGCCCAGGACCTGGGTCGAACATCTCTGCTCAACATCTTCTGTCATGGGAACAATAGAGCATGGGCAGACAACAGGTGATTTTTTTTGCCCTGGTCACCCACAATAACAGAGAAAAGAACATGGAGACTAGTTGGAATGTTCTTTAACAGGGCATGATGGGTCTGTCTCACAGGTCAGACAGAACAAGAAGCAGAGAGAATCTCGTTCTAAGCACAGACCAGCCAAGTCAGCATCGGTAGAGTCATGGCAGGTTAGTGCAGACTTGGAGACACTCCTTCAAAATGCAAAGTCTACTGCTGATGTGCAGGAATGAGAAGATAGAGCCGAGCTGCTGGCATTATAGTTAGAAGGGGGAGAAGCAAAGAAGGGTTTTGTCAACTATGATGGTTGAACTAGATGAACTCAGTGGTCTTCTCCAACCTCACTGATTCCGTGACAGCAAAGATAGGAGATAGAGAACATCTTGGTGCATGCAACATTGAGCAAGCCATAGTGGGCAATGGCAAGGAGGGAAGAGAGGGACTACAAAGAGGGGAGAAAGGCTGATCTAGGAAGGGGGGGGAGACCGTGCTTAGCTCCCTTGTTCCCCAAGCTGCGTAGGGGTGAATGGGGAAGCAAAGAGAATCTTTGCTCTGGGACTGGGGACAGGAGGGAGGTGGTTAACAGCCTGCTGCCTCCCTGGGAATGGCAGTGACACCTGACTGGGAACTTGGGGAAAGAGTTGGCGGCTTATTAAAGCAGCTGGACCCCGGCTGAACCCCATGACTACGCACTAGGATTGCTGTGTGCCCCTTGATAACTCACAGCTGCTGATAAAGTCCACTGGTAATGGCTTTTTGCTAATGAGAAAAGTGCCGCTGATTATGACAAATAGCCTTGGACCAACAGGCTAAGCTGCTACATAGGCTCCCAATTGTCAGTCTGGGTGATTTTTGCATTTCATTATTTCTTTCCTGACGTCCAGGCTCCTTCTATCCTTAACATACTCCCAGAGCCGTGTGTCACAATTTTAATAACACTTCTTTATCTCAATTTTTTCCCCTCTCTCCATGGGAGCTGGAAACAAAAGGCTGTTACAGAAATAATGTTTAACCTCGCTCATGTGCTGCAGGAAAAGAAACCCCCACAGCTATTGTTCAAGAATTAAAAAGGCATAAATAGGGCACATGGAGCCCACTCAACCCTTAAAGACTGATTCTTAAAATAGCTATTATTACTATTATTTAGAGCTCTTTCATGTATAGTTTCAAGGCCTGCCTTGTTTCTTTTCTCTCTTCCTGTGACAAAGGTATAGCATACATCTAAAAACAGAGGGTGAAGCCATGGGGGACAGTAACACCACCATGCTGTTCTGAATGCCTTCTAATAATAGCAATATTATTTTAGAAGGAAGAACAACATAAACAAACAAATAAGCAAAAGCCACCGATGATTCAGAATAAACTTGCTACCTTCTTTGCAATTTGTTTCAATCATCTTTTGTCCTAAAGAAAAATGGAAGCATGAAATCCATTGCCTGGGCACAGCAGAACCAAGAGCAATGTACATCCTAAGACCAGGGGCAAAAATGATGCTTTTCTGCCTTTAACTCACAAAACAGCAGGCAACAACTGAAGTTCACTGGGTTCTCTCCAGCCCGTACGTCACCAGGAGTCATCAGAGAAGACCCCTACTTTTTTGAGGATCCATGGCTGCCTATGAGCATTGGCTAGGAGACAGGGCTGAAAGTGTTCTTTGAGTACCAGCTCATGCTGCCTACTAGGCTGCTCATGTTCTGTTATCTCACGAGGAGTAACAGAGGGAAGCGACAGTCAAATAAGCATCTTGTGATATTAGAGTGTGTGAGTCGTTTAGGGGTATTGTATTTTCAGCCCCAGTTAGCCTACTTCTAAATGCAAAACCCAGCATATACAGAAGTATTTCTGGGAGATGGTCAAAGAGGGCGGGATACGGGCACTGTCCCTCCCCATTTGCTGTGGGCATCAGGAAATTTTAAAAGACTGAACAACCAGGGGTTGTCTGCTAAAGGAGATTGTATTCTAAAAATTAAAAATAGTGAAAAATAAAAAGTACTGCTGTTCTCCTGCAGCTGACGTCCAGCCTGCCTTTCTCTCTCCAAAATGTGGTCTTCCTTTATCACTGACAAATGTCTGGAAAATGTCTACAGGACCACAGATGCCAGTGTTGGCTATATGGATGTGGCCACAATAGAGGTCACATTTTATAAGTTTCTGCTAGCTGATGAAATTTAACATTTCAGTCTGCATTTGTTTTTGCTGGTGTTAACTTGGAAAGTCATGATTATGCCTAAATCAATCTTTTCCACCTCCTAGAAATTTTATAGTACATTAATCTGAAGACATCTGCTTGAACAGCAAGAACAGAGAAATTTTAGTATTTTTCATTAATTAAACTGGAATTTTAAATTGGGCTTTCTCAGATTTCTTTTCTTTTTAATAGTATTTGCAAATTTTCAGTGTTTATGCCTAGCTTTTCTTGGCCTGACAGATTGTTATGCTTAGTGTTTAGTCTCTCCTGTATTGTGAAGCACTTCTCCAAATTCCAGTTTGGCTGCTGTAAATGTGAGGGCATTGTTTTAAAGAAATATTTATACGTTTAGGTCTATTGACCATTTATACTATTATTTAAAGGGGTCACAGAAAAGGGCAGTGGTTATTAAAACAGAGAGGGGAAGTGAAAGCAGGAGAGAGGCAGAGGGAGCAAGAGGTAAGAAACTCATAATGGGATTTTTCATGTGGAACGATCATTTTATCTAATACGTCTGAAAATGTAATCCATTACTACTAATTACCATGCTGGCACTGAAATACAGGATCACACTTCCTTCAGATCCAGATAGGGGCCCAAATCTCCGTGCCCATTGTTCTTCCCATCCCGCCTCGCCTCCCTCCCCTTCTGTTTCTCCAAGAAGAAATTCAGGCCCTCGGACATTAGTGAGGAAGGGCCTGAGGTCTCCCTATCGTCCAAAAGCAGAAGCTAAACAATATTAGCCAATCATTTTTGATAGATGAAGCATGGAAATTAGTTCCAGAGTTTAACTGATAACTGAAACCACACAGTTACATTCCATTATGGCAGCCTTAATTGATGAGCTCATTAAGCCCATTATTAGAGAAATTGATTTCAAATAGGCACTTAAAACTGGCTGGCAAAAGAAAAAGGTGAAGAGATACCGTACAATGTGAAGAAAGTAACTAAAATACATAATGAAGCAAGTAATTTTATAGGTTTGTTTAATGAAAGCCTCAAGAGCATATTAGTTGCTGTGTGGATTTTAAACACTCATTTTATGTACTAATAAAGCTCATGTCCATTATGGGACTTCTGAATGCTTCCAATCTTTAATGCAGCTCCGCTACTAATTAATTAATTAACCCCAGCTGAAGCAATCAATTAGTCATGCAGAATCGACACTTGAAAGGTCTGCCAGGTAGCAGTGGGTAGTAGCACAGAACACTGAAGGAGAAGTTTCTTTTATAATTATTATTATGCTTTAAGCATCACAGGAAAAAAAGAAGAAAATAAAAGAGCAAACAGGACTGAAATTTAAAAGCTGTTTTCACAGCATAGTAAAAAAAAAAAAAAAAAAGGCTGATTAAGACTCTGACCTTAGATTATTTTAGAGGATAAAGCAGTGGAACAGTACAGGGGATTTTAGAGGCGGTTTCAGGTTGGAGAAGCACAACACCGCCTGTTAATGTTTGATACGTTCATCTCAAGCAGCCGCTGCTGCTAAGAGTAAACACAGGCTGCTGCATGGTCCTGGGCAGCTGCATGGAAGTCCGTTTTCATACCTGGGGGCTGAGAAAGTAAGCGTGTGCAGTAAATGTAGTCATAATAAATCTCCTGAGAGGAAACCTTCCATTTATATTGCTTAATTGGGAAAACAAAAGCAGAAAAACAATCCCTGTGGTATTAGCACCTTCTGTGCCTTTTGATATCCTTCTTCTACCTTCTCTCGTGTTCAAAACACTCTGTATAAATGGTCCTCCATTAAACAAAGCTCATCAGCCATGGCCAATTAACCCCAGTTGTAAAGTGAGATTGCTGTCTATGTGAGCTTATGAGTGGATGAGCTGCTCTGCTGGAAGACCAGGCTGAGGGTCTTCCCACTGGGAGGAGAAGCACAGGAAATTTCACTGAAAAGAGGGATCACAAAATGGAGTCTGACTATATTTCTTTTTAAAGGATTGCTACTATTACTTTTGTTATTATTATCATCAATTAAAAAAAAAAAAAGCAAAAACAAACACCAAAAACAAACCAAAACCAAAACCAAACCAAAACAATAAAAAAACAACCGTTGAGCTTGGCCAGCTTTTGCTGTTACTGTCCTGAAGGCTCTTGGCTTGTCCTGAAGATCTTTTCTCAGTGCTGGTGGAGTCAGTAGAAGAACAAACTGAGCAAAGTTCACTCCTGATAAATACATTTTGGCACAAGGCATTTTGATTTCAGCCATTTATTTGCTGTTTTCGAGCTAGTGTGAAGGTAAGCATATTCCCTCTCGGTCATTCTTATTAGTCTCATCCAGCATGAGCCCATCCAGGACTGCATTTTAGGGTGACCACATTCTCACTGTGCCCTGCTCAAGGTACTTACAGGTCTTGTCCAAGAGGAGGTCTAAGCAAACTGGAGGGGCACTGCAACAGCAAAAAATAGTTCCCGAGTCCTTTATTGGGTCTTGAATTTTTTTCTCAGAATTGTCACATATAGTCAAATTTTTCTGGTGACAAAGTGAGAAAACTATTCAAATGGAGATCATCTGGAATATCACAGAGACCTGCCTGAAACAACCCATGTTGCAACACTGGGATCGAGGGATAAATAACAAGAGGTGCTGCTGCAAAGGGGAAGGTACTCTGTTGGAATCTTCCCTCTCATGGACAGACCTGGATGAAAATTAGTCACAGCAAGACTGATGGTGCAAGTGATGACTTGCTTCCATCAGCAAGTGGATCATCAGACTGCATCAGACAAGACATTTTAAAGCAGAAGAAAGGAAATACTGGATACAGAAACTTAGCACCAGACTTTATGTTAAAAAAGAAATATAGCTCCAAACACCATGTTTAAGAAAGATAAGCTCAGAGTGAACTGGGGCTGAAAAAAGCTATGAAAATACCCTGAGAAATTGAAGCCTTTCTTTTTAAGAGAGCTTTGATGCTTAGCTGGGCAAAATGAAGGCTGATATGTGATGTAGATCTATCTATAAATATATCAAAGGAGAATCCTCTCCAGCAGGCTGAAAAGCTATTTAAGCTAAAGGGTAAAGTTGGCACGACAGCAAATGCAAATCAATAAATAATATTTAAATAATAAAATTCAAATTGACCATAAATAAACTTAGACTGAAAATTAAAAGGAATTTACCATCAGAGATGAGAGATTTCAGAACAGCCCACAAGTAGGATAAGTCAGAGAAGGGAATCTAAAGATTTCAGAAGGAACATTCATTTATGATTGATTATGATAAGGTCTATAAGATGTGGTTGTCTTTGATATGCCTCTGACAGGATTCTCTTTCATTTCTTTTGAGGCCTAATCTTACTTCAAGCAACATCCAGGTGCAATTCTGGAAACTCTCTTTGCTGTGTGTATGTGTATACAGTGAGAATCGTGAGCATAAGGGAAGATCTTCAGTTACTCAGAGTGATACCAGACATTTCTTGGTCTATAACCAGAAAAGAGCCCATTTTTTTTCCCAACTGCCCATGGGTCTTCTCTAGTCCAGCTGGGTGTAAAATCAGTGCCATTCCTTTTCTGAATTTACAGCAATGAATGACTGCTTAACTTAGCCTCTGCCTATGTGAGAAAGGTCAGCTGCTGTCCCATCTCCTCTTCAGTAACAGAAGGGCTGGGACTTGGAACATTTGTACTGTTGATAAGCAATGTGAAGAATGAACCCCACATCAAACGGGGACAGGCTTTGGACAGTTCAAATGCTTACATATTTACCAGGGAAAGAGCCATCAGACTGTCCAAATAATCCGCCATCTATATTCACATCCAAGGACAGTATGGATGCAGAACATCAGGCTGAGTGGTGTCTGTTTTCTGCATGACTAGCAAAATAGAGATCAGTTCACAGCATCTTCCTTACTGAAAAATTCATGCAAAAAAGAGTTTAAAGTTTAAGTTCCAGAGTTAACAGTTCTGAAGATCTAAAAGTCATATTTTGATTTGTAAATTCTACTGGAAGCAATGAAGAGACAATAAATTTCAAGCTGTTTACTTTCCAGTCATTTCTCCCAAAGCAGAATCCAGATTCAGGGCATCAGTATGGACCCAATCTCAGCTAATTTTGACTGTGCAAAAAGATGTGGGTTGCCTTCAGTGAGCCTGTACTTATTGAATCCCTGGAGCTGTGCAACATTTTCCAGTTTTCATTCCCAGAACTCCAAGTAAAAGTATCATCACTTTATCCCCTTAATTCATTTTACTTTTGACAAAGTAATTATTTATAATTTGGAAGCAATCCATTCTCCACCCTGTTGGTACAGAAGGTACTGGTTTATTAAGAGTGGGGCTTTTTAACTTAGAAATTGTGAACATGTCCACACACCAAGAAAAGAGAAGATTTTTAAAGTTTAGGCATGTTGATGCCAGAATGGAAATAAAGCAGTAAATTAGGGAGAGGATAATGAAGGGCAAATGAACGTTATAGACATTCTAAGAACATTCTCAGAAGACAGGTAGTTTGAAATGGTTCAATTTGCACTGAGATAACGTAGGAGCAATTGCACCACGAGTGAGAAATTCTTGGAGTAGAAGCAGAAATGACCAACTGATGGATTGTATGCCTGAAACTGCTACAGCAGAAATGAGTACGTGGCTACATCCCAGCATCCAATGAAACTAAGGAACCATTGGTGTAAGTCTTGATGACACCAAGAGAGGAAAAGAAAAGAGTATAGGCTGCAAATACATACATGTGTATATATATATGTATGTGTATATATATATATATATGATAGAAATAGCTGACTATAAATGTATAGATAACAAATAGAAAGGAGTAATGGCAAACGTAGGACCGACACCACTAAACCTCATCAAGCACTGATTAGTGCCTGTTTCATTCAAATCCTTCATCTGTGAGAAATCACAAGGGATATGAATCCAAGCAGATTAGAATCAGTTGAAATATTAACTCAAATACGACATAAAAACGCCAAACATCACTCCAGTAAACAAGCTTTTCTTTTTTTAAACCAAGGATGATTACGAGCTGCCTGTTCACATGGTGCAGAGAATGAAGCCTAAGACAATCATGTTTCTGATTTCATGTAAGTTTTAGAGCTGACCCAGACTACAAGATACAATAATTGATGTTCATAGAAGAATAGAAAACATCCTCTCTTTAATTATATATATATTTTTAAGCCTCCTACACTTTATATTTTATATCAGCAATTTTGGAAGATTCCCCTCATCAGCTGAATTTGAAGTATAAATTTCAATCTGCAGTTTAAGATATTGCAGGAGAGCAGCTGGAGTTCACCAGCTCAGCTCTCATTCCTGACTTGCAATAGGAAGGTAAACTCACAATAGGAAGGTTAAAAAAATAGGATTTACACTTGACCAGACCTGGGGTTTTACTGTTGCCATCTAGCATCCCATCTAGCCCATCACCCATCTAGCATCCCATCCAGAACCCAGGACATGTTCTGGGACACAGAAATGAGGCTGGCTGTAGGAGACATTTCCTTAGGATGGGGACCATCTCCAGACTGTAGCTCTTCCTTCACTGTGTCCTCAATTTTAGTACATTTCAGACACTGCTACAAAAAAAGTGCAGTGTAAAAATAAGAGAAGAGGTGACAAAACTCTTCCCATCCTACTGCTAACATTATACGTGCTATCAATGATCAGCAGTGTGGCTGGGGCTTATTTCCCTATGCTCACAGTTACACACAATAGAAAGGCAACAAGGGAGGTGTAAGCTAATAACCACTTGACTTTCACAAAATCTTTCTGGTACAAGATGCTGAACAATTCAAAAATGTGCCAGTATTTATATTGCATTCCAGAGTAAATAACTGTTGTCATTTTCTGCCTTCATTGTTTTAATAGTCAATTCAATTGAAAATAGGCCCATTAAAAGTATTCATTTGTAAAATACTGCACTATAGCTTTTTTTTTTATTTTATTTAGCAGTTCTGCAAACACCTACCCAGCGATTGCCATTTAAAATCCACTTAAAGGCCAATTTACACAACATTTGTGCTTGTGTAAATAAGGTTTGCTGTTATGCTAATGTGCGATTGCACCACTGGTGATGTTTTGAAGGATAATTCACAATTTTAAATTGTGCTGTATGACAGAAGAATTCAAGGATGTTTTAATCACAGCTTTCCTTAGCATTAATCAGATGTAAAAGCACAAGCTGTTTTGTCTGCTGCTCCCGAGCAGGCAGTGCAGAGACAAATGACTGAAAGGAGATTTACAGTTTTTTTCTACCTCAGATTTCCAATTAAGTCCCTGGTACTTAGTTAATGCATTCCACTGAAAATCTCACGATAGAGCCAATATGCAGGAAGATCCATAACAGTGTTTTTGGGGAAAAAGAAAAAAAAAGAAAAACAACCTCAAAGACAGCCTCCATAGATTTGCTAACAATAGTGTTTTTATTTCAAATAACTGTAATTTTTCCTCTGGGCATTGCTGCAGATTATGCATTTTCCTTCATGATTTTTTAATGAAGGACTAATTTACCTATTGTCCTAGCGCATTGTAGACTGTATGTATGATTATTTAACTCAGCACAAAATCTACCATGTCAGAATTAATTCATATTTACCAAATGTTTATAAATTAGGTTTCTAAATCTTCGTGGATGAATGCCAACTTGTACTAAGGCTTATTCCTTTTCTTAGTAGATATGTCTGTAAGTGCTTAGAACCAGGCTGAAGAAATGCAAAGAACTGATAGTAATGATATATTTACAAATCAACCACTGAAACCATATAAACTCTACTAAAGCAGGGATGGTTTTTTATTCTGGGCTTGTACAGTGGCTAGCAAAATAGGATCCTAATGCAGGGCAGCAGCAGCTATTGCAGTACAAGTAAGAAATAAACACAAATAATGTATGTACATTTGAGTATAACCATACAAAGGTTGGTCTGAACATAGCAGCAATATTCCTCTGCTCCCACCCAATCCTACATACTGTTTACTTTCAGAAACCCTCTCACAATGTGTTTAACCCCTCTTCTTTGGGCTCAATTTAAAAATACGATTTTAGGGCTTCTGATCAACTGGTCTCATCAGACCCTATTCAAAGAGTCCTCTAAGCTCACCAACCTTCTACTCACATTTGTATTTCATTTCACAGCACCCTAAAATCCCCGTATATTTTATCATTTAAATGTAATCCAGATTATCATCCCCATTCCTCCAAACAGGCACTGGCAAAGTGCAGAAGCAGCATGTCCTGGAAGAACGGTATTTTTTCCATCGGCCACTGGTGGTGACACAAGGTTTAGACAAGTTGACTTTTACTGCTAACACACTGAGGCTCAAGAACTTTTTGCAATGTGATAGGTAGTGTGGATTGGTCATCTGTCAGCCAGTGTCTTACATCAGAGTATTCATGGTTAAGAATCATAAAATCACAGAATCACAGAGAAGTTTGTACTGGAAGGAACCTTAAAACCCATTCTAGCTCCAAACCATAGACATGGACACTTCCCACCAGATTAGGTTGCCCAAAGTGTGGCCTGAAACACTTCCAGGGATGGGTCAACTACAACCTCTTGGTACAACCTGTCCCACTGCTTCACAACTCTTGCTGTGAAAAATTTCTTCTTTATATCTAATCTAACCCAACCTTTTTTTTTTTTTTTCAGTTTTAAGCTCTTTCCTCTCATCCTAGGTGTAGGACAAAACTCAAAGGTTTCTTTGCATGTATGTTTCTTCAAAACATACATTACTGCTCTGCTCAGTATTAATAGTGATTTTTAGCAGTGTGATTACATATTCCCAGACAAGATTTCTTTGCAACAAGATTCATATTCTTTAACATAGCTCCTTGCCTATAATAAATTTAAGCAGCTACCTCCTATGAAAGACTGGGGAGAATGCAGACATATCATCACTGGTCTGAAGGTAGGAGGTATTTGGGGCTGTCCTCAGCCCTAAAGAAAATCTCTAAGGTTTTCTTACAATGCTATTTCCAAATTTCCCCTGCTTTCATTCCACTGGTGGTTAAGGTGTCACACAATGCACGCAGTTGTCTCCCCATGCATAAATGTTGCAGAAGATACCGAGCAGTAAGGCCAGCACTGGCTGAGCATGGGCCAAGCTCCCATCCAGGAGGATCTGTTGACACCTTGTAGGCACAAGAAACTCCACTGGAGCTGGAATGTGGAGTCCTCAGCCCATTCAGAGCTGATGCATGGCATTCCCAAATCCCAGACCATGCTGTCCCTGAGAAAGGACTGGACCTTGGGAGAGTGATAAAGAGCTGAGCCTGCCATCTGAAGCCTCTCAGACCCTATGGGGTCGAAACACTTTAGAAGCCACCCTCTGTGATATATTAAACTATTTCTGTCAATGCTTCTACAGCGCATCTGATAGATACTAATGGCTTCAACCAACAGTCCTATTTAGCATGATTATTGTTTTCATTTTTTAAAATGCACTCCATGCTCAGTTAGTGCTAGACACACCTTCATTACTCCTATCAGTTTGGAAAATCACAGCCTCTAGACTGACATATGAGACATCTCAGGATGGCTGAAAAGCAGTTCATTATGTGAATACATCACATATCCTGGTAACATCAATTGCAGTAACAATTCTTAATGCAGCTAATAAGGTGTTTAAAGTCTCTACTGCTTTTTGGCTATCTGACTTGTTTAAGATACCAGGCTGGGTTTTCATCACTTCTCAATTGGAAGGTTTAGCAGATTTAGGCTTCATTAAAAATATATATATATTCTTTAGGTGTGCTTTTTTTTTTTCCCAGAGATTCCCCTAGCCTTATAAAGCAAAGTGAAAAGTGCCATGGTATTCCTGAGTGCAAAATGATCTGCCAGTTGTAGTGAATACAAATTGCAAGGCACTTCCATGATCATTGGCAGCTGTGGGTGTTTATGTTGCACTCCTGCAAACAAAGAAAAATCTGGAGTACTTTCTTCTTGATGGCAAGATCAGTTTAAAGGAGGAGTCATTTGTTACGTAAGGAGTAGGCAACAGAATAAATCTAGCAAGAAAGAATAGCCATTCCAACATCCTGAAGTACTCTTACCCAGTAACACCCCTTCTGGGTAGCAAGACCCATGCCTTTGTTCTATCATTTTCTATAGCTCTCAGTACGTGGAATTCTGATCAGAGGTGCCAGCTCCTTCCTTATCCTTATTGTGTTGTTTATTCAACAAATCCATCTCTTACCAATTTAGAGACAAGGATGTCATGTGAGACAGTGCCACATACTTTTCACAAGTCCATGTGGTTGATAGCAGTTACTCTTCCCTTATCCACCAACACTGTGACACTTAAAGGGACAGTCACAAAATTCATCGGGCGTGATTTGCCCTAAGGGAAGCCATGTTGGCTGTCACTAATCATCTTCTTATTTTCCATGCGCCTTAGCATAATTTCCAGGAGGATCTGCTCCATGATGTTACTGGGCACAGAGGTGAGCCTGACTGGCCTGTAGTTCCACCTGTCCTCACCATCTCTTTAAGTTTGACCCATAAGCTCTCGGTGGGCTCCTCATCTATTCTTATGGAGAGCTTCCTGTACTTCAGCTAGCTACTGACATAGGTGGCAATACCTGCCTCATCTCCTCTGCCTGTCCTTCTTTAAGAACCTGTACCCTTCCATTGCAACATTCCAGTCTTAGGAGCCATCCCACCACACAGAATCACAGAATCATGGAATGGCCTGCCAGTAAGATCATAGCCCTGCAGCCATGCACATCTCTAACTCCTCTTGTTTATTCCCCAAGCTATGTGTGTTTGCATAGAGGTATTTAAGCTGGGTCCCAGATGAAGGTGTTACACTGTCTGGAGTTGCTGAAATTCCTTCATGCTTCTCTTCAGGTGCTCTCCTGTTAACCTGTGACCTTCTCCATGCTCTAGGCAAGCCTATGCACAATTGCTTTGAAGCCTGTGTGCAGCAGCTCACAGGTCTTTATAGGCCTATTGTATCAGATAGAGAAGGACCTGCTGATGGTGGGACTGAGGAAGGCACTGGGCAAACTGGAGACTACTTTACTTCTGTGTCTGATTGTT
>JAPSGF010000087.1:1397007-1484878 GCA_035772895.1 Perdix hodgsoniae
AGGCAATTTTATTGCTGGGTGCTCAGGTTCTGCACATCCTGTGCTTTTTAAATGATTCCTCTTCAAGAATTTTGCTTCACAACAAATTCCAAAGAGAGCACTAATCTGTGCTTTACAATTTTACAGGTGATGCACAGGAACACCCCTTTGTTCTCGAACATTGGGAAGAGCTTTAGCTGCGCCCAAGTTCTTACTTTCTGCAGTATCCAGCAGTTGAATAAGAGATATGAATAATAGAATCACAGAATGGCCTGGGTTGAAAAGGACCACAGTGATCATCCAGTTCCAACACCCTGCTATGTGCAGGGCACCAACCACCAGGGTTGGTGCCCACAGCCACATCCAGCCTGGCCTTGAATGCCTGCAGGGATGGGGCATCCACAGCCTCCTTGGGCAACCTGTTCCAGTGCCTCACCACCCTCTGGCTGAAAAACTTCCTCCTAATATCTAACCTAAACCTCCCGTCTCAGTTTAAAACCATTCCTCCTCGTCTTATCAGTATCCACCCTCGTAAATAGATGAAGAGAAAGCCTCTGACTCTGTGGGAAGATCAATAGACTTTGTGCTGAATAACTTGTCTTCATGTTTGAGCCTAGAGCCCAATCTTTACAGTTAGTTGCCATAGTTGTTATTCGCTTTAGCCACCTAACTTCATAGTCACCAAAGCACCTTTTTTTTGTGCAATTTAGTGTTAATTCAGTAACCAGACTGCCATCAAGCTAGCATTAATGTCTCTTAGCCACACATTCAAGTATTTCACTTTAAGCATCCCTAGGTCCAACAAATAAGTCCCAGAAGGAGTGCAGCTTTCCAGCACCCCGTTTTAGGGAGGTCTAGGACATTGTGTGCTGCCAACAGCAGCTCATTGGCAATCTCTACACCATGTAGTCTCAGTGAGGAAGATAAAGCTTAGGATGATCTGGGCATGACAACATTTCCTGGTCAGTGTGGAACTGGTGGCTCACAACCTCAGTAATTGCTGATGTCTCTGAGACAGAAAACATGTGATGGCACTGCACGCGTGAATGCGAGCACAAGTGTGCAGCTGCCAGCCTAGAGATGTAACGTCTCTGGCTGTTCTATTTCCTATATCCTTATCTTTTGCCATCGGTGTGTATCCCACACGAAGCACATTTCACTTCTTTGTCTTGATCCTCAACCTATGGTTCTCTTTTATTCTAAGGTACAATTTAACTTGAGAATTTCATGTTTCCAGCAGCTATTTCCCCTTTTATAGTCCTATCCCCTGCAATGAATGCATGGTGTTAATTACAAGGAATTGCAGCACTTGAATACATGAGATAATTGATAATACCTGCATGCAGAAAATCCCCATCATGATGTTTTAAAGATTCAGTTAATTAGCCCTGTGTCTGGGAGACCAGGCATTACCCATTTGCCTTTGGACTCCTCCTTCAGGCTTTTTTTTCCCCAAACCTCTGTTATTTAGCTTTTAGGGGTGATTAGTGGAGAGAAAGGCAAGGGAGGAACGCTGCATGTGAGATGTTGTCACAAGGGAATAAGGAGCCCTTTGTCCTGTCATGAACTATCCTAACAAAACATTCAAATAGGATTTAATCACTGCAGTGGTCTGCTCACATTGCTCTTAGGGTTAGATACCCCCATAAATCATGCATAGCTTGGAGACTAGGGTGCCTTAAAATTGTTCACAGCTAATTCTCCACTGCACATAACAGATTCAGATCACTTACTGCTTTCCATATTTTGGTGCAGCCACTCTGGTTCCTGTCTTTCATTCTTGAAAACCTATCAAACCACAGAAAACGAGTCAAAAGAGAGCTTGCCCTATAAGCTCTGGTTTGGGTGAAGTGTACAAGAAGCTAAAAGCAGAATAATATTGTTACTGATCTTCAGGCTTGTGTTTGATTATGTGCTGGTAGGGGAGAAAGAAATGATCAGCACTTTTTTTATGTTACAAGGAATCAAAATCAATTTTCTCTCAGTTTTTGGTTTTTTTTTGCGATAGGCATTCTGCCTAAAGATGAGTTTAATCAATTTTTTAAACAAACAAGACTACTTCAAGTATACTGATACCCAATGATTAGTTTTAGTCCTTTAATGATACAGTTATCAGTCATGAAAATCACATCATCACACTAATTTTCTTCAGTGATGGCTCTGGGAGCAAACCTAAGGAAATGACAGGGTGCTTTGTAATTTTGTTTCTTCTGTGATAGTCACAGAACTTGTTTGCAGTGGAATATATAAACACGAGCCCAGGAAATTACACCGAAACTATTGAATTTCTTTGCAGATGCAGAATTGAACAGCTGCTATATAACACAATGAATAGAACAGTAACTGCTCACGGATGCATTTCAGTATGTCCATTGAGCAAAATTCTCTGCATTAAATTCTTGAGACACCTGGTTTGCCAGCCACGGAAACCTGCTGCAACTCAGTGCTCATAATACTCAATATCTTCAGGTAGAACTTGTGAAGATTTCATGAAAACCACAGATCATTTCACAGTGACAACAAAATTCAACTCAAACTCATTATTCCCACTTAAAATGCACTTATACACACAGTTCCTGAAGGATCATCCTTTTCCTCTCCAGATATTAATTACTCAATGAAAAAACAATAAGAACTGAACCAAGTAGTTCCCCCCAGTAAAAAAAAAAAGTCTCCTTCAAATGCACACCTTTGCTATGAAAGTTTTCATATGTAAATATCTAAAAAAGGAAAGACAAACCAAATTTTGTTGTCTGAAATTTGGTAAAGATATGGGTCAGCACAGGAATACTACTATTTAATCCTGAACATGTTCAATGGATTTCCTACTGAAGTCAGTTGCAATTTTTTGCACATGAGAAACAGAACTGTCTGTCCTAGTAAAGGCTTACTTTAGTTGTTTTCTTACTGATTAATATTGTTGTAGCATATTCCTCTCTATGCTATGGAAATAAAACCATTTTCCTGCTATGAAAATGAAGTGCTCATGAGCCTCCTTTCATTTACAGCATCCTAAGACTGGCTTAGCACCACTGTCCTCAGTGATGGAACTCAATGATTCAGACCTCTAGGCTTCGAGCATTTGTTAAAAATGAGTGACATCCTAACTCCTTATAGTAACTATGAGTACACAGAATGGGATCATTTCTTCTTATAGGACCTCAATATAGCAGAATCAAGCCAAATCATCCAAAATATTTTTTACTTAATCTACTTAAATCTGCTGACTTCATTGGAGTTGTTAACTTATGTCCGTGAGAGAGCATGAACAGAGAAATGGCCCTGCTATGTTATGCCACCAGCCCAAAGAGTGGTATTTATTCCATGTTCTTTGTACCCGAATTCATAACGAGTGCAGAACTAACTCAGAGCTGATGCCTGTCTTGTGGGATCCATTGCAGCTCCACTGGATTGACAGACAAACAGTCTGAGTTCCAGAGATGGGTACTTCTATAAATTTTGAAGTGATGGGTTTTACTAACAGTAGGAATTATTAAATATCCATTTCTTTTCTTTCCTCCCTCTCTCAAAATCAATTTAAAAATTGAGCTCCGTTTTCCATTCAGTAACAAAAGACTGGTACTCCATATTGTACATTCCCCTTCATATTATGAATGGCATGTCACATATTGCAAGGCTACCTGCAAGGGAAAGAATGAAGGTTGATACAATCTATTCAGGGTTCTGCAATGTCAGGACACTTATCAGTCTGTAAAATGCAAGGGTGAGATTTAGGGTATATTTAAAAAAAAAAAAAAAAAGAGAAGAAAAAAGAAAAGAAAGCTGAATGAATAGATATTTTGCAGACTTGCCTGAAAGTTTATGAGGATGACAATAAGAGCATGACATGGCTATAGGGAACATGCGTGGCTCTTGACATGCACAAATCTCAGCTCATATTGTGGACATCTGTGAATTATATTCCTCAGCCTTGCACAACGCCTTGCAGGTTTTTTTG
Source organism: Perdix hodgsoniae (assembly GCA_035772895.1). Taxonomy (NCBI): domain Eukaryota; kingdom Metazoa; phylum Chordata; class Aves; order Galliformes; family Phasianidae; genus Perdix; species Perdix hodgsoniae. The sequence continues at coordinate 1,400,945 of JAPSGF010000087.1, forward strand.
TTTGTTTTTGATTGCTTTTTTTTTTTAATTATTATTATTTCTTTATAAGAAGGCTCAAGGCTAACATCTCATAACCCTTTATGGAACTCTGAGAAGGGAAGGCAGTGACCACTGAAGGAGAAACTGCATTCTGAGGACACAAAAACAAAGGAACTTTAAAAAAAATTTTTTTTCAGCTGACTTTATGTTTCACTTGAGGAATGAAGCTGCTTAGAGACAAGCTACTACCTTTCAACTTTTCTTTTTGCCTTAAGTACAGAAGTTTAAACTGGGAAATAAGACTGATAGTATTTATTTATCTGGAAATAGACTGAAAGTTCAACAGAAAGTTGTATTTTAACATGATCTGATCCTGATTCTTCTCAATGGGTTGAGTTACCCACATTCTCCTTACTTCTGAGTCTTGCATGCTAGGTCTACAATTTGCTGCAACCACATACGTGCAAACCAGTCAAAGCCTGCATATAGTAGGGATACTGATAAACACATTGCCTCCTCCTAGGAATCTTTTTAACTGAGTTTTTCCAGTTATGTGTAATGGACAAATGAAAGCATTTTCTATTTTAGCTGTAAGTCTCAGACAAGCATCGCCTATGATAAAGAATGAAATTCCCAGCAGAAATGCTTATTTTCTTCAGGATCCTGCCAGCAAAGCAGGGAAATCAACACATTCTGGAAATAAAACAGGAAAAGCTAGGTTGAGTTCTAAGTCAGAAAGAGAATGAGCAGCAGGAATTCCCAAGTGCTCTACCAACTGCTCTCATAAGAGTTGCTTGTACTACAGATATTGTCATCATGGCAAAAGGTATTAAAACTGATGGCAAAAATAACTGAGCAGATCCTAACCTGTGTGTGTTCCCCGAATATACTCGAGCTTTTCACACTAAAATCTGGCAACTAATTCTCAACACTTTATCCAGCCTTGTAACCACTTGAGGATTTCAGGCTCATACTCCACTACAAGGCTGCCTTGTTTCAGTTAGCACCAAAACAAAAGCACATGCGGATGACACATAGGGAATAAGAATAGTGTTTGCTAGGCTATGTTCTTTCAGGAATCCTACCTGAAAAACAACCAGTGAACAGGAGGAAACACGATGTTATTCTCTTTCTGGATTCTTTAGAATACCTGCTTAACGTGGCCGTTTATCTGTTTGAGCAGGTAGAATATATACATTTCTACCAGGTAATCCACATAGCCATTTTAATAGCAGAGTGTTATTCCTCAGGACTAGATAAATGAAAGTGAAAGATCTGTGAATTGTAACAAGTTCACTCAATCCCTGTCCAGGCAGCAGTGCCCTGAACTGTAAAGGCTTTTTTCTTGTGTTCAAGTTACCATGGAAGATGAAATAGTCACACGAAGGTACTGGCCAGCAGAAACTAGTATTGGTAGTTGTGTATCATCCAGAAATACTTCTTTTTCCCCCTGACTTATAACCTACCTCCATAATTGGAAAAACAAACAAACCAACACCAAAAAACCAACAACTTTCAAGTTCAGAAGTGATTTAGTTTTGTTTTTAAACACTAACTTTCTCAATTGAAGTTTTCTTTTTCCAAAATAGCATTCAAGATGTTGAAGTTACTTTGTAAGAAAGCATTAGATTATGCATTGTATTGATGTGTGAAAGTAAAACTCATCTGTTATTATAAAGTTGTTTTCTGCCAAATGAATCTCTCTCAATAGATCTTGGCTCTAGAGCACATCATTTTGCAGCTTGTTGTCTTGCTGTCTTTTCCAGTGATTACTGTAAGACTTGGCACGTAAACTAAATGTTGACTGAATCTCTTTCTAACATCTGATGTACCAAAGTTTCTCTCCAATAGGTTGATTTTTTTAATTGACCATGGAATGCTACATACAAGCATCTCAAAAGAAAATTCTAAGGCAAAAAGGGAAGAACTCTCTAGAAGGGAAGGCACCAGACTGAGTGTCAGAAGTGCTAGATCTACACACGGGCTCAGAGACATTCTAGGGTATGCTGAGGTGCTGCACCTAGGGCAGTGCAGTATGGATAAAACCTACTTTGAAGAGAGAAAGGGAATAAATACTGCCACACTGGTTGCTTCACAACAAATAATTTGTGAAATAAAGCTGACCATGAGGAGAAGAGTCACATGCTTCTCAACAGAGCATGGCAGATGAAAGAAGCTGTAAGGAAAAGCTCTGGGATTTCTTATGCCCATCCTCTGCTCTGCCTTCTACCCATCCTGTGCACCTCAACATGCAAAGGAGCACAAGAGCCCTCAAAAGCATGTCACAGAATCACAGAACAGTTGAAGTTGGAAGTGACACCTAGAGGTCATCTTGTCCAGCTCCTGCTTAAGCAGGGCTGCCAAATTAAACAGGGTCACCTACACCAGGTTTCCCACAAACATGTCCAGATGGCTTTTCATTAGCTGCAAGGGTGGAGATAGACTTCTCCTCTCATTTATCCCTCTACAGCTGATCTTAGATATGCTCAGAATGTGGCTACTAGGAGTCACCTACTTACCATCTAGTGAAACGATCAGCTGTACTGTTTATATTAAAATATGTACCAGGAAAGCATGAAAGATGCTGCAATAGACCAGTTGCAGTAATTCTCAGCCGTCAAGGAAGCCACTACAGAACGCTGGTCACTCCATCATCAAAATTTTGCAACCAGAAAAGGCCAAAAGTTAGTAAGATACTTTCCCCGCCCTCAGAACTGAAAAACTATATTAGACACTTTGTGCTAATAATGAGGGGCACACTGGATGGGATCCCAAATATCTCAAACACATCACACAAATCATAGACAACATCTGCTATCGTTCCAGTATGAAATGGTTGCTCAGCATCACAAGGAATCACTTTCAAATAGTAATACTAGACTCAATGTCTTCCCACTGACAATCAGAGAAGCATGAAAGTTCTAAATCCTGTGTGAAATAGCTAAAATCATCAAGAGCCAGAGTTTACCATATCTGTAAAGTTCTAAGTAGAAGGTAGGCTGCGGGATGTCTACTCCGATTTCTCAAAGCAACCTTTTCCTTGCCAGATTTCACATGCGTGTCACAATTTCACTTTGTTTGATTAAAACATTTGCATTATAACTTGTTTAGGGTTAAAAAAGTATTAGGAACTTAATACTTCACATTGGTTTTGGTCTGTGAATTTTTGAATCATCTAGAGAATATGAGCTCCTTGATGAAAAGTACTATTTTGTGTTATGAACCAGAAAATAATGGTCTATCAGACTATAGAAAGTGGTCTAAAGCATCTATCTTTAATCTTCTTGTGTAAGTGTTCTAGACACTGTAATTTCCAATAACAATAATGGAATAAATACCTCATTAACCCCTTTAAAGCTTCCAACACCATGACAATATCTAAATGAACTGTCAGTGGAACAGGCAGCGTTCAGTAAGACAGCAGACCAGAAAGTTAATATTGAGCTATATCCCAATGAAGTAACTAAAATGGATTCTCATCTTCAACAACCTGATGGCTTATATATTGTCACAAAAAGCATAAGAAGAAAAAAATTCAAAGATTCTCATAAAGTTCGTAAATCACTTCACATTTCAAATCAGATTTGAAATGAGATAAAACAGCACTTCCTAAATTTTGGAATGGAATATTTGCTTACACAGAATTTAACTCACAGAGCCACTGCTTGAGGTTCATATTTACACATTTCTGATCCATAAACCTATTGGTATTACACTATTACTATCATAAATTATTGTTCTGCGCTGAGTGCCATGGATATTTATTGAATAGAAAGTAAAAGTGTAATATCTAGTATGAGCAGAATATTCACATAACAATAAAAAGTATAGATTTGGCTTTAGGGAACAATTCACAGTGCCTGAATGCATCAGAAAGGAATATAGGGAACTTGTGTGGGAAAAAAACAAACAAACAAAATAAAAAGAATTATTAAGTATGGGCTTGTAGTGGAAGCATGTAGATTAAAATCAAAGCCTGTGAGTGAAAAACTGTGGACTATATTATACAAGACACTGGACATTCTATTGACTTGAACACCTTCATAATAGCCACTGAGGTAAATGCACCAGAAAAGAGAAATAGAGAATAGGGAAAATAAAGCAAAGAGAAAGAGTTCTGCTTTGCATGCAAGTGGGGAGGACATAATATCAATGATGAGTTCTGTCACAGTTCTGAGAGAAACATTTTACCCTGTATGGGGTGATAGATTCCATTGAAGGAAATATCAAGTAATTCCAAACAAAATTAAGGCTGATATTTTCAAAACGACTTAAAAGCTAAGATAGCAAATTCTCTATAAAGTGTCTGTCATCTAAACACATGGAACTCTACAAAGCTTTGCAAATCCTGTCTTAAATGAAATCAAATCAATTTTACAAACAGCATTTACTGGTGCATTGTAATCTTGCTCAATTCACGGTAGACTGAATTTCAAAAGAACTTAAGGTGCGCATCTGAATTCTAAAAGCTTGAAAAAATCTGGATATCAAATATGAAACATCTTAATAGAGGACATATTTTGAGAGCTCGGGGACCTCTGCTGAAAAGCAAGCATTTTAAATGCCGCCAAACATTATTCATGATAAAAGATCAACATGTACAAATCAGAATTCAGATGTGAAAACATACTTTCAAGAATGAAACCTGAAAATAATCCACTGTGGTGAAGTGGAAGGACCATGCATGTAGGCCTCCTGATACACAGAGATCACTTGAACCCTGAGTTATTACTGAGAGCTCTTTCCATTCAAACTCAAGAGGAAGTTTCCCGTTAGAAGCAAAGCCAACCCCCAGAGTACCTATTGATGAGATATTCGGGGGAGATCTGTGGTTGTGTCACTAACTTTGACACCAGGCAGGGACCCGGAATCGCGCCTCTTCACCCTCTGCAACTTGGACAAGTTTACTTTCTTCTAGCTGCTTTTATTTTCAAAGTCTTTCTAATTGCTTTGAGAAGCCAATCACAGCAGAGGTATGCAGGCATTGAACCGAACAGCATGGCAACAGGTTTCTAACAGGTTTTTTTCTCCTTATTAGTGTTCAAGTATTAGCACTCAATCCATTGTTGAGTATAATGATAATGGCTTGTTATTCAGAAACCAGAGCACCTCATGCTAAGCCATAACACTCAAGACACAGAAACTTTAGAAGCAAGAGTAGAAGAGACCAAAGCAGCTCTTCTACTACCACCATTTACCTGTAGCTTGGGGGGATTCCTGTATCCAAAGAAGTCACATGCATGTTTGGCTTTCCGCACACATCTGACTCACTAAGTTATATCTAAACTCATTTTCTTACCAAAATGGGCCAATTTGGTCTAGATGGCTGATATTTCTATCAAAATGTGTTCTAGCACGTAGCACCCAGACTGAGACCAACACTTTTGCTTACTCCCATGTTCTACTGAACGTCCTGGAACTCTCTGGAGTGCAGCTCTCTGGAACTACTGAACTCTCCTGGAGCAACAGAGAAAAAAGAGGTCAAACAGGGTTTTCCCTGCCCTCCAAGCATTCAGGCAATTTGATTGCCCCAGTACACTGCAGAGGCTGATGTTCATCATAATCACAGAATCATGGCCTGGGTTGAGAAAGACCACAGTGCTCATCTAGTTTCAACCCCCTGCTGCATGCAGGGTCGCCAACCACCAGCCCAGGCTGCCCAGAGCCACAGCCAGCCTGGCCTCGAATGCCTCCAGGGATGGGGCATCCACTGCTTCCTTGGGCAACCTGTTCCAGTGCGTTACCATCGTCTGTGTGAAAAACTTCTTCCTAATATTCAACATAAGGCTCCCCTGTCTCAGTTTAAAACCACGACAAACCAGGAAAGTTCAGATACTGTGTATCTCCTGTAGAGACAGGTCAACCTGAGCATATGGGTCCTTGAATTTTTCTTGTCTCTTCCAGCATTTTGGCAGGAAAGTGTTAGTTATCAATACAAGCAAAACTTAATAATACAAGTTGAATTCAAGAGGGGAACATGGACCCAGCTTAAGTGGCTGCTCAGTTCAAAAATCCTGTTTGCTGGATCTGTCCTCTCCTCTTCTCTCTAGGGCCATCCTAAGACTGATAGAAATGATGCTTATCCAAGGACTGTCCTGAACAAACAGGACCCAGAGAAATGGCCACAAGTTGTATCAGAAGAGGTTTAGGTTAGACATGAGGAAGAACTTTTTCTCTCAGCAAGTGGTCAGGCACTGGAATGGCTGCCCAGGGAGGTGGTGGAGTCGCCGTCCCTGGCTGTGCTCAAGAGGCATTGGGATGAGGAGCTGCGAGATCTGGTTTAGTGCTTGTGGTAGCAGTGGTAATGGGAGGATGGTAGGACTAGGTGATCTTATAGATCGTTTCCAACCTTGTGATTCTATGATTCTGATCCTTCAACCAAAAGCTCAAGTATGAAACTGCACAAACCTCTGTGAACCACACTATGGTTTAAGATGGGAGTCTGGGACAGTGCATAGTCTGAAATTTAATGATATTAGATTAGGCAGAATGGTCTCTAGGCTTTATTTTTTGTGTTAGATGTACTTTTTGCCCAAGTTCTTTGATCTAGTCAATAAGCAATTAGTATTTTATGACAAAGCAGAAGTGACAGTGTTAATAGCAGTTTGTAGCTGCTACATGCACACATGAGAGCTGAGAATAATTTTATGACTCCAGTAGAAGTGCATGTAACAAACAGAAGTCAATTTGTATGACCATAATGATTGTATCCTCTCAATGCCTGTAGAAAATAGCTTTATGCAAATCAGTTAATTAGCATCAAAGTGCACTTGCTCACAGACTGTTCAGCTGTTCTATCCAGTACCTGAAGAAGCTTTCAGGGAAGAAATTTAGTATATTTTTTAACAAAAAAATGTAAACAACAACCCTACTTCAGAAGGCACTCAAAATCTAAAACTTAAAGATCCAGTGTAAAGTACACTTTAAAATAGTGTTTTACAATTTTGTAACTCATTAGTTCTAAAATTTATAATACCAGACTTCTTTAAAAGACTTTTAAACATGAAGATGATAAAAATGCATGAGGTTATTGCAGTGACACCAAACACTGCACACTTCCACTGAAAATTTCAAGCCGTCTGGATTTTAGTACTAAAATTTATACTACCTCCATCCTATTCTTTCAGAATTGCATTCAGAACAAATGAGCTAACACTCCTTACAGCAGTGTTATCATATTCTACTCTCTATTATTTCACTTGCTAAATGTTTTCTTTCCCAAGACTCTCAAACTGATTTAATACCCTTCGTGCTTAGCTTCTACCTTATGCACAGATGTACGAGTCTTTTGCATCAATTTAAAGCCAATGTGATGAATGGAATTTAATGATCTTTTTTGTACAGTTCTGTATAACACTAAACAATGGCCAATGCATTCATTCACAATCAGTTTTTTTGCCTTGTTTTTAATTAGCTTCCTATCTGGAGGGGCCATGTGAAAAATTGCACCTTGGGCCTTACTACATCTTTCTTTTATAAAATGTATGTACAACAAATAAAAAGCACATTTTAACCTACCTGCTACCTATTACGTTAAATGTCATTACTACTAAAGACTGGCAGCTCAGCTAACAAACATCCTCATTATTTTACTCCAGCTCTACTTTGGGTATAGTCAATCAAATCATGCTTGATTTATGTCAGATGCTAACAAAATACAGTATAAATAGAGCCATTGAGTACAATTCAGCGATTCTGTGTTTATTCACCTCTAAGCCACGAAGCTAAAGTGGATACCATTTATAACCAAGACATGCATTCTTCATGGCCATAAGAGTTAGCAGGCCATAGCTAGAGCAGGCTGAGAGAATATAAAGTGCCCCTATGAGCAAACTCATTTTTTTTTTTTTTGAGTATACAAATTAATAACTGATTATAAAGATAGAAAACATTACCAGGAATAGATATTTTTTTTTTTTTCATTTGATGGAAAAGTTGTCCGACGGATCTAAAACAGCCTAGTTTGCAATGTAGGCCTCATTATAAATGGTCAGTGATTTTAGTACTTTTCAAAGGTGACTTTCTACAAGGAATGGCTTTTAAGAGTATGTCTATATTATGCTTTTAGTCACATAGGTTAATGTAAGATTTTTTGGGGGCTTTGCTTTGAAGATTTTGTACATCCAGGCTATTGACCTAGGCTTGGTAGTGGAAAATTACAGAAACTCAATTGGGTTCACTGAGTGATGGAAGAGCCATGAGAAATATTTGCTGCATGTCAGTTGGAAACCCTGCCCAAAGAGTTCAGCACACCAATTCCTCTTCTCACTGCTCCTTATTTTCAACAACTGTTTCTACTCCACAGCTAAAAGCTGATACTTACTATACAGCAAAGCTTGAAGCAGACAAGACAGCAATGCTCAATATAACCTCAGTTTTCCTAGATAAGGAGATTCTTTACATCCAGCTTTTCAGGCCATAATGGATTTCCTGAAGTGAATAGTTCACAAATGGGAGCTATGCAATAAAAACTTATAGTAAGAAAATTCTTACTAAAAACATCTCTAAGTTGTGCACATATATATATATCCATAAACATTGTTTATTGGAATAAAAAAGTGTGAACAGTTGGACAATAAGCCTCTCAAAAATAGTTCTGTTTAAAATACTATTATGTCACACAAAGGATCAAATCTGCTTCTCTCCAGTGCTTGACAAGGTTTTCATGGAATTGTCCTTGAAAGGTCAAATAATGACAGCAGACACTATGACTGGTTCTAGTAATTTTTTTAGACCCTGAGTGCATCCAAAACCATGGTGACTAAATTAAGGTGTTTCCCATTAGTTCCCAGCAGCATGAGGACATTGTAAGACAGAATTGGATGGGTTTCCAGAGGAATACCTGTGTATCCTTACTCTGTGGGCCTGAACACAAATCACTTGTGGTGCACTTTCTGCAAGTTGTATATATCACTTGTGGATTCTCCCACTTTAAACTATACCTTTTGCCATTGCTCAGGACCACAGGCAACAATGCTATTTAGATTGAAGCACAATCCGTTGTTTTAAAATGTCACTGTAGATGCTCAACAGCATTACGTAGAATGTATTTTAAACATGTTGCCTAACATGGTAATCAGAAATGACAATCTACTCAGCAACCTTCCAAAAAAAGTTGTAATAACATTTAAGTTTTCACTTGTCCATATTTAGAAAAAATTCATAATCAAATTAAGACCTTGATCAAGTGAAACAGAGAAACAAAATCAAACAAACATCCAATCAAAACCAGGGCACAAAAAAAAAAAGGCAATAACAGAGGAAACCAAGTTCTTCCTTTTATACTTCACTGATATAGTGAAGAGCATCAGCACTACATAGCATCCAAGCCTGGTTTTTCCATGAGACATCAAACCTGCAGTGTATTGGCAGGAGAAAAATAAGTTGGTTACACAGATTCCACCCTGCATGGGAACTGAACCCTACAGATTAGCAGCCTTTTGTTTAAAAATATCAACTAGGAGTGTGAAGAGCAAACTTCTCCAGCTTATTTGGTGCAAAGACTTCACATCTTCCACTTGAGAACCACTGGGAATGATTAAGTTCCAGAAATGCGCGCTAGAAATGAAAACAATGAAGAGGATGGAGCTTTTATTTTTGTGTATTTCACCAAGGGTTGACCTGTTAAAATAATGGCAACACAGCATTGAAATGATCCTAGGTCTCTGTCAGACAAATCATGGTTCCAAGTATTTTCTTCTGGTTACATCAGAAAGTATGAACTTGCAACCTTGGCCCCAGCTCTTTTAATGGCACACTGACAGGGCAAGAATAATTCACAGGTTGAGCTAATCAAAGGTGAAAAGAGAGAATCAGTAAATGTCGTATCCTTTTGCCACTTTCATCAATCCGACTAACTGAATTTGAGCTAAAGCTTAGCAAATTTTCTGCAAAGGGAAATTAATATGTAACACATCTGAGGCCTAGTGCTGGCCGGCAAAATTGGAAAGCCAGCATTATATCAGAGGGCGATTATTGAGGGAGAGAATGGCCAAAGCTGAGATAATCAGAAAGAAGCTTCTGCGTGTCTCTCTCCTCTGATAGCACTGTGACCCTCCCAGCCCTTCACCTGAGTAGAAACCCTCTACTTTTCAATTTTTTCCCATCAGAAAGATATTCTATTGCCCATTTCTGTTGCCCACACGATTGAATCAATTCAATTACCTTGGAAAAGTTGATACATATTCAGGCCATGAAGATGCTCAAGATAGAAAGAGAGGAAAAGAGACAAAGAAATCCGTATTTACCCAATAATAAGTTTCATTTGGAGAAGGTTTGAAAACAATTCTCCCTCGCATTTGTCCCTGTCAGATCACATTATTCACAAATGAAGTTTACAAAATATCAATTCAATTTCAATAAGGGAGCCTGAATCCCAACACACGAGGGCTGAATTTACCAAATCATAACACTTGAGGGGACCCTGGTGGCTTCCAAATATTTTCCAGTCAGAGGTAATCAAAAGCAGACCGCTGAATACTAATACATCCAATTTCACCCCTTTTGTTCGCATCTGTTCCCTTATAATACTATTTTCTACACTTCCAAATCACTGATGATGGTAGTTGGAGGGAAAAAAAAGTATGTGGGGGGGAAATCATATAGCTTTAATGCTTTTATGAAAACACTCTCAAAGATGTCCAATTAATCATCTTACTGATGAACAAACCAGTGAGCTGTATCAGAGGAAAGAAAAAATCATGTTCCAACCAGTGCCATCCTAGGTTGGTTACTAATCTCATTCTTAGCACAGAGTGTTCCCCAGAATTCACTGCTGGCATTAAAATTTGCCAATGAGACAATAAGTGTTTTCTCCTCATCAATTTGTCTTCAACTATTGCTCCAAGAAGAAGAAAAAGAAGGAAGACCAGCAACGTACCAGGTCCAAAGAAGCTTCCAGTACTTCAGCTCCCAGGCCGAATCTTCTCTCAAAAATCCATGGTTTTTTTGAACTAGCATTGGATCAGACACTAGGTAATAATGACACTGGCATCTCAGAGCAAACCATATTTTTCAGTATTTCTGATGGATCAAAGATCCTCTAGCATTTTGTGCACCATCATTTACCATAATTTTTTTAGTTAACTACACTGATAATTCAGAAGTTTTTCCTGAATTTAGGAAAATACAGCATTTCATGATCCACCCTTACTACTATGCTGCCATAATAAAAAGCTTAAATCTTTAATAAGTCATCATGTTCTAGTCAAAATGCAGAGCACGTCACTCCTACTCTGTCCTTCACTGACAGATGGCCACATGTTATGGAAAACCAGCAATTTTCTACTGAACTTTTAGGAAGTTTGGGAGAAAAGTAACTTCAAGATTACCTAATCTGTCCTGCATTCTCTGATCATTAAGGTTCATCCAGATACTCTATAGCTAGCCCAAGACAGCTAGATTCTTTTGTTTGTAATCCTCAAAAACATTAAATGCATTCTTAAGAAGTAACCCAAATAGAAGTCCAAAAGTGATGCATTTGACTTATGTTCAGTGGCCAAATCAAACCCTTTGTGGCAAAGAGACCATGGATCTTCAGACATTCCACAGGTAAGCCTGTGGGAAGATTTCTCAGCTGGTGAAGTGACTCAGTCTCAGAAGTGACTTCAGCCAAACACTTGAATATCTATGCCACATTAGAGTATTGGACTATCTGCTTTGTGGCCTATCTCCCTCAATAGTAATTCTGTTGGTATATCAGAAGAGAGAAATATAAAGAATCTAAACTGTATATTAAGTACGTTCATCAGTGAGTTCACAGCTGATGAATTGTGAATCTGTAAACTGTTATGATCCCGCTGCTGAACTGCAAGAGTTAGATCAAGACCAGGGTCTGTTAGCAGAAGGACCAGAAAGGATCACTGTAACTTTCTGAAGTTCCTCCAGCATGTTATGACACTCTCTCTTTAGAATAAAGATGTTTGGTTGTGTTTTTTTGTTGTTTGTTTTTGTGGGGGACTAGGATGCGACATTCTTCCTGTAGAGATTAAAATACACGAGAAGTGATATACTTCTCGTGTATATATTATATATACACACACACCCCCATGTGTATGGTTAACTACATCTGTGTGGAAATGTGAGAATACTCTGAACGTGTGTTTTGAGAAGTGCAATAAATTACTCAAAAGATTTGAAAACAAGTTTCATTCCACAACATCTGACTGAAAAAAAATACAGTACAGATTGCTTAGCATGAAATTTTACTTCTAGGCTTATTCCATTACCATACAATCTTCACAGATGTCTTTCCCAACTTGCCTTTATCTGGCTCTACATTGAAAGATATTTAGCGTATTTCCCCCATGCTGTTATAAAAATGGTTTTGTACTTTGAGAAATTATGCCAGGACAAATCCAAATAGCTCAGGTTAATTTAACATTTACACCTTATTGTGAACAATCAAACCAATACTTGCAAAAAAATCTTATTAAAATGGTGGTTAATCTAACAATTTACAAACCATACCATTTTTAAAAGCATAGCAATTGTTCTTCTTAGCTCTGTCAAGACCACATGCTGTGCAGACACCTATTAAGGAATCCAAGCTTTTCGTAGTGTATTTGAAGAGTGAAAATGTGTAATTGGAAAAGAAAGTGAAAACTCCCTACAAAAGAATTTGGCATGGACATATCCTTCAACAGATCATTGTTATCAGTTTCACCACATAAACTAACAACGGTGTTCAAGTCTCTAGTTTCTAGTGTATTAGGAGAAAATAAGCATTTAATGATATTTCGAAAGCATTTAAACCTCATCATTATATTCTCAAATTGACCTCAGTGTTTCTGCTTCATGCAACACACTCTTACATTGATTTTATGAAACACAAGAGCTAGTTCCTCTGGAAGCCAAAAGAGACACAGCACAAATTGTGGGTTATTTTGCTATCCTGGTTCACCACATGTTCTCCAGAAGACTAGCAATGAAATGAGACAGATAAGTTTAGGCTGGGACCATTCTGCACAAACCATCCTTAGGAGCAATAGGCTGAAGTGCCAATTACACAGATGAACCTGTGGGTCTGACACAGACAGAACATCCTTATTTTTTGGCTGTTCCTTTACTGAAGAATATGAGATATTCCCACATTCCCAGATGTAGGAACACAAGAAAATTACTTATGCTCATATGCCCATATGCTGTGTATTATTTGTGGCTGTTGGCCACCTCATCTCAGAACTGCAGGGGTTAGAAGGGACCTCAAGAGATCATTGAGTCCAGCCCTCATTGAGTTAGCCACCTAGTCAAGCATTTAATTGAGAGATTTGCCTCATAGGAAGGGAGACGGAATTCTGGAAAAGCAACTCTTCCATCCCAAAATAAGGCTTCTTCAGCCAGTAATGTTTTAGTATTTGTCTTTGACTGGGATATGTTTTCCACCAAGAGTCTCCCTCTGACCCACCTGCTCCATTCTGTTACGAGAACTTTTCCAGAGACCTTCTGTCAAGAACTTCTGTTCATTTTGTTTGAGCCATAACAGCCTACCTAAAATTGTCTTTCCTAGCTCCTTCCTGATTTCATGTCTGAACCTTAGGGAACAACACATTTCCCAGAGTTAGGTACAAGACAATGAATCGCTCATATTTATCATAAAGTGTTTTGAGAATGAACGTCTTTGTAGACACAGCCTACCTTTCCTTCATTTCAAATCAAATGTCTCACCTGGGAAGTCTCACCACAGTGTCGACTTTGCTTTTCACTTCGAAATATTTCATACAACTTTCATAGTAATGCTCCCCACATAAAATAACTGAGATTTTAACATGAATAAATCCATGCCCAGAACATCACAAACAGGCTTTGAGGAAAATGCAGGCCTTCTGTACCAGACCATACATGCAGTGTTGAAGGAGTAACTCATTTGAGATCGCAAGCTTAGAGCAGCATTTCGCCTGTGGGGACCGCATAAGAGCTCAGAGGTTTATTCTGGACTACAGCCTTTTTGCTATTTCCTATATCTGGGGATAACAGGGGATAAAGTGTATTCTCAATGGTTATTTTTATTTTGAGATTAGAAAATACATTTGACTAATGTTTCTTAAGTCAAATATATTCTTAAGTGAATATGCAGCACTGTATTCTTACAAATCTCTCTGCTGCTTCATGCAAGTCCCTCGGTTTTGGCCAAGAGAAACATCCATAATATCAGCTTTAGTTTTGCTTATCGTTTTGCTTTCAAACACTCAGTGCTGGAATGTTTGAAGTGCTGATACCACAAGAGAGTTTTTAAAATGTAAAATATCTGCTGCCACTGTAAATTGAGAAGGAAAAAGCTTCTAAACCTCAAAACATTTTGATCTGTTTCAAGGATTTAAGCAGTCACTGCTACAGAATCTAAATTTGTAAATGTAAATAAAGTCTTCACAATGAAAACAAATTTTCAAGCTAAGAGTTTGAAGCTCAGGAGCTGCTCTGCCTGGATTTATCCTAAACTTTGTGCTCTTCCCTCTGCCTAAGCTTTCCCAGGTTTCAAGTGCAGAGACCCCAGCTAAACTATGCCACAGAAGTTGTCTCCACAAATTCAAATAAGCTTAATATTATGAGTTTTTGCTCACTTCAATTTCTTGAACTAACCTGAAATTTGGAGTCAACACAGAAATGGAAACAAGTGACCCTATGCAATGATAATGCTCAAGAAAGCACTACAAGCTCAAACTCATTCTAGTAATTTCTTTTTCTTCCTTTAAACCAGTGTTAATTCTACGTACTGAAGACTGTGCTGGTAATTCACACCAGACCTCCATGCTGCTAAATTGATTCTGCCTCTTTTTCCTCACTACAGACAGTAGCAAAGCACTGAAAAAATGTTTTAGTATAAATATATTTAAATTACTTATTGCACATAGCACAAAAAAAGCCAGAGACCCAGAGGGGATGTTTTGCTGCCTTTTCTCATATCTGTAAGACTGCTGTATTTGCTCTGAAGTCTTTATGTCCGAGGAGAGTAACTGGCATGCTATTCTCCAGATACATTCATCTTAGGACGAAAGGGTGCTGTAAAATGAGATGATCATAATGAGATTTAAAGTTATTATAGGCAAAAGCTGAAGCAACATATAGTAAGTTGCTGGCATTTTCATTTACTAGTCACACAATCACATAGCTACTGTAGATATGCTTTTAAAAGCCTGGAAAAGATCCGCAAGGTATGACACCTGTATTTTGCAGTTCAGTTTACAGAATTATTTTAAATGAACTTTTATGAGAGAAGGGAAAGAAATAACAGTGCTTTCTATTAGTAGAACAGGAAAATTCAACAGAGACATAATGAATTAAGAAATATATGTTTCACTAAAACTTTAAAAGCCTTGCTATCCTTAATGCTATTGATATATTAAATAACAATACAACCTACCTTCCTAATCCACCTAGAAACTAGATGAGTATAAATAAACCCCCCCTTTAAAGTCCTGTCATCTTAAGAAGGGTTTTACATAAAGGAAAACTGCACCCAAAAATATTTTACTGATTTAGGGAAAATGTTTCTCATTCTCTTCCCAGAACAGCAGAGCACAGCACAGTGCAGCAGAGGATAAACCTGGTGGTCAGCTATGCACAGGTAGAATAGCAAGGCAAACTGGGATGGAGCAAGGGTGTTTTGGATGCATCCCCTTGGCACCATGGACTGCCACAAAGCAGCAAGCAAGGGCAGACCAGCAGCCAACTAGAGCTGCTGCAATTCTCTTCCTTCCTTACCAATGCTCCTGGTTTCCCCAGCTCTGATTCAGCTCCTGATCTACTAAACTGCTGAACAGCACTATTTGGAAGAGCTTGGCCATATTTTCCCATTACCTTAATTTGGTGAATGCGTTAACCAGGCATATACAAATTAAATACTATAACTGCTCTCCCCATACTTTACAATTCACTGGGAAAAAGCAAGAGTTTGGGGGAATTAAGCTTCTAAAGGGTTGAAGCCTCCTGTTACAAAGATTCTGTTCAGAACTTTCCTCCTGCCAGGATCCTGAAAACTACAGAAGGCAAAATGGTAGCAAAGGCAACTGAAAAATATCAGCTACACTGAGAAGAATGAGACTAGTCAAAGATAAGCCTCCAGAGAAAAAGAATTATTTGGGCAACACTAGCAGAAAGTGCTAGCGGGAAAAAAAAAAGTTGCTTAAGAGATAGCTCAGCTCCTGATTCTGTTTTCAATGGCTGTCACTTGGACAGTGAATGAAATCAGTGACAACTTAAGTTGCTGAACTTAGTTCAGTGTTACTACTGTATCTGTCTTAGAAAAGATAATACAGTAAGTTATAGCTTGAAGAGATTATGTAATAACTAAGATACCTTTTAATACTGTAAGAAATTTCACGTGGCACAATGGCACTTAGGATTTACATTCCACCATCAAATCCTTCTTTGACAGCTATGTTCTGCAAAGTTACTGAACACCTGCATAGATGGTCACCACAGAAACACTTCCTCTGAAACAGTGGATAAATTGGGATTATTAAAATCAAACCTATGAGAGCATCAACAGCTAAGAAATTCAATAAAGTGAAACCTCTAGAAGAGATTCAATGAAGGCCTCATAGTACAGTGAAATGCCACAAAGACCCATCAAATAAGGTTTTGAAGATACGCAAGCATTCATATGTCCTTGATGCTGGTAATTTTGCCAAGAACTTCACAGTAATTATAGACTCATTCATATAATTCATGCAGAATTGCAGTCAGAAAAGAATCACAGCTGTCACATGCATCCCCAGTGCAGCCTTAATAGACCTGCCTGTAAATTTTGAGAGTTATCATAGAATCAATTACTATAGTTCAGGTTAACAGACATAAGCCTGCATCAGAACACAACACTGCCATGCCAGCAGTCCCAGCAGAGTGGCCACAGTGACTGAGATGAATTTTCCCTCTCATGCAAAGGGACAGAAACTGTGCATCAGAGTTGACACATGGAGGCAAGATTCAACCCTGCAGTTTGCATTGCTTCCACTATGCCTATTTTCTGGCTAAATGGAGATTAGCTCATGGAGCTACCATTACAGCTTACACTGGTATGGGCCACCTGGATCCATACCCAGCAGAGTCTTCCTTCTGAACCTGCAGTCTGTCAGACTGATAATCTCACTGTTGAAACTACTACAAACAGTATGATGGTAGTAGGAGGCCACATTTTTTTTCCCCCTCTCTCATCTTTTCAGGTAGGTGGGCACCATTTTGGGAGTCTGAAATAAAAACTGAAGCACAATGAATATTTTAATTCTGCACAGTGACCACTTGAACCGGTCCTTTATTACTTAATCTATCAATCCCTGATCCACGTCTCACACCCCAAAGCAAGAATCCTGCTCTGCTTAAGGATGATGCTGATGTCACATGCTGAGCCATCACTGCCTGGGTGTTTTATTTCTAAATCTTCCTAAGCAAGTCTTCTCTATTTCACCAAAATGCGTGCTAAAAACTATGTGCACCTAGAAACATTACCCGTGCATGTCTAATACTTCAAAGGATATAATTTCAAGGCTTTAGGGTAATCATTAGTTTACAGTTTTCTCTGTCTGATTCAATATCTGCTTTGGAGATTTTCTGTCTGAATTAGTGTCCCATTATGTATTTTTCAAGACCACATCTCATTTATTATTTTCCTTTCATGTTTCCAATGCTGCCTAGAGTACTGACTGGCTTTCACAACTCTTCACAACTTATTTCACCTCCTTCTCTGGATCACTAACGGTACAGAGAAAAGTATTTCTGTTCCAGAAAAAGTCTGCATGTTTATTTAAGCACTGCTGAAGTCCACGGCAGGCAAACAACTCCTTCAAAATAAACATAAGCCCAAGGACTTCCCCAGCAAGGACTGTACCACATACTGAGCACCACTCTGCTCAGCGGCATTACTGCCAGCAGCACTGCATACATTCACTGTCACTGCCCTTTATGCTCCAATTTTTCTATCAGAATAGTTCATTTTAAGGCAGGTGGAATGAATTTTGTGGGTACTTTTACAAGAGATCCTGAATCAAATGTGTAACTGACCTACAAACATCTCGTGGTTATTTTGGTCCATTCACCTTATTGTTCTGTAGCGTTGCAGATGCAAAAATATTCATTCAATTCAGTGAGAGAATGGGCACAAATGAAATTAAGTAATTTTGGGCCTAGTTTCCAGCCAGAAAATTTTTAGATTTTATGGTACCAAATCACAACTTCCACATTTATTCTTTTTTTCTGTCTTTATATTATACTTGCTTTCCTGCATTCAGCTGTATCATGCAAAGTTTCCCAAGTACTTTTAAAATTAGCAATCAATTTTTAGTAGCCTTCACAGCATAAAATTAATAACTCACTAAGTAGGAGCCAGCTTGCCATCTTGGCTCCCTATACAGCAGTCCCATAAATCTGTACTAAAATGAGCTATACAAATATATATTCATTAATTCTTTAATTCTACTACCAAGAACTTGAACGCAGGCCTCTCCATTTTTTATTTCCCTGGCTTCATCTATTCTATTTTTTAATTTTGAAAAAAACACTTCCATATCTCAGCTATTTTCAGCTGGTCTAATCTACCATGTTTCTCATTTGCATGTAAAGTGCAGTCAATGTGAATTGATCAAAACCAAATTAACAGCAATTGGTTCCAATATTTTCCCTGTTTACACATTAGCTTGCTACCTTTAACATATAGACGTATTGAATTCAGCTTAGCAAGCTGAGCATGAATGCTGTGGCCTTTAAAGAGAAACTTATCTGTAATTAAAATCATGCACAAGTTTTAGTGGGAATTTGTTTAGTACGTAGAGAGAAAGCTGATTTTTAAAATGAATTTAGTCCAGTAGTTTATGTATTTAATTCTGACTTAAATCTCCAAAAATTATAGAGAATTAGCTTTATTAAGCTTCAGACCATAGGCAGATTATGTCTAATTCTAGGTGGGTTATTGAAAAAAAAAATAAATCAAAAGATAACCTTTCTTCTCACAACTGCATGTTCTTTCTCAAAAATATCACTGCAAACTGATAATAAATTAAAACAGTTATAATTATTATAAGGTGGTGTTTGTTTTTTTTTTGTGAAAGATTGTATGGTAAATACGCACTGAAACTACAAGCACGTGATATAACTCATCTGGCACAGTGTTCAATGACAAGTAATAAGGGCTTAAGAATAAAAACCAAAGCACATATACAGTAGTCACTGTAAGGAAATGATTTATCCAATATTTTATATTGAATAGCTTATTATCATTTAGAATGGTAATTGCTATGGCTTCACAATACTGTTTAATTGGTACAGTACACTGACATATGCTATGGAAGACACTGCAGTAACTGCTGTGATTATATAATAGCATTTGCATAATCTGCACTGTAGTTTACTCTTATAGTAGATAATGTTGTATATGCAGGAACCAAACTGTTTCTCACCATATTGATTGCAATTAAAAACACAAATATGAATACAAAGATAAGCCTTTTTCTCAAGGTTTATATCACAGGAAAGTAAAAAAATTCGTTTAAGTCATTACTGTGCTAGTGTCTCTAGGAAAATAATTACAGAGATTCTGACATTCTTATAACAACTTTAAGAAAACTCTTAATTTTTGTGTGAAAGTCTCCATTTTCCAGGTCATGAAGAATTTCTTCATGGAGAAGGTTGTAAGAAATTGGAACATGATGCCCACTGAAGCTGTGGTGCCACTGTCCCTAGAGGTACTCAAGGGATGTGCAGATGTGGCACTTACAGACACAGGTAGTGGGCATTGGACTAGATCACCTTCGATGTATTTCTAACCTTAATGATTCTATTCTATCTGAGGCACTGATATCACAGCTGACAAAATACATGCCCTTACTCACACCACACGATACTGCAATGTCTGCATGGGAACTGGATGAATCTGCAGTTTATAAGCTGATGAAATGGTAGTTTGGTGACCTATGTGAAACAAGCTCTGAAGACAACTTATCTCTTGGTGTCTTCAATCTCTCTTTGGTGGTTCCTTTCACTTTGGAGGAACCCAGAGAGGATCCCTGTGAAAAACCTGCACCTCCTCTTGGCTACAGGCCCCCCAGTTACATTTGGGCTTCTAGAAGCAACTACATCCCCCCACACACTTCCAGGCTAGAGAGAAAGCATATTATCACAGATAGGAGCTGGACATTTTCCAACAAAGATAAGCCCAACAACCTCAGTAGATGCGTCCCCACTGGTTTCAAGCACTGAGGTAGCCTGTAAGCGGTTGGACTCACACTCAAGATCTTGAGTCAAGGTGAAATTGCTGTAGGTAGCATGAATTAAGGGCAACTTTTTCATTTGCCCCTGAAATAAAATCTGCATGTAGAACAACCGTCTACTGTTGGGGGTATGAACTACTGTGTATTTCTCCCTTGTTCCTTTACCTTGAAAATGCAGTAGAAAGTTGAGAAAGGATTCAGAACTGGTCTAACTCACAAGTGTTTCAGAGAACTAACAGTCACAGAGTTCACTAGATCAATCTATGCCCAAGACAGGGGGCAGTAGGCCCCAGGGCCCTTCCTCCAGCCCCACAGAATGGAAAAGGGAAAAGAGATAGGAAGATGAGAGCTGGACTCAAGGAATGGAGAAGAAGAAGAAAAAAAAAGCAACAACAATCTATGGAGGAAAACATATTTTACTATGATATCAGAATGCAAGATAACACAATATAATACAGTCTAATTGAAGTTGAGACCAATAAATCAAATAAAATAGGAGAGAGTTCCTGAGACTGAGTCAAACTTGAAAAGCTTGGAACAACTACGAAAGCACCCTCCAGCACCCAGTGCAAGGCAGTAAGAGCCTGCCCCATTTGGAAGTGACAGATACCATGACTTCCATGATGCATAGGGATAGGCACCCAGAATTAAAACATTAACGCTTCAACTCCAGTGCACTACATGATGTTGTGACATGGAATACCGAAAACCAAAAAACACAAAACCATAACACTAAAAAGTGTAGTTGATCAAAGATACCAGCTACATTAAAATGCTTGACTAGATAGCATGTTTTGATGGATTTGTTTATCTTTTTGTGATTGAAAGTAAGCAGCGTGATTTACTTTTATTTGGAAGGTGTTATTCCCACAGATTTTGACCAATCTAGCCAATTTGTGAAACTAATATCTCTTCAGCAAAATAACTGAAACTCTGTACAGTTAAAAAAAAAAATACAGTTAGAAGAGTAGCACAGTTAGGATAGTAATTTACAGATTTATAATTAAAAAAAGATTATAGTAGTGGAAAAAGACAACCAAAAAGTAAATGCTCACCCATATCCTCAGCTCACAGTAGAAAACTCCAAAAGGAGGGATTTTCAGAAAGAGATCCATCCCTAGTGGCAGTCAGCCCTTAAATGGGGTCTAGGAGAGGTGCAGCCAGGCTCCACCCCTTCTGGTCACACAGCTGAATTACCTTCACCTGTGTTCCCACAGCTGACCCAATCCTTGCCTCAGGTGATCAGAGGTTCAGGCCATGACTCAGCAGTTCCCATGCAAACTCTATCTTCAAATTCAGCCATTCATTATTCTTCCCTTTTTAAAAATGCTAGCTCACGAAGTCTAGAATCAGGAGGAAAATCACATCACAGGGCTCTCATCATAAGTAATACTCAGCATGAGGGGTAAGGCTCAGTGAAATAATTAAAAAAAAAAAAAACTAATAACTCAGTTGCTTAATTAAAAATATGGCATTGATAACACAGGATATAAATAATTTGCTCAACTCTTCTGCTAAAAAAAAGAAAAGGGGGTTGCAAAAAGTTTTTAGGAAAATTCAATATGAGAGCAACTCCTGCCTCACTTTGTAGACTTCTGTAGTTTCAAGAAGCAATTGATGGCAGGGAACATTGATGTACGATAAATGTAGCATGCAATCACTCTGATTGTTTGTGATCATGACATTTTACAAACACTGCTTCTCTGTCATTTTCTAAAGTATTGTTTTAGAGGGTTGTGACAGAGGTAAAAGAAATAAAAAAAGAACAAAACAAGAAGAAATGTCACCCCATCTCCCTAGACATGCTAGATTGAAAAATTGAAGAGAAACTGACTTGGATGAGATAGATTCGTAGCGCTGACCTGTACAAGAAAAATCAGAATTAGATTTTGAGATTACTGAAGTAATCAAACCACAGATTCTTTTCACAGGGGTTTACAGTAGACTATCTATACACTATATTGAGTGTGGCAGTGCTCGTTTGCAGCTAGAGTAAGAACTTGCTGGATTTTATTTTTTTATTTGACTTGGCTACTGACAGAATGTGTGACCTTGAGGTTCAGATCCCCACTTGTGAGATGGGGATAATAATCTTAACCTACTTTGCTGCCAAAGAAATGAAATCTCTTTTCAAGCGCCTGAAGCCAATAATTAATGCTGTATATACTTTATTGTTTTTCATGTTTTGTAATTGAAAACAAATAAGCCTTAAACTTCAAAACAAAAATGACCATCTTCCAGCACTGACCACAACTCACACCCAGCAAAAACACTGCATTTTCAAATGGAAGACCTCTTTCAATCGCTCTTTCAATCCTTCAGACACATATGAAAGGTCTGAACATGGAATTGGTATACTCATTTGTGGTGCTCAGATATACATTTCATATACATCTAACAATATCTTTCAGGCATTGTATCCAGCTAAAATTCCTGTCTAAAGCTTTTTTGTGTCTTCACTTGATTATTCCATGCCCTTTTTCTGTGTGTGTTGGTCTATTGGCCAACTGCTATCAGCTATCTGATGATTGGAGCTCCTTTCCCTTCTAATCACGTTACACCTAAGAGTAACTTTTTTGACCTTAAAGACTTATTCCACTGTGCTCCTTCTGTCAAACCAGTTTAGTGATCTATTGCAATGCCATCTCTTGGATTTCCTCACCTAGCGTTCTAAGCTATAATTATTAATTAAGCTATTATTATTATAAGCTTCTGCTCCGAAAACATCATGCTTTCCTCCTTCTCCTAATGTGCTGACGAGATGCACGTGGAAAAAGATGAAAACAGTCCCTATATTTTCCATCAAATCTTCATTCAAAAGGCATTCTACTATATTGCCTTTAAGCCCATCCCAATACATAGGCAAGTAGCACTTGTGAACTGCTGCCTTTCTATCTGAATTCCTCCATTTTTCATGCTCCCCTTCTAAACAGAGAACCCATACATTGTATCCAGAACTAATAAAGCTGAGTTAGTTTTTCTTTTCAGCCAATTCATTCTGGTTTTAATTTATCATTGTATAGGACAGAGACAGTTTCTTCTACTTATATTTGAAATAGTCACATGACATGTCAAGTCCCATTTAACCCTTTTGAAGCCATCACAGTCTTAATATTTGCTGCCATAAAGAGAGCAAATCTAAAAGCCTGAAGATTTCCTAATTTTCATTGCTTTGGAGAAATGGAAAGAGCAAGAATAAGAGAACTATGTAGTGCAAATTTCACTAAGGTTATGCCACAGTGGGATTAGAAAAACCTAAACGCAGAAATGACCCTGGATCAAAATGCATGGATATAAATTAATTGATTTTTATTTATTTTTATTTTTTAATCTGTAACTTACAAGACGATTTCTAATTAGTGAAGAGGTTTTTTGTGTTTTTTTTTTACAATAAGAATAGTGAAGCACTGGCACAGGTTGCCCAGAGAGGTGGTGGATGCCCTGTTCCCAGAGCCATTCAAGATCAGACTGCAGGCACTCTGAGCACCTGATGGAGCTGTAAGTTTCTCTGTTCATTGCAGGGGAGTTGGATCAGACGGCCTTTATGCTTCCCTTCCAACTCAATACGATTCTATGAAGAGATGAAGTTAAGAATTACCCTCTTTGGTCAATGAGTTTCAGCAGGGATTTAGAAACAGAGAACCAAAACGGTTTCAGTTGAAGTTTGGTCAGTTGATAAAGTGCAATCCAGTGTAGCCATGTAGGCAGAAGAGTGGGTGACAGTGAAAGCTATTCCTAATAATGAGTATTTAATGAGCCAACATGTAATTCAAAGCAGAATTCTATTCTCCATCACAAGCTGATAGGTCTTTAAGTATTTCCACACAGGAAAAAAAAAAAAAAAAAAAAAAAAAAAAAAAAAAAGGCAACTTCTTGTCAATGCAGGTGTAATACTATCCCACACTTACTTAATGTTACATGTCACGATTTACATACAGCACATAAAAATGCATGCAACATATGCAGTGGTTTCAACTATAAGCTCTGCAAACAGCCTGAACTCTGAGATTTGGAAATTTTCTTTCGTGGCCAAGATCAGTAACAGTTCTAAATCCAACACATATCTACAGTGGTACCTGAATAATCCCACTATGTCCAGGAGATTTTTTTTATTTTTTTTATTTTTTTGCAGAAAAAGAGCAAGTAGACCAGCCTAAATGCTTGAATCTAGTAAGCAATTCATCTGATGATATGACTGGGTCAACAGAGAAGTTTTCATACCTATTTATCACTCCTTTGTCTCAAGGGAAGATCTTGTAGGCAGTTTATGTCAGGCATCTGTGACATACCCTTCACTTTCTATGCATCTATGCAGCTATGGCACTATATATTTACAGGAATTATTAGCAATATTATAAGGTTCCAACAAAAGTAAGCCAGAAAACATGCACTAGTAATTTTCAGCAATGTAACATAATACCACCATTTTCATTCCCAAGGCTTCAAAGTAGATGTAGTTATGCTGATATAGCAGCACATATTCTCTGGGGCCTACCATAAGCTGTGCAGGTAGGAGGATAGATGAATACAGCAGCAAACATGGTCTAGATGAAAAGGAAAACTAACTGTGAGAAACTGATTAAGGTGGCTCCAGCTTGCTCTAATAGAGGGTCAAACACACAGACCAATTCTCGGGGACTCATACCTAAGGTTATAACTTAGAACAAAGGGTATTTTAAAAACCTTCAAAATTTGTATTTTCCTACTGGTAGAAGATTCTTCTTGTGTTACCAAAGCACAGAACACACCAGAACTAGGTTATAAACAAAACATGAGTTTTTCAACTTAACTGAAGAATTTTTGACTTTTTTTTTTTTTTTTACATTTACAGTTTACCATTGTCATATAAATGAGCTAGCATAGGCTTTTAATTCCCAGAGAATTCTTGTTCAACTAGGAGGATCCAAATCTTGTATATTTCTACAGCATGATTCTGAGAAATCTATTTTACTGGTCTTTGAATGGAGTTATTCAAGTAATATATTCAGACAGCAAGTGACAATAGCTCATACTGACCTTGAATTCACTGTGCAGGAATAAATGTAATGTCAAGTCTTATTCTTTTGCATGTTAAGCACCTTGATAATTTCATAGAGTTGAAACAGTGCAAGCAAGCAATTTTAAGAGACTATAAAGTTAACCTACATCTCTTTCAGCTCCTTGGCCAAACCCCAAAATGAACAGCTTAGGGAAGATAATATGTGGAGACAGGTACAATTCTGAACTTCACAGCAAACATCACAAGCTCTTATGCAAATTTTGCATGGGAGCAATTGAATCTGGCACCAGTTGATGCATGCTGCCACTAGTAACGGCAGGGAGTGGGCTGCAGCTCCTTAACACTGTACTGCAGGACTGCAGGAAAACCCTGGACTTCTTCAGTCACTGCCAACTGTATGTTGTTCTGGATAAAACAGAATTTGGCTCCTGATGGGTTGCTGGCTCCCGCTTTTGGTAGGCTTATGCCTCTGCACTGCCCTCTGCAGAAAAAGGATAAGAGCTGCAGACCTTTCTTCCCGAGGTTTTGACTCTAACCCAAGTGGCTTCATATGTAAGCAGGGATTTAGCCATTTTGTAGATGAATTCTGAACGGGATGTGCTTGGGATAACTGCTGCTTCCATTTTCTCATACTGTCATCTCAAAATGAGTACCCATTAAAAAAACTAACCGAACAAACAAAAAAGAAAGCAGCATTCAGTATTCATTGTGGAAGCTGTAATCCCACTAGAGAGCAGATACGCCATGTGACTTAGCTGATCTAATAGACGTATCCATGCACACCAAAGGTGTGGCTGAAGCCCAGAGATAGTGGATGACCTAATAGCTTGTGTTTTGCCTGCATGACAAGGTTTGCATATAATTCATTAAACATTCAAAATTCAGACTTTGTCAGATCACTTCAGCCCTGCAAACTGAGGACATCTAAGCACCATTAAGGAACTGGGTCAGAATGATTCTCCCAGAGTCGTACACAAAGTCTGTACCAGAATGGGAAATTAAATCCAGGCTGTCCACATTCAAGACAAATACCATAACAACCAAACCACCCTCCTTCTGTAAAAGTAATGTGCAATAGGAGTCTCTGTTTCCAAATAAAACAGGGTGTCATCCTCCAATACATGAGAATATTTACACCTGGAAAAAAAAAAAAAATTGGTTTTATTCTTTTAACCTTTGTTTTGATCTTGAAGCTTCAATCAAACGCTCTCAGTCTCCAAAATGAAAACAGTAAATTGACATGTCATATAGCTTACAAAATGAGGAGTGTTATCAAAAGCAGGCTGGGTAGCTAGACCTCGTTCAGTACACAAGTACAATTCATATTATTCCCACCCATTACTAGGGCTTGAATACTTAAAATATGAACCATTCCACAATCTGCACGCTCATTTATATTACCTTTATGTGAAACTTAGGGAATAAAAAATGTTCCGTTTCCCCTTCAAGTGCAAAAACAAAATCCTGCTAGTTTTTTTGGTGAGATTAGGCTCTGCCAGGTACTTTGCAAAGGGAAGTGGACATTTATTCTTTGAATGTCTGAGTTTAAAAGTGAGACTGAAATTTGCAGAAATAAACATGATTATGTTTCAGAGATTTATATCAGTTCCTGGTCCAAAATTTCATGTGAATTCAAGCTGTTTTAGCTGGTAAACATACCTCAATTTCTAGTTGACACAGGAGAGAAGGAGGTTCCAAATAAAACATAACTAGAAGCTCTTTGCATGCTTTGAGGCCAAAGTAAGGTGTAAAACAGAAACATGGGCTGAGTTCTGCTCCAGGTTTCCCAAACTCCAGGTCCAAAGGAAAACTTGAAGGTAATCTCAGACAAATGTTAGCTTAAATTAAGGTATGAAATTCCTGCAGAGGAAAGGCAGTTAATACACAGTTTTAAAAATGGCGTTGGAATAATCTCTGTTTAATTACCTAAACAATTTCAACCAAAACAAAATCCTTATTCCTGCCTTGCATTCCTGTTTAATCTCCTGCTCCTTTCACTACAGTTTCCCAAACTTCTCAATTATTCCCCTTCTGCTCGACTGCGCCTTGCCCTGCCTCTTGGTTCTCTTATGAAATACCCATCCACAATGCTCCCCATCTCTACCTGAATTCTCCCTCTTCCCAATTCAGCCTTCTCTCCTTCAGTCTGAAAACATTAATTAAATCCCTTTTTCCTCATTGACCATGTATTCACCCTTAATTCTTGTTCTCTGAGGTTTTTGTTCATTTCTAGAAATAAAACACCACAAGCTGAATACCATTCTAGCATAGAACTCTTACCAGCACCAAGCTGAAAAAATGGTATGATCTCCTTCTTTATCAAGTGCCTTCTTTTCATTCGAGGTCTTCCTCTGAGTGTTCTTTCCCAAAGCCTTTCCATCACAAAAATCAGCTTAAGAGCAGTTCTGCAAAAGATCAGAACTTCTGTTTTCCTTGCATCATTCTGCTTTTAAGCTATGTATTTTACCTAGAGACACAAGGGTAGTTCTAGTCTTGAAGAAAGAGCATATAGATTAGAATTATTTGTTTGATGTTCTATCCCAGTAATTTGATGCCTTTTTGGTATTTTGACAAATACCATCCTAAGAATTCAAAGAAAAATTGCTACATATCTTTGGTGAATACGACTTCATGCTGAAAAACATAAATACTGACTTTTTTTTATTGAATGAAAATGTTTATTGAAACCTTTCATTCTGTTTGTTGCAGTGGGAAACAGATTTCTCACTTTCACTGAAAGTAAAAATGCTATAAACATTTATTTGCAGGATAATCACTAATCCTCTAAAAACAAAAAAAACAGCACTAAATTAAATTTTGCTCTTTAAATAATATTGACAATTCTGTAAGTGAGATCAATTTTTAAAGTTGGCATCGAAAGGGATCCCAATTGTTTCCCTGATTTATTGACGAAAGCTTTACATATTCTCGCTTACAACAGTGAAAACAGCAATTTAATTTGACCCAAAAATTCCACAACTACAGTAGACTCCTTGTAGTTTTTAAATAATAATTTATTCTGAATAGAGTTCCATCCAACACTTGATGCAATAAGGACTGAGAATATGCAGAGAAGTCTCTCTGAACCATTTCAAGCAGCCTTTTAAGAAGCTATCCTGCAAGGAAGATTAAACATTAGCTGATTACCGACAAGTAATTAACAATGTCAACGAAACACAGAAACTGAATTAATAATAATTATATCATCAACACGCTGATCATCTTGTAGAGAATCCCAGGGAAGAGGAGAGGTTAATTACTCACTGCTAGCAGAACAGCAGGAAGTCGACCGCAACCATGCCTCTGCATGGTGTTAACTGCCAGGCAGATAATTAATTAACATCATAATTGTTATGCAGACAGCATGAAAATATTGAAATATTACTTCATTTCCATTCTATTACATACCCAACACATTCTATAACTTAGAGACTGGAACTACAAAGCTTGGTTGTGACTGGACTCCTGGATCTTGTGACTTTGATGTTATTATCTATAAGAGGTCTGTACTGAACTATAGATAATGGGGTTTGGACACAGAATAAAGAGCCAGGAGGGGTGCAATTCTGATACAGATTTCCACTGTCTTGGCACAAGAAGTTCAGCATGAAGTTCAGTTAGATTCAGGGTTAGAATTGTGAGTGGGCACATAGCTTATGAGAGTTTGACCGTCAACACTTTCTCCCAGAATAAAGAAAAATGAATAAAAGATTTGGAAAAGCTCTCAAGTCATGTGCTTGAACCATGGCCCAAGCAAGACTTCAGGGTGAAATGGTAAAGTTACCTGCATATTGGTCTTGCAATCCCATACTGAAATCCTTTGAAGGTCATTCTACAAATCCTTTTGTTTGGGAGCTCTCTCTGTGAGAAATGCTCTTTTTCCATCAGAACTTATTTGGCTTGAAGCAGGAATGCGTATAGTCCTTAATACATGGCCTTAGGGATAGCGTACCCAGAGATGGAAGTACTGTACACAGTCCTGTTCCATCTTATCCAGGATAGACTTCTTCAACAAGACAAAAATTCTCTTTCTTTATCACCAACTTTTCCCACATGTTTAGAACATGCATGGTGGGCTGTTTGATGGCAGTCTAGCTAGAATAGAAGAATAGGAATGATGGTTAGGAGTGATAGAAACATCATGAGTGAATCCTCAGGTCTTTTATGACCTTTTTGTGCGTGGATTAACCTGTAATAACTGCAAGAGTGTCAAACAATTTAAATAAATACTCCTATTGTTCTACCATGCAGAACAGTAGAAGTTATATCTGAAAATGTATAAACAAGGTCATTATGAGTTTGAAACAAGTTTCTAGCAGGAACACACTACAATAGACAAAGATTTCCATAATACGTCTTAAGAAGAGAGGGACAACCACTCTTACATTTTGGTGAGTATTCACTCTCTTTGAACAGAGGATCTAATGCCCATGGCCTGTTTGAATAAACGCTTGTGCAGTCACTACACTATCGATCTTTAACTCATAATCTTGACAAGTACTCTGGGACTGACAGGAGCTGCAGAACACCAAACCCTTAATAATTCTGCCTAGGGTCAGGCCTAGACAGTATGCAGCTAATGAACATTTCATTGGAGGTCATGATCACAGTATTAAACGGATACACTGAACACCTATTAAAAATATTAAAAATAGGACAGATGGTTATTTACACTGTGGTAAAACATGAGTAATCCTACTGACTTCTCTAGATCTTCTCCAGTGCCAGTGTAGAGCGAGTGCATTAGAAGAACCAGGACCTTTATGGCCAGCTGCGATTATTTGGTATACTGGCTGCCCTCGCACACAAACGTATCTTAAGTACAAATAAGATTCAGCTTCTCCTGAGGGCTATGAAGCTCAGAAAACACCAAGTAAGGGAAGGATGCATGTGAAATGCAGAGCATTCTATGCCCTAAACAAATTAATTCACATTGAGAAGAAAGGATAGATGTATTTTATGGCAAAATATAGAAATAAAAGGATTTGACACTCTCAGCAAGAACAAAGAACATTGTGCAGCTCCAACATTTCACAAACCTCAAAGTAAAACCAACATACTAATGACAGTCAATGATAAACAGTACAAATGACAAAGGAAGTTAACAGCTCACCTGTACTAGAAGGTTTAGATTTATCAGAGAAGATGTTTAACTATATTCACATCTAGAAGCCTTCCAAGCAGTTTACATCAGTATTTTAGGAACACTGATAAATATCTCACTGTCCCATATGATGTGGTGTCAAGTTCACACACCTCTCTCTTTTCTCTAATGATAAACAACTGCATGTATGTTCATGTAGGAAGAATTTCTTAGAAACATAATAGTTTCCTCTGGAATATGCCATCACAGATTCCTTTCTGTAACTTTTTCAGTCTTTCCATCATCTTTCCAGTAGGGACCAGCAAAAACTCTTTGCTGATTTTAGAGATAAAATACTCTTTTGTACATCTGTGAATGTCACCTTCTGCATCTTTTGCATTTCCATATGTACAACGTCACAAAGACACAATACATAATGTAAATATAAAACCAGAAAATGGGAGATGCCAACCATTTTAACCTGTGTCAGTGATCCACGCAGATATATTCAAGGTAGCACTCTCTTTTGATTCATTTAAATGGGCACTATGTTGCTATAATGAATATTTGTATCTCAAATGATGGAGACAAGATACATTCATATGTCCCTTATCCTATAAAGCTGAAGCAGATACTCCTGAACTGTGGTGAATTTTAGGAGTTGATGTCTGGATACTGTAGTTCATAATTCTTTTAAACAATTCTGTTGGTTGTCTAAGGATCTATAAGAATCTTTAGTGTGCATTTTAAATGTGTTATTGCTCTGTCCCTTTGTCTTTCATATGTAAACTTCCTCACAGCCCAAGGCTTGAGTAGTAGTGAAGTATTTTAGTCTTTCCTTGATATCATCTTCTTACATATTCTAGCAGGGTGTTACTGGTACCAGTTGACCAGTTGACAGTATACATCACAAACAGAGTCTGCTCATCTTTCAATTTCAAACACATGCTAAAGCTGAGAATTATTCAGGTATGAGATTTATAATTGTTCCTTTATGATGTACACAGCGTAGGTGAAAATAATCTGGAACTATCTGGGGCTAAAGAAGTTCTGTGAGCCAAAACCCACATGTATCTGCTTATGTTCACTATAAAGAATATAGTGCAGTGAAAAACATTAACTCCTTGGTTTTGTGCAAGAAGCCAAAATGACTGCTTGCGATATCAAACTTTGCTCTAGAAAAACCTTGCACTTTTAGAGGACAAAGATTGATCTCCCTAGAAAACGTGACCTGATCTGTGCCATGCAAGGTTAATTCTACATAATTTCCCATGAAGTAGTAAAACTTTTTAAAGTTTTCTCCTCTTAAAAGTAGGAATGGACAAAATTAATATATTCATTTTTACCCTTCTGCTCAAGTTCAAAACATCTTAAGCACTGGAATAGGCTCCCCAGGGAGGTGGTTGAGTCACCGTCCCTGGATGTGTTTAAAATCCATTGGGATGTGGTGCTCAGGGACATGATCTGGCAGAGGGTTGTTAGTTAGAGTAGTATGGTTAGGTCATGGTTGGATTTGATGATCTTTAAGGTGTTTTCCAACTTGAGTAATTCTATTGTTCTATGATTCTATCTTTTGAAATAGCAATAAGTATTTCTGCTAAAAGTACACAGACATATTCTTTTTTCATTTGATGTAAAGTCAGATTCACTTGGTACATGGATCTCAACGAACACCAGTAGAATTGTCACTGTATGCCACGTAAGCCACAACAAAAACAAGCAAGAGTGATTCCCTTAGAATAGTGCATCATAGTGTGATGAATTTATCTTTAGTGATCATGTACTGAACATCTCAAGTAACTTTGCAGAATTACATCAGAAGACACTGGCTACTGCAGTGAAGGTTTTGTTAATCTCAATGAAGAAAGGGTGGTCTGAAACGCAGGCTCTAGATAATTAAAATTAGAATGCTATAGATGGCTACTAGATTGCTCATTTTATATAACGAATTGAAAGCCTAATAGGAAAACTCATAATACCAGCCCTTTTAACGTTAACAATTACCATGATTAACAATGATACTCACAACTCATTTTTCATTGAAGACTATGGGCAGAGATAAGCTTGTTTATATAGACTAGCTTTTGAACCAATGAGCCATTTATCACTTAGAAAGCCATGAAAGGACAGAACAGCACCCAGCAATTAAAACTTGCAAAGTGACCTTGTGACAGTGAAAGACCCACCCTCCTCTGAAGCAACAGTAAAGCAATTGTTTTTAAATCAGTTAGAACTGGAAAGATAATTTGTTGGTTTGTTCAATCATATATCTTGGGCTTGGAGTGACTGGAGAGTACTGCTGCATGCAGAAGAGCATATAAATGCAGGTTCACCGGTGCCTGCCACAGAAGATAGAAGTGAAGTTCTAAGAAATACTGGATCTAAAGAACAATGCACAAAGAATCAACAATATTTTATATTAAAACAGTAAATAAAAAACAAGGATTCATGTAGGTGTTTTCATAGGCAAAGATCAAAGCATCCACCCGATATCCCGATCGATCTGAACTTTCTCATTCTAATTCTGGGTATGCTGACTCACTGCTGCAGCCTCTCATTTCACCTCCAAGACTCCACTTTGGCGAAGATGCGTCTCTTATTAACCCATCACCCTAAAATAATACAGATGGACATTGTCCTCCCAGTCTAGAGATTTTTCCTAGGTTCAATTAAAGCATGGTTAGAGTGAAAATAAAGGCTTGTCACCTTTGGATGAAGAAGCAGAGAACATGAGAAGAGTACAAGGACATCGCTAGGATATGCAGAGAGAAAATTAGAAATGCAAAAGCTCGGCTAGAACTTAATCTGTCCACAGTTGTCAAAGATAAAACAGTTGTTACAAATGCATTTACAACAAAAGGAGGGCCAAGGAGAACCTCCACCTAAAACCTCCATCTAGAACCTACCACTAGATATGGTAGGGAACATTACCACCAAGGATGAGGAAAAGGCAGAGATACTCAATGCCTTATTTACACTTGTCTTTAATAACCAGAAGAGTAGTAGGCCCCTGAGCTGGAAACAGGAGCTGAAATGGAGAGCAGAATAAAGCCACCTAATTCAGGAGGAAAAATTAGCAAGTTGTTACTTTACCTAAACTGTCACAGATCCATGGAACTAGATGGGATCCACCCAAGGATACAGAGGGAGCTCTCAGAAGTAATTGCCAAACTGTGTTTGGCCATTTATCAGCAGTCCTGGTCACCTGGAGAGATCCCAGAGGATTGCAGGCTTCCCAAGGTAATAACTTTCTTTAAAAGTCAGACCAGTTATCTTCGGGGTACCCTATCCCCTGACCTAGAAGTGTTATTCTCAAGGATGAAGTACAAGAAGTACTAGAAAATAGTAGAATAGAAAAATGAAATAGAGTAGAAAAATGAAATTTCATAAACAGCTCTGATGAACACCTTGAGAACTGAAGCCACTGCCATCAAACCAGACTGATGCATTACTTCCACAAAAACAAGATCTACTATCCCACTAGTAGTATGGTTTGGTTGTTCTCCTTTTTATGCTTTAATTAAAAAAAAAAAAAAGAACAATTAAAATGTTTTGTTACTTATATACGTTAACTACATTATATATTTTATGAGGGCTGCTCTGAAAATAATGCCTCCTATTTTATTACGTTGGTCCAAAACATTAGAGGCAGATGTTGGTGGTAAGGCAGAAGAAGTTGAACCTTCCCACCAATGCTCCATTACATGTTGTTGCTGTGCAACAAATGGCAGCAGCAGAGCAGTCTGACAAAATGCCACCTGACAGAGAAATATGTACTTAAGAAAACTGTGTCACTGAATTCCTCCATGGGGAAAAAAAAAACGGCATCCACTAATATTAATTAATGCTTTCTGAACATTTATGGAGACCAAACTGGATGCGAGCACAGTGAGGTGATGGGTGGTGCGTTTCAACAGTGGCTACAGCAACAGCGTGTTACCTTCACCGGAGCAGGTTTTATGAGCATGGCATGCAAGCTCTTGTTCATAGCTGATTAAAATGCAGAGTTAATGGTGGTGACTATGTTGAAAAGTGGTGTTTTGTAGCTGAGAATTTGCTCTATCAGGCAGGGTAACTCTGGTCAATGTAGCTGTTGAGGTTTCCAAGGAAATGAACCAAAGGCATTATTTTCTGAACAGCCTACATATATGTGGCCCAAGACCATCCTTCTTCGGTCAGTGCAGCCCAGGCAAGCCAAAAGGCTGGGTACCCATGGGTTAGGGAGAATAGGGAGGAAACAAATTGGCCCATCACGTCTTTTCTTCAGACAAATGGAACTTTAGGAATACAAAGATAGATTTCCAAACTCACAGTTCAGATATGTGAAACAAAGAAGCAGGGATAATTTGAGTATTTTAAAGTGGAGTAGAGATCATATACGTATTCAAAACCAAACTAAACAAAAAAAAAAAAAAAAAGAAGAAGAAGAAGAAGAAAATAGCACTGCAGTAGAAGGAACAAGCTTCTCTAATGTTGGAAAATATGTGAGACATGGCCAAACTGCTCATTTCAGCTATCTGATATTTGCCAGATATTGCTTAAAGATTAGCCATTTCAATCATGTGATACTAGATCTGCACAAAAAGAATGCAGTACAATTTTAAGAGATTAAAGAAAAGCACAAAAATTCCCATAAGATATTCTTGCTCACAAAAATTCAAATAATCACTGAAAAAGGAAATGAACACTGAAATCTCACTACAGCCTTATGGAAACTAACAGGAAAAGAAAAATTAGAAGCAGCTTTGCAAAATGACTGATTTGAAAGATATTATATTTATGTGCTCAGCCTGGCTTTAATTCACACTCAGGAGCTACCCAGGATTTTTATTAATCAAATTAATTTACTATTCAATTAAAAAGCAAAAATGAATGTGAAAGCTCTATAGCAGCTACATCAGTAATATACATGCCCATGTATGCATGCACATCCCTTTCTCAATTTAAAAAACAATGAACTATCTGTTCACAGGTAACATATGTATCAAGAAAATTTCTTCATTTACTCTGGAAAGAAGTTGGATGTAAGAAATTTGTTTAGTGGAAGAATGAGAGGAAATCAGAACACAGCATTCAAGAATGGAGATAACAGTGTGCGCCTTTTTCATGCTGCTCAGTTCTCTCAGTATTAATTGACTCAGGATGATGTGATTCTGAGCAGTGAGCACAAGCTGGCTAAACATAATTAACTATTTATCCTCAACTTCTCTCATCATTATGCTTTTCCACCAACAAGTTAAAACCTACAATTGATTAATAATGCATAGATCCTTCCATCCCAGACGATCTTGCAAATACCAGCAAAATTTGTGAAAGGGTTACCATGGGCTAGAGGGCAGGGAAAACTGGTGTCATATGTTTGTGGAGCCAGGGCTACAGCAATGGTGGTAGCACATCTATCATAAATCATATTCTGCTGCTTGGATATTAGCTTGGATACTTTCATGCTCCCTGCTGCTGCTAAAGGTTGGTAAAAGTGGTTTCCATATGATTTCCTATAACAAATGAAACTCCATAGTGTGCTGATGGCAAACTCCTTTCCATCACTGCCTGCCCCAGGAGGGACAGATGGTCTCCCTGCTTCTGAGCAGACATCGTAGATATTTGATCTCTGTTACAATCCCAGGTTATTGAAATGTATATATAGTATACTAGCAGTGTATGTATTCACACAGACACATAAATGTAAGTCTGAATGCTGTTTTCAAGTAGGAGTTGCCTCTGCCAAACAGTGTTATCCATCCTTGTCAGCAGACGATGCATGATCTAGTACTGTATAGTTCACACAAAATCTAACTCAATACCTGTGAGGACAAAGCATATTTGTAAGGGCAAACCTTGATGATCAACCAAGTCTCCTTCTTGGAGGAGGGATAGGGAATCATTCAGACTGTGGGGACTGAAGTAGGTGAACTAACAATAATCCTGCCCTTCCTCTAATGCAACTGCTGGTCCAATCAGAGTCACAGCCTTTTAGGTCACTTTTATCAGTTATAGCCTCTTCAGTGTCAGGAGCTTGCAATATCTCACAGGTGCATTTGCACTAACTCTTCCCAGTAACAGTTAACTTTAAAAGCCCATGACTGCTAGGTGAGGTATGCAGTCCTAATTCCAAGGCTGTGAGTTACAACTAACGCCAATAAAGAAACTGGAATAATCAAAAACTCACCCTGAGAGCAAAATCTGACAGAGCAGATTCCTCTTGAAGACAACATCAGAGGAGGAGGAAGTGGGAAAAAAATGTCTAGTTTGAGTTTGTTTTTTGATAGAAGCTTGCAAGACTTGTTTGGTAAATCAGAGCTACAGAGAGGTTAGATGGGAATTTAATCATGATTGACACATAAATGACAGTCTCAGTAGGGAAAAGTGACACATCATCTTAACTCATGTATCATCTCATACCAACGATACTAGATCCACTCTGAAGATATGTATTTATGCAAATAGCATCAGAAAATGTTACTAAAATCAAAAGTTTTCATAAGAGTGAGTTTGAAGAAGAAGATTTCCTCATACTTGTCTACATCTAATGGATTAAAGAGCTCAGAGAGCTTTTAGGATCCAGATAATGCGATAACAATAATTTTGCTTGGAAGGGAATTTAGGAGGTCACCTGGTCCAACAGCTTGCTCAAAGCAGTGCCCTCTTTGAAGTTTGAGCAGGCTGCTCAAGAGCTTGTCTGGAGTGTTTCTGAGTATTCTTAAGGATATTCTTAAGAACAGACACTCACCATCTTCTCTGATCATCATGGCTATGAATCTCCGTATACCTCACCAGAATTTTCCTTGCTATGCCTTGTGATCTTTCATCCTTTCCATCACCACATCTGAAAGAGAGTTTTGATGTGTCTTTATAATCTTCATTAGCTAAAATCAGCAATACTAGCCCTGCTTAGCCCTCTTTTCTCCCAGCTGAACAAATTTACCTTTCTCACCTAGAACATGCTCTAGAAGATCCATGAGCTTGCTGAATATGTTCAGCTGTAACAGCAGCTCATATACCTCAGGACTCAGCCCAAAATAAGTTTCTTAGAATCACAGTATCCTTAGTGATGGAAGGAGCTTTTAAAGGTCCTCTAGTCCAACTTCCCTGCAGGGAACAGGGACAAGCATGGCTAAATCAAGCTACAAGAATTACCACACAACTCTTGAGCAAAGCACAAGAGAGATTCAGCTGTCCAGTCTCTGCTCTGAATACTGCTTGTGAATGTTGAACTAAATAAGTTTACAATAAAATGTTCAAATTGTTCATTTGGATAGGGTCCAAAATACCCTACTCTTAAGCACGAGTCTCTAACCTTGGAGTAAACATTGCAAGTAAGGTACCAAAACAGCTGAACTTCATTTTCTCCAGTTCCAGCACAGCTCAGTAACTACAAACCACCAAAAGAGAGAATGGGAAAACAAATTAAGGGCATACAATTGGACAGACATTTGTTGAAACTTTTCAGTCCAAAGAAATACTGTTTTCCAATTGTGTGGTTATTTTCTTGAGATAATTTCTGAATTGTGAAAGGATAGTAAAAAGTCAATTTTATATTTTTTTTATTAAGAAATAGATGAAGAGTAAAATTGGGCAAAGAAAGAGAGTACAAATGGAGAGAACATCCAAGAAAAGAACCAGTATGGTTTGGATACTGCATATATGTACAGACATTTACACGTGCTGTAAATATATGTATGTACACATGTGAACAATACCTTACAGCTATGAAGCTAAGACAATGCAGGTGAAGATAGGATACACTTTAAAATTGCAAACCTAAAGCTTCCAGGTTTCATTTACCTACATCTCCTTATTTGTGATTTATTCCCAAAGACTAAATTAAGTTTTTAAGTAAACAGTTGCACTGTAACGAGCTAATCTGGGAACTATGTAACCCATTTCTCTCTCTTAGAGATAGGGAAAATATTCAATTAGTATTCTGTCCATGTTAATTTTTAATTTAAAGCCTTTAACCAAAGTACAATGGACTTTTGACATATAAATATTAAAAATTAAATTTCTTGAGTTCATTATCTGATAATTAGAACTAAATAACATCTTAACTGAGAGACAAACCCCACGCAAAGCAAGTCAGTTCCATTTAAGATTCCATTAGAAAAGTGTTTGAGCTAGTATGTAATGGACCATAAAATTTAATTTGGAAATGATATTACCAAAAATGATGGAATGATACCACTCACAAAAGGACATGTAGGCAGCCCTCATCTTTTCATTTGGCATGATGTTCTTCTATTGATTGTGTAGAATTAGAAAGGAATTACTTAATACAGCACAGAATAACATATGTAGGTTTTTTTTTTTCCTTTTCTCCAGCTCCTTGGTATTTAAAAGTCAGAATTGACCAGTGTAGCTCCATGTAATTACAAAGATTTCCTTATCTTAGCCTATTTGCTGAAGTCATCCTAAAGAAAGGGTCCCCTAATCCATTGGCTGTCTCATATCTCATTTACATTGTTGGTAATCCCCATCCTATCTCAGCATTTAGGTAATGACTTTGGGATTAAATTGCACTTCTTGCAATTCTTTACTTTCAAATCTCTACAACATATCAGCGGGGCCTGGCTGAATAGGGCTGTCAGAGGCCTGGTAATGCAGCTGGGGAGGTAAGGCCTCTGACTTTAAAGTGAAATTAACTTTCTTCATAAAAGGGTTTAAGAAAAGAAAACCTTGAGTCCGTGTTGCAAAGCATTTTAGGGTGTTATTAAAAGATGCCAGGATTAAGTTATATTAAGCTTTCTGAACCAGTTCATTTAGGTATTTTGGTTGCATTTATAGCTAAGGTAGTTTTAGTAAGTCATTTTCAGATAGCTATCAGTCTGAAAAACCTGAAGTGTCAGCTGTCTCAAATTTTGCCTTAAATTCTGGCAATGACTGTTATGAACAATTAGGATCACATCTTTTAATTTCATTTATCTCATTCAGTGAGCAGAAAACTGCTGCTTGTTATAGCCTTGTATCATAAATTAAAATAATTAATTGAAAAATTAACTTAGGCCCAAATTCAACAAGATTCATAAGCACATTTCTTATTTTGAGATAGTAAACAGTTTTACTCAAGTCAAGAAGCAGCAAAATTTTTAAATGCTTTCCTAAACTGGTGCTTAAATTAGAAATATCATGTGAAAGAGATATCTTTTTTATCCATTGCAAACAAAGCCCGCCACCATCAGCAACAAAGAACAATATAGTTTTGTAAAAATACATGTATATGTTGATGAAAGAAAACTAAATTATATAAATCATTATGGCTATGATCTGGGTAAATGTGTTGTATACAGATAATGCTGCATGAAGTTCTACATAGAAAGATGGGTTTATTTGCTTATTTTATTAAGATCTTCAGCTTTTTTTTTCAATACTTGATCTTTTAAAGTTAAACTGCTCCCAAAACTGGACTAACACCTTCTTTTGACAGGTTAAAGGCATTATTTCAACTAGTTGACCAACATGCTGTAAAGTATTACATGTAAAATTAAATCTTGTTTAGGTGAATCATGGTGGCATAGAGAATGACACTTGACGTTGTTATGAAAAACAGATCAAGTAACCAAATAAAAATCACATAAGGGACCTACATTCATTCATGCTCCTTAGCT
Organism: Perdix hodgsoniae; assembly: GCA_035772895.1. Lineage (NCBI taxonomy): Eukaryota > Metazoa > Chordata > Aves > Galliformes > Phasianidae > Perdix > Perdix hodgsoniae. The sequence continues at coordinate 1,440,803 of JAPSGF010000087.1, forward strand.
TGGCATCTGTATCCTGCAAGGAATTTCTCTGCACTGAAGTCAGGACCATCAGACACATGCCCTGCTCTCCCCTAATGAAGCAACCATCTCAGAAGAAGCTCACTGGAAAAGACATCTCGCTGACACCTATGGCAATTATTTTTAATTTATTACCTTTTGTCTCAATCAGCATTTTTGTCTCTTTTTGGTGTTCCTCAATTTGGGTGCCTGGATGCATTTGCTTTGTCTTTGCTACTGCAAAACAACAGGTTATGCAGAGCTGGATTTTCTGTAGTAGCACTACCCTCCGCTGATGTCATCTGCGGCGGAGCCACATCTGGTTCCACACCTCATCTATCATACAGCTAGTGAGGAGAGGAGACAACCTAGATCAAATGCAGAGGAGCAAACTAAAATAGAGTTGTACAGGTGGGTGCTTTTTGATGCTAGAGTTTGGTTGCCTACGTACGTGTGCATGGCACCACTAAAGATCCCAAAAAGATAACCAAGGCATCTTCATGGCAAATATAACACAGAAACTGTGGGGGGCTGGAGGAGGATTATTTTCTTCCAAATAAGCCACTGTAGGCATGGCATCACAGGGCACCTTAAATCACATTGCATATCTATGTATGAGCAACTGAATGATGTCTCCTGCTTCATAAGAGCAATAAGACAGTTTGTGGATTAAGACATGAAAAAGAATAGCCTTGAAACACTGGGAAGGTATCAGTAAGAACAGGAGATGAAAGACCCTTCCCCCAGTCTTCAAATCATCACTTTAGCATACTGTCTTCAAATTTGCATAGGAATCACAGATGTATTTTTAAAAACCACTTCTCTGAGTATGAAATCAAATGTTTACATTACCCTGTGTATCTCAGAGGCAGCATTAACAAACAGTACAGGCAATTACTAAACAGCAGTGTGCCACCAGGACAAAGAAGAAAGGTTAGGAAAGGAATTTAATTGGAAACCTTTCTGGCAGAAATAATTAAACTTATCCTTGTTTACAGTCATGATACTTTCACAACAGTCTGTACTGCCTGTGTGAAGAGGCCTCTGAAACAGGGAAGAATCACAAATTCACTGCTGTAAACAAGGCTGAATAGCCCCCATCCCACAGAGCCCCCAGCCCAGCAATGTGGTAGTTTAACCCTCTGTACTTATAAGGAGCTGGAATAAGCTATGCAAAAGAAATCATGCCTTCCCTATGTCATCATTTATTCAGAAAAGAGAGAGGACTTGCCATCTTCCCATCCCTGTTCGTACACCAGAGGAAGGTAGTTACTCACTTTGAAGGGAAGCTGCATGGTCTAATGGTTACCAGAATCTGCAGTTGTAGATCAGGAGTCGAGCAAGATGCTGAGAGCAAAATTATCAGACCACTGGTGGTGTGCAAGTGGAATGCAAGATCATTAATGCTAAGTCAACTTTGTGCTTCCAAGACATCAAAGATTAAAACAATTTGAGCTTTTTAGCTGTTTTTCAAAGAGCATCTTCTTTAACTCATACAAAGATTGTTTCCCATCTTGAAACAAAGAAAGTAGAAAGCCTACCTTACTGGCTGTTTTAAATCCAGGTTCATATATGTTTGCAAGAACATCGCATATTTTTAAGTGATGTGCAAACGTTTCACAAATATTAGGAAGTCTGTTCTTCAAAGATACACCTAGAAAAATACACAAAGGCAACTATAGTTTCTACTACAAACCATGTAGATAGGCAGAAAACATCAACCACGCAACAGCTCAAGTGTGCTACCCTATGAGAGGTTAGCCCTTTTCATGCATCTCCTTGCAGCCTTTTTCATATGCTTGGCTGTGCGGTTCAGCTTGGTTATATCCAATGATGAGTGATAATTGGAAGCCCTCCTCCTGCCATTCTCCAGAATAATACGGAAATTAATTCTTGTACACTGCACATTGCATACACCAAGTGAAGTTGACCCTATCAATTTACATACACTATACAGGCCTGCTATCACACTCCAGCCAGCAAACAGCTTCTCTTATCTAGGAAAGACCCTCATTTGTTATTCCTTGCTGAATACACCCACTTCCATTATTTCTGTAATTCTGTGCAATAATAGACCTTACCCTAATGAAACCCGCATTATGAGAAGGTTATAGTTCTGACCCAAAGACGATTAGCTCTGTGCTCTCTTATTGCTACATATGTAATTGTATAATTGATTTTAAAATTTACTTTTGTGTCCCCAAACCATAAAGTGAGCAGCCCATTAAGCGGGAGAAGTATAATTAATATATCTATTAAAGTGGGGTAGTATATTATCAATTTTAAGATTATGTGGATAAATGTACACATAAAAATCAGGAAGAAATGTAAAAGTTGTATGTTTTCAGTGCACTATAAGCAGCTCTGCAAGATGTACCTAACAGGTAGAAGTCCAATTTCATACACAACACCCCAAAGCTAAGCAGGTGGAGAGATATTCTACTAGCCTGAGCCTTTGAGAGTCCATCCCAGTGAAGCCACCTTTTCAACCTCCACATGTGTGCTTGACTACGCACCTAACATAGCATAGTTCCTCTGAGTCAACAGATAGAATTTACTGAAATAAATAAATAAATAAGAACATACACACTTAGCACCATAAGTCTTTTAATTTAAAAGAATGTTGCCCTCATTTATGCCTCCTCCTTACTATCGATTCACAGTCAGCTGACAGTTCCCATCACCTAAAGCGATCTGAGGCACACAGATCCCTGCATCATTTTAGGCATAGAGGCAAATTATATTCTCACTTCAAGCACTGTGCTGCATTAAAGACTCTGAAAATATACACGTACAAGCCCAGCAGAAATCTGAGCTTCCATCATGCAGTAGTCCCTACAATCACTTGCAAAGTAGCAGCCTAGACTAGACTGAGGTCTTCTAAAGCCTGGTCAGGTTTTGCACTAAGAGCTAACACAGTAACAGGAAAGAGGAACCCAGCAGTAGGGACCATCACAGGTTCCTGCATTCCTTCTGTAACAGCAACCTAGCACCTTACATCTGAAATGCTGTAGCAAAACATCTGCAGCTCTCTGCAGCAGGGGTTCACTTTCTGCAGCCAAAACATAGGCATCTAGTGTTGTCTCAGATGTCCTGCGTGCTCTCCAGATGCTGTTATGAATGGATGCCGGTGTCTCACAGGTGTTGTATCACAGCTGGCAGGTTCTTAGGGCTCTCCTGAGGCTGCCCGAAATAGCTCCAGTACTTGGGGTCAGCTGTGTCAAGACTTGAGCGAATTTCTGACAAAAGCAGTGAGCTTCTGTGAAGGAGGTTATTGGCTCTGAGGGTGACATTGATTTCATCAGAGGTGGGAATGCACTGTGTGTACTCAGTCTGCACTTAGCCTGCTCTGGAGACGGAGACCATTCCAATAAATCTCAATGCCCACCACCTAGAAAACTTGTGCTTCTTAAATCAATGGGATTGTTTCCAGTAATTTCTGCCTCAGTTGTTTCTGGTTTGAATATATATATTTAGGAACCAGGGTTTTTCCAAATCTTTAGACAAGTTGGTATTCCTACTCAGGATTACTAATTATCAGAGAGCCATTTTAAATGGACATGCCTCTACTGAATTGGATTTGTGAGATAAGTTAAGGAAAAGGCAGTTGTGTAATTTGCACACAAAGTGGTTGGAATTGATCTAAAACAAACCTTTAACTTTCAAACTGGTTTAAATGGGGAAAAGACCATTGGATAATTACATCATTTAACACATTGATTGTCTAAAAGTCAATTCTAATGATTTCAGAAATAGAGGGCATTGTGCTATCCTCATTTTTAAGGAAAGATTTTTGTTCACTGTAGAGGGGTAAATGGTGATTTTTTTTAAAAGAGACAATATGGAAGAGCTGAAGAAAACAAAAGTTTCATTATGCCAAACAAGGCTTATTTCACAAAAGCTAAAAAAATCAATGGGACACTATTAAATTGGGTACGTATTCCTTTCCACTACAACAAAGTAGAAGTAACTTAAGTGATCAGTATATATACAGAATACATAATTGAAAAGGTAGTTTGTATCATTAGTCTACAACATCTACATTTACTTAAAAGTTATGCACCCTTTTTGTTATATTTGATTATTCTAATCCAACCGTTAATTAAAAGGTGCAGCACTCAAAACCCCGAGATTAAATTTTCTCATTTTTTTCCTGGTTCTTCTACAATAAAGTATTTTTCTACCAACAGGAATACATGTGAAAGTGTCACATGGACATTAACAATCGTATTTAATATTTATGTACAACTTTACTGGTAGGGAAACTCTCTTCCTTTTATTCATATGGATACAGTGAACTGGATACTTTGCATGCAAAACAGAAAATTGAATTACACTCGCAGACCTCAAGACATTTAGAACACTGTAACAGAAGTTGCATTTGTTTAGCTGAGGGAAGGCTCTCAAAACAATTTAGTCATATCACCAGAAATCCACATGGACGATCTTAAACCAGTTTGAATCATGGAATCATAGAATCACCAAAGTTGGAAAAGACCTCCAAGATCATACAGTCCAACCATCCACCTACCACCAATATTCCCCCTCTAAAGCCATGTCCCTTAGTACAACATTTAAAAAAATTTCTTGAATACCTCCAGGGACTCAACCACTTCCCTGTACTGCCCATTCCAGTGCCTGACTACTCTTTAGAGGAAAAAAAATTTTTTCCTAATATCCAACATGAATCTGCCCTGCCACAGCTTGAAGCCATTCCCTCTAGTCCTGTCACTAGTTACATGGGAGAAGAGGCCAATACTCACCTTGTCACAACCTCCCTTCAGGTTGCTGTAGAGAACAATAAGGTCTCCCCTGAGCCTCATCCAGACTGAAGAAGCCCAGCTCCCTCAGCTGCTCCTCATAAGATTTGTGCTCCAGACCCCCCACCAGCTTCATTGCCCATCTCTGGACATTCTCCAGGGCCTCGATATCTTTCTTGTAGTGAGAGATCCAAAATTGAACACAGTCCTCAAAGTGCAGCCTCACCAGAGCTGAGTACAGGGAACAATCACTTCCCTGCTCCTGCTGGTAACACTATTTCTGTTGCCCATCCCTTCTTAAACATTTAACACTATTTCTGCCATTGGACTTCTTGGCAGCCTGGGCACACTGCTGGCTTATGTTCAGCCAAGCATCAGCCAGCAGCCCAGAATCCTTTTCCTCCATGCAGCTTTCAAGCCACTCTGCCCCATGCCTATAGCATTCTTGTGGCCAAAGTGCAGGGCTCGGCCCTTTGTCTAGTTGAACTTAATCCCATTGGCCTCAGCCGTGCAATGTAGCCTATCCAAATCCCTCTGAAGGGTCTTCCTACCCCTACCCCCAGGCAGATCAACAGTTTCTCCCAACTGGGTGTCACCTGCAAATACACTAATGAGGCACTCAATCCCCTTGACCAGGTCATCAATAAAGATATTAGACACTGACCCCTGGGGAACGCCACTCATGACTGGTCACCAGCTGGATTTAACTGCACTCACCACCACTCTCTGGGCTCAGCCATTCAGCTGGTTTTTCACCCAACAAAGAATACACTTTTCTAAGCCATAAACTGCCATCTTCTCCAGAGACTGCTGTGGGAGACAGTATCAAAGGCTTTGCTGAAGTCTTAGTAGACTACACCAACAGATTTTCCCTCATCTACCAGGCTGGTCAGTCACTCATAGAAGGAGATCAGGTTTGTCAAGAAGAACCTGCCTTTCGTGAATCCATGCTGCTAAGCCTGATCTCCCAGTTGTCCCTCACATGCCATGTGATCACTCAAGATAATGTTAAATAATATTCCCGGACTCTGAGGTCAGGCTGACAGGCCTTATTTCCCCAGGTCCTCCTCGTTATGATCCTTCTTGTATAAGGGAGTCACACTGGCAAGCCTCCAATACTCTGGGACCTTTGCAGTTGACCAGAACTGCTGATAAATGATCAAAAACAGCTTGGCAATCATTTCTGACTGCTTCCTCTGTATTCTTGGGTGGATCCCATCTGGCCACATGGACTAGTGAGTCCAGGTGAAGTAGCAAGTTGCTAACTGCTTCCTCCTGACTCAGGGAGTGTTATTCTGCTCTCTAACTCGGGCTTCCAGGTCAAGTGCAGAGTGCCCAAAGAAAAATTGATCTGACTTTTAAAGAAAGATGTAAAGAAAGCATTGAGAACCTCAGCCTTTTCCTTATCCTCAGTGGTCATGTTCCCCACCACATCTAGTAAAGGATGGAGATTCTCGTTAGTACTCCTCTCACTGTTAATATATTTGTTAAAAAGTTTCTTATTCTCTTTTATTGCAGTGAAGAAGAAGAACCTACAGTTGTGAGAGAGATCCCACCATATTTCAGTAATAGCAACTAAGCCATAGCTTTCCTGCTCCAGGACAGCTTTCCAGCTCCTCTGTTTTGTTGCCCATGCTGTGTGCATTGATCTAGATGCAAGCCTGGTTTATTTCAGTTTGGATTAATTCAGAAAGAAATTCATTTAAACTGAAACAATATATGCAGGGCTTACATTTATATGACAGTATGCACAAAGACATTTGCAACAGTTTAAGCAAATCAGTGTGGAAAGAAGATTACAATTAGAGCACTTCAGAAACACTGACAGCTCAGTCCTTCCAATAATTGTATGAATACCAGATGAATTTCATTTCTAAATATTACTGTAATTTTATTACCATTGACTAATAATTGATGCCAGCTTACATTCAGTTTTTCTCATGTACTAATTTCTGTGGATTTGGTTAGGTTTTGTCTAGGCTGCATACTTCAAATACTGATGGACAGACCTCATCACACAAAATTCATGAAAGTCTACATGGTAGATTTGGCTTTACACTCATGTGACATGTAAAACCAAAAAGATATCTGCTTTTAGTCCCCATGTAAGGTCCCTAAGAATTGTAAAAAAATTCTGGAGATGAAATTCAAGACATTGGACAGCATAATACAGATGTAAAGTTTAAGGAATAAGAGGTTGACACAAATATGAATCCTGAAAGGAATTCAGAACTTGACTGGCCAATTTGAGAGGTATTACTGCATTTAAAGTTCAGAAACACTGTATTTCTCAAATGCCTTTAAGGCGTTGTGAAGTTTGAGTTTCCCTTAAGCTGGGTCTGACCTATGTGGATATTGGCTGCTTCATACAAGAGCAGAAATCAGCATTGCAGATTTGTAGCTTGCAATGGTCACACAGTCTTCTCAGAGCACATGTATGAGTGATTCACTGGTGGACAAGATTCTCCCAGTCTTTCGTGGATGAAATAGCACCTTATTACAAGAACAGGAGCAATGACATCAGTGAAAACCAAAGCACACAGGGTCTTTCTAGGAACAAAAAGGAACATGTGACCTTGGGTTGTTTTTCTGCTAGGATGGCAGGTTTTTTGCAGCCTAAATATGTGCCAGTTCACTGGGGGGAAAAATGAGTCTTCACAACCTACATCCTCTCTATGTCTATACACATTCAGACAAGCAGCCAGCTATTACCAAGCTGACATGAATGCCTGCAGGCAATAGAAATAGCTGCTTTGAATCAAGGAAGGTTTTCTCAGAGTTTGATTAGACATTAATGTCTTTAGATACTTGAAATACTTAAAAAATAAATAAAATTTTTCACTTTGTACTTTCAGAACATGAGCGTATCATGCTTAATGCTTTCTTTTGAATGGTATTAAGGTCCTGTCAAAAATCCATTTCTCTTGATAGAAAATGAATCAAAGCTGTCCATTTCTAATTTGGCAGTGAGATCTGACCTCACTGAAGCAATCACACACACACAAATAAACAGGAAGTAGGAGATTCTCTTCTTCAATTCTTAAAATCTTATCTCTCCTTTTGTTCACTTCTCTGTACCATATATGTAAGTATGAGGGTTTCCATTGCTCTGGCAATGTGGGCATTAGGCATTTGAAGCAGAAAATAACTTCTCTGTTGCTCACCCTGCCAAGTTATTTGTTTAATGCAAAAATAAGAAAACTAAATTTAGCTCTTGTAAAAATATCTGCAAGGAAGACTGTGATGAGGCACAATAGAAAACAGGGATGATGTGGCATACAATAAAAACTCTATGGATTTCCTGGATAAACAGCACAGAAAACCAACTCTTTTGTGACATTCTTGGCAATGACCAACAGTAGTACTGTCCCATGCCACTAAAAATCTTCCTTTACTGCAGGTTCATTGCCATTTTCAAGGCAGCATATCAGTGTGAGGATCTTTACCAAAGAAGTGGTTGGAGAAATGGAAGTGACATGCTATGTGCTCAGCTATTGCTTGTAAGGGTCAAGGGCTTTACTCAAAGGTACCAACTATTCTTCACACTTCAGAGAACTTCACTCAAACTGTACAAAAAAACAAACAAACACAGTGGACCATTTTTCCAGATGGAGCTCAGGCCACCTGATCAAGGGGAGGCTGCTGATGAGGCTTTCTTGCTCCAGATGCGTGAGGCGTCTGGCTCACGGGCTCTTGTCCTGGTGGGGGACTTCAACCATCCAGACATTTGTTGGAAAAACTACACGGCGAGCTGCAAGAGCTCCAGAAGGCTCTTGGAATCCATTGATGATAGCTTTCTGGTTCAGGTATTGGACAGACCGACCAGAGGTCAAGCGTTGCTGGACCTGCTGCTCACCAACGCTGAGGAGATCATCAAAGGCGTCAAGGTTGGAGGATGCCTGGGATCCAGCGATCATGCCCTGGTTGAGTTTGTGATCTCAAGCGATGTGGGCCTGGCAAAGAGCAGGACCAGGACGCTGAACTTTAGAAGAGCAGACTTCAAGCTACTCAATGGAATGCTGGCCAAGATCCCCTGGCGCACTGCCCTCAAAGACAAGGATGTTGAGGAGAGCTGGCTGCTCTTCAAGGATGCCCTCCTGGAAGCACAAGAGGTCTCCATTCCTCTGAATAAGAAAGTGGGCAGGCGAGGTAGGAAACCGGCATGGCTCAGCAAGGACCTGCTGAGAGAACTGAGGGCGAAGAAAGGGGTGTACAAGCTCTGGAAACAAGGCTGTGTCACCTGGGACGAGTACAGGGATGCCGTCCGGACTTGCAGACGTAGGATCAGGGAAGCCAAGGCGCAGGCAGAACTGAACTTGGCAAGGGATGTGAAAAACAATAAGAAAAACTTCTACAGGTACATTGGCCAGAAGAGACAGGCCAAAACGGGCGTACCTACTTTGGTAAATTTAAAAGGAGAAATGGCTTCAACAGATGAAGAGAAAGCTGAGGTGCTGAATGAGTTCTTCACCTCGGTCTTCACTGGTGGCCAGGATTCTAGTCTCTATCACGTCCCTAAGTCTTGCACCCCCATACCTCTATGTGGGGACCAAGGAGGTAAATCCCTCCCCACTGTAAGGGTAGAGCAAGTCCGAGAGTGCCTCCTTAAACTGAATGAGTATAAGTCTATGGGGCCAGATGGCGTGCATCCCAGGGTCCTGAAGGAGCTGGCTGAGGTGGTTGCTGAGCCGCTCTCCATCATATTTGAGAAGTCGTGGCTGTCAGGTGAGGTCCCGGATGATTGGAGGAAGGGTCACGTCACTCCCATTTACAAGAAGGGGAGCAGGGAGGACCCGGGTAACTACAGGCCGGTGAGTCTCACCTCCGTGCCTGGGAAGATTATGGAACAGATCCTCCTGGACAACATGCTTGATCACATAAAGAATGAGCACGTGATCCTAGACAGCCAGCATGGCTTCACCAGGGGAAGGTCATGCTTAACTAATCTTGTGGCCTTCTATGATGGAGTGACGGCATTGGTGGACGAAGGGAAGGCGATCGATGTCATTTACCTGGACCTGAGCAAGGCCTTTGACATGGTCCCCCATCACATCCTCATCTCCAAATTGGAGGGAAGTGGATTTGATGGGTGGACAACTAGATGGATAAGCAATTGGTTGAAAGGCCGCAGACAGAGGGTGGTGGTCAATGGCTCTATGTCCAGGTGGAGGCCGGTAACGAGCGGTGTCCCTCAAGGGTCTGTCTTGGGACCGGTGCTCTTTAACATCTTTATTAATGACATCGATGAGGGAATGGAGTGCACCCTCAGCAAGTTTGCTGATGACACCAAGCTGAGTGGTGCGGTCGATACGGCGGAGGGAACAGATGCCATTCAGAGGGACCTTGACAGGCTGGAAAGCTGGGCTCGGGTGAACCTGATGAGGTTCAACACGGCAAAGTGCAAGGTTTTGCACTTGGGCCGGAAGAACCCCAGGCACCTGTACAGGCTGGGAGGAGTTGTCCTTGAAAGCAGCTCGGCAGAGAAAGATCTAGGGGTCCTGATAGATGAGAAGCTTAACATGAGTCAGCAGTGCGCTCTGGCAGCCCGGAAAGCAAATGGGATCCTGGGCTCCATCAGGAGAGGGGTGGTCAGCAGGGATAGGGAGGTGATTGTCCCTCTCTACTCTGCTCTTGTGAGGCCCCATCTGGAGTACTGTGTCCAGGTGTGGAGCCCTCACCACAAAAAAGACATGGAGATTTTGGAAAGGGTCCAGAGGAGGGCCACAAAGATGATCAGGGGACTGGAGCACCTCCCCTACGAGGACAGGCTGAGGGAGTTGGGTTTGTTCAGCCTGGAGAAGAGAAGGTTGCAGGGTGACCTCATTGCAGCCTTTCAATACCTGAAGGGAACTTACTCCCAGGAGGGGTGTAAACTCTTCGAAAGGGCTGATAATAGCAGGACTAGGGGAAATGGTTTTAAGTTAAGAGAGGGAAGATTTAGGTTGGATGTTAGGGGGAAGTTCTTTACTAGGAGAGTGGTTGGGTCCTGGAATAGGCTGCCCAGGGAGGTTGTGGATGCCCCGTCCTTGGAGGTGTTCAAGACCAGGTTGGACAGGGCTCTGGGCAACCTGATCTAGTAAAGGTGTATGTTTGGTGGCCCTGCTAGGCAGGGGGGTTGGAACTACATGATCCTTGAGGTCCCTTCCAACCCGGATCATTCTGTGATTCTGTGATTCTGTGATCTCAGATGAGGTTATTGAGAAGATCTTTGAAAAAGCTTTCCATCATAATACATAGAAGTTCGTGGGAAAACAAAACAAAACAAAAGAAACACCTAAATATATTATGGTATAATAAACTTAAGACCTGCAAGACGTTCAAGAGCAGGATTTTGGTGTTGTTAGCCATTAGCCAACTGGAAAGCCTTTTCCAGGGACTAGGCAGCAGCAGTAGCAGCAGCAGTAGCAGCAGCAAATTTCAATGAGCAGTCTCTGCAGTTGCTTACAGGTGCCTAGTACTGACCTTCAGGTTTTTACTACTTCGACCACCTGCCAACCTTACTTAGTTCGGCTTTCCTCTGCAAATTCCAGACGTGCACTCCACCCACCCACAATTATACCATTTTATAAAACAAGAAGATATTTACCTATGCCCTCCCTAGCTCACTTCAGCCTGGAGAATTCAAGCAGTGTGACAGGGAAGTGTGTATTGATGCTCCAGCCATACTCTATCAACACTGAAATACCAGTAGGAAACGTATTTGCAGAAATGACAGCTCTATCTGAATACTGACAGATCTTGTCTCATGGATGTGGCCAATGAAACAATCAAGCAGAAGGGAAAAGGGGTAAGTTGTAAGCAACACAGAACAAACACCAAATGCTGTAGAGAAGGTATTATCCTTTTTGTACCAAATAACAAATGGAGACCGCAGAAATTTTGCATTCTTCATCTTATCAACATGGAAAAATACAGACAACCACAGCTATTATACATAATGTTAAAGGAAGGCAAGAAGACATATAGTCATTCTGAAATTCATCAGATAACTTCAACAAATCACATATCAAAATATTTCTAAAAGTGAGTTTTTGGGGAACTGTTCCTTTTGCTTGTTAAGACATAGAAAACAATATGTATGGAATAGACCCTGATGCTTAGTCATGTAGACAAATCCAAGGAAGATTATTCTGTTTAAAAGTTATGGTTGCAGCTTGCTAATGCATTTTTAGAAGTTAATTTGTTACAAAATGTCCCATCAAACCATATCATGAGAAAGATGGTGAAGCATGCATATTGCTCAGTAACGAAAATGGCTGGAAAGAATTTGGAAAGCCGAGTTATTTAGGAAGAACTAAATTGCTTTATCACCAAAAATGTTGTGATGGTACTATGAGGGAATTCTCCTATCAATGCTAGGCCATTAATTACTTCTAAGAGCAGTTATATGGTAGTAGAATGCGTTCTGCTTCAGGGCATGAGAAAACCCAGACACTTAATTTTAATTAGCTTAACACACGCTAACTGTGCTGGCTAGATAATCTCGAAGTATTATTTTTTTTTGCTATGGAATAATATAGATAATTGTACGTGGCCTGTCATGGGTCAATGTGTCCCTGCCATTTTGAATTCAGAGATCTTTCCCAGGCCTATCCATGGAGATGCTTCTCTCTTAGCAAAGAAGGACAAGAAAAACAGCACGAAATGTTTGGGAGAGAAAGAGAAGAAAAGGGAAAACACATCTCAGAGATTCCAACCTGAGGCCCAACTTGGTCTAAAATACACTTGCCCTTTTTGGAGTCTGCATTGAAGGATCCATGTAATCAATAAAGCAGCCGGCTGTAGCCAGGTCCTTCAAAATGTGCCCATGATCTAAGACTCAGACCATGAGAAGGTATCAGAAGTTAGACATTCAACATAGGCATTACTGTTGAATTACAGTATCCTGAAAAATCTGCAAAATTAGGAACCATCATAGGCAAAGTTCAAACCCACAAAGATGCATAGAAAAGCACACAATGATTTAACAAGTCTTTAACAGGCAAAATTCAGAGGAAGGAGGACGGATAAACAGGGTACTAAAATTGTTGAAAATAATTACATCCTACATCAAAGAACTAAGATTTACTTTGGACTACAATTAAATCAACTCAAAACATCAAGTCAACAAATGAAATTGCTGAAAAGCATGAAACACAGAACTTGTGCACCGCAAATTCCACTGCTGTTTTTGATGCGTGAACTGAAGGAAATGAAACTGCTGAAGTGCTTTACTACCATCAATAAAATAAATGTTAAGAGCAATTACTAACATTTAAGAAATATTATTAACAAATACCTGTAAGAAATACAGACTCTCTAAATAACGCACCTCACAAGTTTGTTTTTGAAGGCAATCCCAATGCCTGTTTGCATTCCCCAGGAAAGCTCCTGAAACAGTAGCACTCCTGAAACTGGAGCACTGACAAACTTAAAGCAGCTCTTGAAAAATATCACTCTGATAAATACAGTTCAGTATTAGATTCTCATGCTTGACTAAGTTATTCCAAATCAAGCACTTGAAGCTTAAAAGTGCAAACATTATTAAATAGGTAAGGATAAAACATACACACACACAGAATACTGCACTGTTCCTTCCTAGAAACACCTTTGCCACTTCGCTCTGATAGACAACCTAAGTATCACAAACCTATTAATTGGCTCCATTGTTTAATCCTGGTTGTGGAGTCCCAGGTCAGATCAAGGAGCGCTTGATGTGCACTTGTACACCTGAGTAGTCACAGAAGGGTTAAGAATGGCCTCCCAGCCCCTCAGTGAGGGTAATATATTGCCCAGCCCTGCAAGATGCTCATGGCATTCTGGTATACGCTGGTGTACAGTTAGAGCAATATTTCTCACAAAGAGATTTGCTAAAAGTCTGCTCAAATGATTTCAAACACATTTCCATTCAGTGCTCTGTGTTACTAAAAACAGAAGCCAAAGAAAGTATTTATTATTATTTAGTAGCTACTTTCTGCAATGTACCTTCCCTCGCTTTTTGTTTGCCAGCCCTTTGAAAGCAATTGTGCCATTCAGGGGCAATTCTCCCACTTCTTCCTCCCCCTCAGGGCTTGCATATGCTTGACATTACTTGCAAAACTGACTAACAGGGTGTTCACTTTTACCAGGCCATTAATTGATAACACTTAATTAATCTGCCGTGTGAGAGATCAAATGAAGATTGTGTCCCACAACCAGCAACATATATTGACTTTGTTATTCCAATTACGTGTCTGACCAGAACAACCCTTTAGTATAAAACTTAACCTTTGAATCACCCTCAGTGCAGAACTAGATCAGCTGCTAGGGATCTGACCTGAAAAAGACCTTGACACCACCCAAGCTGTGTGTGTGCTCGAAAATGTTCCACCTTGTGCCTGTCATCACCAGTGTTTCTGTTGTTGTTTGTAATTAGGTTTGTGTGCTGGACACGATTCTCCCATAAGAGGCCGATAATTAACAGGAAGCTCTGATTAGAATCCACTGTTTCACGTTGGCACAGACTTTTTTTAATTTATATTTTGGTTTTCTGTTTTTGTGTGTGTGTGTGTGTGTTTTTGTTTTTTTTTTCTTTGAAGAATGCCCAGAAAAGAGCAATTAGTTTCAGTAGCAATTGGGTAAGTGCAGCAGACAAAGAGAGCAAATTGCCTTTAGCGGACAATTTATAAATCAGCTGTGGATTTCCAAGTCAGTTTTTATTTTTGTTTCCCTGGGTATTATATATTCCCCCTTTAGTATCTTCTACTAAATTGATGGGCAACATCATCAGAGAGAGTTTTGGTGTAATTTACTATTGAAAAAAAAAAAAATTAAAAATATATCCATCAGTTTTCCTATGGCTTTCTTCAGGGAGCGTGAACAGCAGCAACATAAACAAGAGTAGCAACAGACTTTCTCTATGTTCTAATTCTGCTATTTTAAATGCATGTTTCCTCTTCCATGGAAGTCAGTATAAAATCTGGAGCAGACATACTCAAAAATGCAGCAAATCTTAGCTAACATCCACCTGCCATAAACATCACATACCATTTTGTCAGACATGGGTCTGACCAGGATATGGACGGCTATTTTATGGTGCAATTTGCTTGTAATGCACCATTTTTCCAATAACACCCTTTCCAAACAGAGGTGGAAAGCAGCGTACAAATGTGACAGTGAAATGCACAAAGCAAAAAAGATGAATTCTTCAGAAATGAAATAAAAATACAGTCATATTTATATTGAAAAAAATTCTTTTAAGCCAACCTCGTCATTTGAATATTGAGCCTAGCAACACTACTTGCTGGCACAGGAGGAAAAAAAAGTAGACTGGTAGCTCAGAATCACACATGAATAACAAAGAATTTGGAGGATGAGACCATTTCAGAACCTCCATCTACTCTAGTATGACAATCTGGTACAAAGAAAAACTGCTCTTGGTTCTGTCTTCACGGATTGAAACCTCTGAAGTAGCTCCAAAAACAGGTAACACCAAAGAATGTAATAGAGAGTTATCAGTTTAAACTTCGTTTAAGAGAGCAAAGCATCAATCTTCTCTATCAGCAAATAAAAACATGGCATACTAACACCTACTTTGTTGTTTACATCACCAGCTTTTATTTTTAATAAATGCAAGGAAGAGTAACTGGCTCAACAGAGTAGCATATAAGGCTCTCACAGATGGCACGGTGCCTTCTAAACAATGCTGCTAAACAAAAGATCTGTAAATCAATTGCTGTGTGAAACCTCAAAAAACACTCCTTGGGGTGAATTTTGAACCCAAAGACTTCTGGCTGAGTATAGAGAAACACTACCAAATAAACCAAAGGCAAATGAGAAACATTCAAAGATAAATGAATATATACCAAGGCTTATGTGTGCTATCAAGCAATAAATACACTACGAGTAGGAAGTGCAAAAAGTAATTAAGGTTAAGAAAGAGGCATATGCAAGCTGTAAAACATTAGGTAGAGAGGAGGACTAGAAAGATTGCAGAAGGAAGTTAAGAGAGTGTAAAGAGAAAAAATTAATACATTAGGCAGAGGAAGAGACAGTAAGGGAGACTGAACAAGAGGTTAAGATAAATAAGAAGATAATTTTCAACTCTGCAAAGATCAGGAGTCAGATGTTGGAGAAATGTCTCAGAGACAGCAGAGAAATTGTACTGAAAAAAAAGCAGACATTGCATTGCAGTAGATCAAAGTGCTTCTAACTCTGCATATGTAGAGATTCAGAATCTTCCCATGGACTCTTGAAGTAACAACCTACACATCTTGGGTATATTCTGTAGATTCACAAGGGCTTGCAATTTGACCAAACCACGCATACATTAAGATATATTATGATGATTGTTCTTTATAAGGACAAATGGATAAAACAAATAGACAAATTTGATATGAAACCAGGAATATGTTTTGGAAGGATCTTTAAAGAAGAAACAAGTCAAAAAGCAGCTCAGTAACTCCAGAAAGGTGATGGCCAGTCTGGGAATAGTCAGAGCAACTACAGTGACATTTTATGTGCCTTGGGAATTATCATCTCTTTTGCACTTAGATGACTACAATAGAAACCTGAAATGGCCAGAATGCCACAGATGGCTTTTGAAGGACCTTGGTTTTTTGTTGTTTTTTTTCATCTTGAAAGTGTTGGATTAACAATTTGAAATGTTACTAACAATCTCCTCTATACGACAGGATATGTAAGCTTTCACCTGCAAAATCTACACTGAATCTGTGGGAGAGAAAGTCCTAAGCAGAAGAGTGAAAGCAAAAGTATCTCTTCTTTTTGGAAGCAGGGATTTAAGAAGATCATTTTTCTGTAATGTATTTCCTCTCTCTCCTTAAGAACTCTGGAATATATTTCTGACATAAATATTTTATTTTTTTTCAGTGTTTTTACTGAACAGTGTTAAAATGTGTCATTTACTAAAGTTTGAAAAATATTGCTGTCAGGGTGTATACTGGTACACGGACAGCGGTGGCAATGGCAGCAGTACCTGTTTGGCTGTAGGCTGGTTAATGAAGCAAGCAGGAAGGTTGACTGAGGCTTCAAATGGCTTCCTCCATCTTCTCATTATGTCTGACTACTTTTTAAAAAGTGACTGTATATTCTAATATACATAATGGTCACCTTTGGCACTGGGCTGAGAAAATGAGACTTCACTGAGACAGAGGACTCCCACAAAAAAAGTGTGAAAAATTGAAATGACAAGGTTGTGTGGATAGCTTGTTGAATGAATGAAGGGAATGAATTGAAATTTACATTTATATAGCACAGTTTGTCTACACTGTATCACTCAGGACTGGGGAGCTCATAGCAGACTTACTTTGCCATCACAGATGCACTGGGAAATGAAGTAGAACAGCACTGAGCATCATTTTCCCTGCCCTGTCGCAGGGGTCCCTACAAGAACAGAGGTGGAGAAAGGCAAAGAGCTTTGTGTAAAGTTTAGAATGGGTAGAAAATGAGGAGCACTTCATGCTTCAAAGAGTGAAA
The DNA here is from genome assembly GCA_035772895.1 of Perdix hodgsoniae. Classification (NCBI taxonomy): domain Eukaryota; kingdom Metazoa; phylum Chordata; class Aves; order Galliformes; family Phasianidae; genus Perdix; species Perdix hodgsoniae. Next base: position 1,458,013 of record JAPSGF010000087.1, read on the forward strand.
AATACTTCTAAGTCTTGATCACGATTTCAGGGATGAAACAAGACAAACAAAAATCTAATGAGTCTCCGTGTTCCAGTCCAGGAGCAAGTAACCCATCATTCCTCACTTTCCAATAGTAAAAACCTACAAAGGTAGGGATTTGGTAACTCAGCTGTTGCATCATTGACTGTCTTCAAATTTGGAAAGTACTTTATAAAGTATAACTTAAATTCTCATCATTTCATTTAAGTCTGCTGAGGTCTTGCTGGATATGAAGAAGGAAAGGAAGGGGAAGGAGGGAAGGGGAAGGAGGGAAGGGGAAGGAGGGAAGGGGAAAGAGTCAATCACTGTCCCCTTGGTAACAACTTCTCATGTGCTAGAAAGCTGGGATCATTTACAGCCAAGGGTTCTTGTCCCACTACTATAGGCATTGTAATACAGCATCAGAGAACATACTTTTGCAGAAGTATTAAGTACTTGTTAAAAACAGTTTCTTAATTTAAATTCCTAAATTGTTACATTTTATTTAGAAACAAAAAAGACTTGCAGAAGAGCAAAGACTTTCCACTCAGTTTAGGATTGGACATTTTATACAGATGTATTCTCCCGATGCCTCTGACAAAGATGTTCTTCATGAAACCAAGCAGAGGTTAAAAAAGAAAACAAGCAGTAGACCTACCTTTTACTTCATATTTGTCTACTTAGATCTCTAAATTATTTCAATTAGCTCACAGTGAAATGGGGTCGGGTTTGAAGACAACCCCAAGATAAACACAGAAGGTTACAGTAGTTCAGAAGGAAATAAAACAAGTAAAGATTTCTGCAGATGCAGGATTTAAATAATTGGAAATGTTACTATTGCTCTACAAGTGAAATTAGAGATGGGAGAAAACTTTTAAATTAAACTTCAAGGGCAAATCAAGCGTTTTTCACCTTGGTAGCAGACTTATGGCCCAAATTATGAACTCTTGGGGTAATATTTCCAAAAGAAGAAATTCCACATGAGTAGGATTTAAATTTTGGAAACTACAGTGTAACATTAAGCAGGAACAATGAAAGCTTGTAGGCAGATGAAGATCAGAAGGTTACAAGAAAAAGAATATGAAAAACAGTGTTAAACATACCTAGTCCATGCTTCAATGACACACTAGAGACCATTGGCAAAAGGAGAAACTGTAAATAGGTGGCAAGGGAGGGAAGCGTGAGACTCGGAGGCAGGACATTTATTCTTTGGGGACAGTCAGACTTTCTGATTTGTCCAGTTCTCCAGGAAAATAAGGCTGCTGTTTTCCTGGAGCTATGCTGGGTCTGTGATCAGACACTGTATGTGCTGCTGGCCTGGGGAGAGTTTTTGCCAGAGCCTTCAGACCCATGTCTGTAGGAACCCTGATATCCTTTGTCCAAGCACTCATGGAAATATCTTGCATAAAAACACACAAAAACATCATTCCGAGCAAACATGATTAAGAGAGCACTGATAAATCTGAGGTGGCTGGTGAGAAAAGATATTTTGTATCAAATATCTCAGAGAAGAAGGAAGTATTCATACGGAAAAGTGGATGAGATCTTGTAACATACAGATTCTGAGAAAGAGGTAACAGCAAGAAACCTGAGGCTAAATAGTGCCAAGGAAACAACAAAGCCATACCCAACTCACCAGGGCAGACAGAAAGACCACTAGGAACGGGCAAGAACTGCTTGAAACAAAGCTTTGAGGCAACTATTGAAAACTGAAAACCTCCATGTACATCAGGCATTAAACTGAGTTTCCCAACTGCTCTCCTACCATCATTTTTTCTGGGGACACCTGGAAGTGTCCTGCACCTACTTGGTTTGTGCTAAGCAAGAACACAGATGGTAGTCCAGATATAAGACTTTGCAAGGTGTTCAAGAAAAGCAAAAGGAAGCTTGAGAGAGAAAGGTTGTGTATTAGATCCACAGTGAGAAGGTTGGGGCGTTTCAGAGATGGAAAGGAGTGAAAAAATTGGAGGCCTGAGGAAAGAACAGATAAGCTGAATTAACAAAATATAAAGACCTGCCATGGCAGTCATATGCCTGCATAAAAGAAAAATGCTCATCCAAAAAACAGATGCCCTATTAAGTGATTTTGCTTGATTTTTCACACCACTCGTGAGTTATCAATCTCCTCACCCATAAAGACAAATGTCATATCAGCTCTAACCAATCAGCTATTCTTAATTTATCACCATTTAATATGTATTAAAATGCTCTTACCTCTGATTGCAAAAACAAAAAAAAATGAGGCAACATAAATCAAAAAGAAAGGGGAAGAGAGATGAGAAAGCTTAAGAGATAGAAGGGAGATCTGCTTATCACAAGAATGGATTTTTTTCTCTTGATCTTTGCATCCAAGCTCTCAAGGCCTCTCCACCACAAAATTTCCCCAATAGTCTTACAGTGTAAATCACATCAGCAGTTTATTAATCCCCCACAACACAGAAACAAATGCTCAGCCTTGGAAGGGGAGCAGGGAAGCTGCAGAGTAGTAACAAACTCAGCAACCCCACGTCTCTCTCTCTGATCCCATTATAAACTAACACAATATTTTTCTTCAATTTTCAGTCGGTATTGCAGCTCGCAGCAGAAAAGATACTGAAAGCAGCAGGAGCCAGGCAGGGGTGTCAGACTTCAGAGCGGACACTGCCTTGGGACCTGGGGGGGCCAGTAAATCAGTGCACGCTTGTCAACAGCTCCAAGCTGCAGGAATTACTCGAGCGAAAATAACAAATGGCTGTCATTGTGGAGCCAAAAACCTGTGATTATAATTATCACATCCCCAGTGACCTTGCATAAACTTTAATCCCTCTCCAATGGAGCATTTAAATAGCCTGCATCTACTGGCAGGGGACCGTGTCCCCTTACTTGAAAATACAGAGACTGGAAAAGAAACGAGCCACAAAGAAACCACCAAGTCCCTTCGTGTCTTACAGCTTGTATTAAAGAGCTGTACAAGAAAAGGCCTGTCACTGTCACTTTAATTGATATTATGTAGTCATCCTGAATTCAAAATGTCATGGTGGTATCCAAATAGCTAAGCCCAGAACCAAGCATTTTAACCAGATGAAAAGGTCAGACAACACCAAGTTTCCATCTCTGCATTCAGTGGGTCACTGGGCTGAGAAAACTGGTATACAAGGTGTGTGGATGGGTTGAGCCAAGAAATCCTCAGGGGTGTAATCTCCTTCTACCTCGGAGAGGTTAGCTCACATTCGCAGGTCCCACCATGATCAAGACTTGAAGGAATTCTTCACCTTTGGTAAAAGAGTATTTCCTCTGCTAAAACACAGTATTTAAAACATCTGGGTTTTTTGTTTTTTGTTTGTTTGTTTTTTTTGCTATCCCTCACAGATACGATTGGATGTCTTTGATTAAAAAGATATGGGCCATTATTTGTTAATACTTTCTTTTACTTCTATGGGTCACAGAAGTTATTCCATACCATGTAGAGAGATGCTGCAGAAAATCCTTAAAGATTAGATTCTGGGGAAAGGAAAGAAAAGCTTTGATCCTTAGAAGGAAAAAAAATGACATTATAGTCACACTATTTTATCCAACCAACTCCTCCAAAGCACATCAGAACTATAGCAGTTGCAAGAATTTGTACCTCCTGCACTCAGCAGATTCTCCCATGTACATACAGTTAACATAGGTGGTTTTAAAACCTAAAAAGGACCTTGCATGTGTGCATTAACTACGTTCAGAATGACATAGGCACCATGATACCATGTAACAATTATTTTTCCATATTGCTGCCAGAAGACAACCACAAATTTATTTCTGGATAATGTTTGCTGATAATTTCGGTAGATTTCAGAGAGAGGTCAGAATAATTATGCATTCAAACTAGCAGTGATTTTAACATATTCAAAGATTTGAAAACAGAAAGAAAAAAAAAATAACAGTAAAGACTTAAGAGAATGTGACACAGAGAGATCAAAATTTAGGCATTTAGAACTAAGGAACAGCTTTAATACAGTTAAACAGCCACAGTGGACTGCAGTTACTTAGAAGCATTTGCAATTCAATAAAACCCCAGTGTGTATTGTAAAGGCAGATTTTCTTTCAAGCAACTGTGCTAATTCAAACCATACGTCCTGGCAAGCCCCTAGCAAGCTCTTCTAACATCACAGTGACAACCCCATTCAATAGTGGATTTGAAAATATGGATACAGCCTGCACGAGTCTCCTTTTTGCTCTGTGACTGGATTAGGATGTTCTTTGGACCAGAGAGACAGTCAGAGCCTCACAAAGCTCTGCATCCTCATGGCACTCTGGAAATAGGTGGTGGCACAGAAGATACAGCTCTTTTCAGTACGTGGCACAGAACAGGAACTGGACCGAGGCCAGATGCCTTCGCAGTCTGTGACATCACAGCCAGTGAGCAGCCATCACACGGTACCAGCCTCCATCAGCCTCCTGCATTTGAAATGCAATACTCCAGAAATTCATAACCACATAGAGACACAAATATGTTTTCACTTATTCAGGCACGAAGTGGGCAAAGGCAAAGATTATAGGCTGTCTTTTCAAAAAGTTCACAGTGCTTTTCATAAGGAGGGCCTAGAACCACTATGCGTTACTGCAACACAAAGTACATTTCTCCTTTTGTAAGGAATCTGCACTTTCTGTTTGTTAATACTCTTGACACACACTAAATCTGGCATAAAATCCTGCATAAACACTCAACACTACTGACAATTAGCCATTATTTACCACAGAGTTCATATGTGTGTTTGCTTTCACAGACAGAAAGCCCATTATTTATGTTTCTCTTTCCTCTCATCAGACAAATCCCAGATACTTGCTACCACTTATTCGGTATTTTGAGTCTATTTTGAGTATGTTTCTGTCAAAACTGAAATAATTTTGAGATAGCTATTGCCAAGCACTGTAATTCATTGGCAACTACAGGAATTAAATGGTTCTGAGAAAGGGGTTATGGTCTATGACTGAGATAATAAAATATAATTTTATTCTGATATCAACGGTCTAAACTATGTCCTCTGTGGCCCAGTGTCCCTACTATCCCCAAAGGTGTGCCAGAAAAAAACCCATGGTGTTTGGGAACATGTGACTGTAAAACTGACTCATTTTTGTAGAGTTTCAATTTCAGTGTATAAACAGTTCATAAAACTACCTTCACATTATGGGGCAAATTGCTCATCTCTGAACCACAGTTGTTCTTGTCTTCCTTTTCAGAGCTCTTTCCACGAGTCCCACCAGCATTAATAGGAGCTCTGCAAGCAGAACAAATAGACAATCATTTCATACTGAGAGGAGAATTTCCCCTATGCACTGTGTGTCCATCACACAACCCCACCTTTCACCAAGGGAGAGAAACAACCCGTGCAAGTCTCCTCAATCCCTGCCTTTTCATTCCCTCCTCTGTGCTCCACTGCCTGCAGCGACCAGGACCAGATAGGCAATCTGACATTTTTAACAGCTTTTATTGTTTCATAACACTGGTTCCCAGCTGTTTCACATTCCCCCGCACTTTCCTGTGGTGTTGGTGAGTTCAGTCAAAAGTCGACCCTGGTTTACTGAAATGCCAAAAGCAATCTCTAGCCCTATAATATTTTGGCCTCCTAAAGACCCCATCCTGAGTAGCTGGTTACTCTGAAAATGCAGCGAGATTCAGATGAATAGAGATGTCACTGCCCCTTGGTGAGCTTCCATGTACTTCAGCTAAACAAGGAACCTACATAACACATGGGGATGCCGTGCAAGGTTAAAGGGGAAGAAGTGACATACGCGAAAGCAGCACCTCACCACCTCTCATCACAAGGTGAGAAACAGATGGCAGAAATAGGTAGGTTGCATAGCCCTGGGTGAATTCTCCATGGGACTTCCAATCATGCAAATTCAGAGCATTTTGGCAGTATATAAGTGTCTTAGTGCTTTCCTTTTTCTCCAGCTTTCAGGGAGAGTTTGCTAAAACATTTCATTATTCCAAGTTTTATTTTTTTCCTCTCCTAAGCCAGGAGTGCAAACCATCAAACTAACAGTGGATAGACCTTAAACACTCAAAACCTGCAAGCACTTAACAAACTTTTCCATAAGAAATTCATTTCTTAGCTTTTAAAACCTTTCCCTTTCATTCACCACATGTAAAGTAGTCTGAATTTCAGACTGGGCTTGAAGAAATATCCATCCATATGATCTATCAATTAAACAACCATGTGGGAGAACTGGTCTGCAAAGGGATGAGTTCAAAGTCTCTAATGTAACATCTTCCCAGTCTCAGACTCTGGGATCTGATCCTTGTGATGCTTCAGATCAGATTCATCGTAACAAGGAAGAAAAAGACATTTTCTATCACAAGAAATCCCACAAACAAACCAGAAGATCCAACAGTCCCCAAGCCATCAGCTGAAAGGATCGGGGCCCTCCATATTTGAAAGGATGGAAAATGAAGTGTGTACAAGGACATTGCTGGCCACCTATCAACCCTACCATATTGGCTCTGAAATACCACAGTTGGACTATTCACAGACCAGCTGTACCCAAAAATGTAGCTGAGGCTGGCTGGAAGGACTGGTGCCATGACCTCAAAAGTGTTTCTGAATCTTGAAACTACACAACTACAGCATAACATCAAGTTGATCTCCCAGACTTACACACATATAGCAAAAACAGTAGCCTATATTTTTAAAGGAAGGTGCTAGTTACCACAATTCTGGCAAAAACTTACAATATAAAACCTGTGGCTTCAAAACCAGGATAAGAATTGAAGAGAGACAAAAATTACATACTTTTTTTGAGGTAATGTTTTCAGAATGTCGCTCTCAATTTCTTTGTCCTTCTGTGTAGAAATGCAGTGCATCTTTCTTCCGGTGCAAAGTACTCTGTTTTCATTTCTGATCCATTTCAGCTCTTTTCTGTGGAGGTAAAGTTCATGTAGTTTGAGGTCTGATAATGAAGATTTGGCACAGCTTTAAGTAGAAGTAATTAGGAAATCCATTGACCATAACAAACAATGGACCAAAAAAAGTTGTTTCAGTGAATGTACTTCTGAGTGCCCATTACTGCAAATTTTGGCTGCAATTATAACTCACAAATTTAACTCATTCACAAAACAAATATTATCTTTGCTTAAATATCTTAAATCAAGCATTAAATTACAGCTTTTTCAAGAATGAGCCTCATCATTCTGTGAAAGGGAAAAAAAAGTAACTCTTAAACATCTGCGTGAAAGAGACAAATGCAAGCATGCTGTAAAAATATCTGCAAAATAAAGTCCTCATGCACACTTCCAAACATCACATATATATATGTTTGCACATACGTAGAGCCCATAGAATGGTTTGGGTTGGAAGGGACCTTTGAGATCACCTAGTTCCAGCCCCTGCTATGGGCAGGGACACCTCTACACATAGATAGATGCACGTGGACACTCATCAGCGCATATATATGTTTGTACCTATACTAATTTATGCTCACTGTATTAAAAATGAAAGTCCAATCACAATGCCATCCCCACAAGCCTAGCACTACAGTTATAAAGCAGTCATGGCACAAATCCAGAAAATGTCACTTTCACATGCTTCCATTGTATGCTGTTGAAAATACCTCTAAAGTTTGGAAATTAATCACATAGCAATGCCAATCTTTTAAGTCAGGCGTCTATGAACCAACTTCTTCCCTACTGAATGAATTACATTGAAATCATATAATTGCAGGCTGCCATCCAGTCACCCTTAACAATAAGAGACTTCGAAAATTGGAATCTTTTTCCCCTCTGACTCCCAACTTGCAGGCATGAAGCATAAAGCAAAAGCTTGGTGCCTTATATTGCCTAAAATCTACACCCTTCAGACAAATGAAGGAGAAAAAAAAAGAGAAAAAAAAAAAAAGAGGGTGCAATTTAAGGGCAAATCATTTTGTGTTAATCCTTGGGAACTCAAAGCATGAAGATAAAAGAAGAAAAAATGCAGGTTTCACTTTGCTCATTATGGGACATTGACTTTCACCTAATAGTATGCAATTAAAATTTCTTCATGAGATTTCCTTATTGAAATAAGAAAGATAGTACCGTGCTGAATGTGGTGATAGATCTGGTATAAACGTGCTTTCTGGACAAACTGATTTATCATGTCTCATTCCGGCAGTACTTTCTTGCTTGCTCATTTCTCATCTTATTACTGTGAAGTTGTAATTAAAGAGGATCCTCCCACAGAGAAGAGCTCTCCTTCAGGACAAGCTAAATTATAAATACACTATTCCTTCTCTGAGAGCAATTTAAAGAGGCAGTCTGCTGAGGAAAAGATGCACATTAATATTTGGGGCTCCTACCTCCGTAATTTTATGCAGATTTCCTTCTGTTACTAAATAAATTGGGTTTATAAGTTGGGTTTCCTGGGTAAATATACCTCTGCAATTGACTATTTCAATTTAAATACATTGACAATTCAATTAAAATCGTATTGAACCAGTGTGGCAGATTTACTTAGCAAACACTTCATATATGATTACTGGTAGAATACACAGAAATATTTCAAAGGGCACTGAAAAACTTCTTAAGCAATATAGAGCTTGTAAAAATCCTTCCTATTTTTCAAGAACAATAGAACTTCATTTGACCAAAAAGCCAATTGACACTGACCATTATGAGATGAATTTTCTATGAAGGCACCATTGTAAGGAGATGTAAGCAGTAGGCATGTAATCAGTTTGACACCATACTACCCATCCACTGCCAAATCCTCAGTCCTTCAAGTATACTGACTTGTTCTGGTGAAAATAAAAATATAAAATACTATTTGTTCCACTTTATTTGGGCTCATATCCATACTGCAAAAACTATTCCTATTGCAAACAACAGTAAAAATCCAGTTTCCTTCAAGGGCAGACACAGGGATGTTCAGTATTGCTGTTACTCAAGAGGGTTCCTGTGCCTTTGATTCTACTAAATACAGCAATATCATATGTCTCCATTAGACTCATTTTTAGTTCATTGTTCCCAAAAGCTCTACATTGTAAGAAACTGAAATTCAGGGAACACAAATTATTTATACCGTGTCATAGTAACACAAGTCATTTCTGATGGTTCCTGGAAGACTCTGGAGAGAGAAAATCAGTAGTGAACTTCAGAAAATGGGAACTGGAGAGAAGAGTGCATTCAAAAATAAGGATGGAGTTCTTTGAACATTAAATTATTGTCTAAGAATGGGAATCTGCTCTTAGCTTTGGAATATATATGTGTCTTAATACGAAGCATTATTTTCATGGTACCCTGCCCTTAATGTCAGTATGGGATCTGAAAGAATTTAGGTCTCTTGATAATGAAAATCCACGCAATGCTCAAAAGGTTCACACAACCATGAGATAGCCTTTCACACTGTTACATCCTATAGCTTTATATTTCTCCTTGAGTTCATTAATTTAATTGCGTCTCTGGGTTTCATTTTAAGATATCTTATTGTAATCATAGGAGACAGGAATAATTTATTAATGTTCTCAGTAGCAGTATTACACAGTGAGAACGCCATTATAATTGCAAATATATATAATTCCAGGGTTAATTTGATAAAACTATAGGTGAATTTGATCTTTAAATTAATACTATTTTCCTTTGCAAGAGAATTAAGACAGGCAATTCATTCTGTGGCATATCTACGATGTCTTAAATGTGATGCAAAGGAGCTGTGGAAAAGTGAGGTGTTTGTAGCAACTGATATGACCATGGGGGTCTAGATACCATGAAAAAAAATAAAAGAAAAAACATTACTTATGCTAAAAGGTGGTGTGTTTTTAAGTATTTTTATGTGTGGGGTTTTTTTCAGCAAATACCTCAATGATTATATGAAAAGATGTTAAGAAAAAGTATTTGATTTCCAAAATCAATAGATGTTGTAACACTAATTATTATATTAACTTCTTTTTCTCATTTATATGTATTCTTCTAAATTTTTCTGAGAGAAGGTGGAAAAGGGAAAGAGGAAAGAAAGGAAAAGTGCAGCTCCCAAAATCCTCTCCATTGCTTACTTTGCCACAGTTCATGCAGAGTAACTCTACTTGCAACAGTGGTGCTGCAGGTTATCTTTCCAGTATTTTCATATTCAAAACTCCAGTGAAGATCAGTGTGATGGTTTCATTTCACACAGAAGGTAATATTGCCATGTCTCTTTCCTAGTTCGTAACTCCAAGGATGGCTGCAAGACCTAAACTGAATCCACTTCTCCAGAAGTAATTTTCCATAGAAATTCTAATATATTAGATTAAGCAGAGAAGACTATAAATATTTACATAGAAATTAAAAAATAAAAATAATTTAAAAAGGAAATTAACTACTGACTATGCTGCTTTTCTTCTAGCTAGTACTCACTGGAAATTCTTTCTTTAAGCATATTTCCTGCTCTGACAAAAACTCCAGTTCTCTAGAAAAACACACCAGTTGCTAGTTATAAAATTCTTTCTTGTTAAATATCTTAACACAGCGTAAATAAATACAGCAAAATAAAGTGACTTAAAACTTCAACTACTCCGACTCTGCTTTCTGAAGAATTTATGGCCAGAATGGACATACAGATTTTCATTTATGATGAAAAATTTCTCACACAAAGCTGAAGCTGTGCATTGCTTGCCAAGTTTCTGACCAGGAAGAATTTGCTTTATGGATGAATTATTACTTATTAATGTACAGAGCACTGTAAATTTAGCTGCTATTGGGCAGCAGTGGATCAGAGCCCAGGAGGCAAGTCTGTGCTCTCACTGGCTTGTAGTCTAAGGGGACAGGCAGTGACAATTTTCAAAGCAGACCATAAGTAAAGCAGAAAGTATCTATTAGTGTTATTGGGGAGGAAATCAGACATTACACATAAAGAATTACAATCTAGATGCAGAGAATAAATAAAACAGCACTCCCAACTGGCAGAGTCCTCTCAGTCCCTACCCCCTTTTGTTCTTACCAGTAACTTCTGCTGGCTGACAAATCATCTCACCAACACCATAAATTCGTTATGGAACATTATCTCAGGCTGAGGAAGGTCAGGATGTGCTAAAGGTCATGTATGTATTAACCCACTACATGAGAGTCCCCACCCTTAACCTAAAACATAGTCTTAAATTACGTACTATTGAGCTGGCTATAACCAATCTCTCACCAGCAGCCTCATTTACCTGACAGGTTTTCAAGACGTGCCTGAAGGCGTGTGTTCTGTTTGCACCTGGGTAGTATTGGAGACAAAAGCTAAGTTGTGAAACACTGGGAGTGTGGAGTTTAGTCCCCATGAGAAGGGAAATGAGAAAAGTCAGATTGCAGCCCCAACCAATGGGGTGGGCACACAGCACATGCTGAATTAGGATATAGGCACATCAAACCTATTGAATACCACTGCTGTGGAGGTGTGTACTCAGCTATGAGTTTACATCAGCAAGTACAGATGTTGTCTTTTCTGTATATTTTATATACCAGAGGGAAAAAAGAGGAAAGAAAAAAAAGAATTTAAACCACATATTAAAAGAAGAATGAGGGATACAGTATGGGTCAATTTAGAGTTTTAAATACCTTTTGAGAAATGTGTTCTTTTCCCTAACACAACATTAGGTAGTAGCATCAGGCAGATGTTGAATGTGGTGATTCTGCCTTTATGACAATGCTGAACCATTAAGCTATACAAAATGAGCAGCAGAACAGAGTTATGTTCTCAATGGCAGCTACTCCACAATTAGTTAAAATAAATTCAAAAGTAGGACATGGATTTAGAGGCAATCTTTTTAATGTTTAAAAGTCAATTTTGTTCTACACAAACATTGATTAAACTCGATTAGTTTGACTTAAAAGACACAATTATTAATTTCCTATTCATTTACTTTTTACACATTTTGCCAGTTAGAAAGATGGAGTGGAGAAAAAGAAAATTTCAGCAGTATGTTTGCTAAATTTCGTATTTTTCAAGCAAGAGATTTTTTTCCCTGAGATAATTTGGACAGAAATTTTGACTAGCTCTAAGCATAGCAGACAAAAGGCATTTAATAAAGGAATTTCCAAATTCAACAATGCATCACAACTGATTTGGATTTTTGTACAACACTGTTTTTTGATACACTGCTCTTCCCAAGTGGAAGAAAGCACCTGGAATTCAGTAGCCAATATAACATAATGTGACCTCTGATTTGTCATCAGTGCCCATTGCAATTTTCTGCTTAGAACAGGAAGTACAGGATGAATTCAAGATTCTTGGACAAGATTCTTAAATAGCTAAAGCTGATCTCTGAGATTTGCATGCACAGCATCCATGTAGAGTCATGCAGAGTAGCTTTTAGGCACCAAGTCTAGAATGGTGATTCTCTTCTTTTTAGAGTGAAAGATAGACACTCTAAAGAGCAATGCATTTGATCCTAATAACGGCCTTTGGGGAGTTCCTGCATCTCTCCACTAGGTTTATAGGAAATCTAAGGTCACATCTAGAAACTAACTTGTCCAGTGAGGCCTCTGGGAACAAAACAACAAACCAGTTTTTTAAACAAATTAAAAAAAAAAAAAAAAAAAGAAAATCCCAACCCAAACAGGAAAATGCACTTTCCATCACTGCTGGGAGTATAGAGGATGTGTAGTTTTGATGCTGACTCATCACTACTACATCTTGCAGAAATAGGGAGGAAGGCAAACAAGGTCAGCTAATTAACATCTCCAAATATTGCCATCTACTTGGAATTTCCAATAAACTGTACAATTTAGGGTAGGAAACCAGGAAATCAAAGGCTAGTGAAAGGATCTGGTAGCAAATAACATTTTTTTTTTTAATGTCCTTGACAGCAAACAATTCTAGGGCAATTATAAAAAGGGGAAGTGTCATCTTAGCGCAAAGAACAAATACAGGAATCTTTTAAAGGCACAGATATCTTGTATCTCTGCCTTCAGTGAGACGTTTCTCTTCTTTATTCTCATTTTCACTCTCCGTCTGTCTTCATTAGTCTGCTGGCACTCTGCTAGGATTAGTGAGCTTGTTTCCATGGTTTCTTATTTTCACTTTCTATCTTTCTTTGCTTAACTCATTAAATTGCTCATTACTTCACTGCACTTTACAGGAGACATATTTATTGTATTAGTTACACAATGGCCAGATTAGTAAGTGATAGGCAGTTTGCTATTTGAAAGAACATATTCTAATAGCAGAAAAGAAATTCAGGAGATGCAGATATTATCTTCAAGTTGTAGCATAACTGGGCTAGCTAGTAACTGCTGTTTACTCTTTCTCATTAGAAATCTGCTATATTATTATAAAACAAAAACAATACACAAAAAAACAGCATACATGCATACCTCAGTTGTCTGCAGCACCCACTCTGTGCTTGCAGCCAGAGGGAACAGGAGGCTGCAAAAACTGCTCCACGGATGAGCACTATGGAGGAGGAGGGTAAAGAGGCCTCTAAATTTCCTGTTTGTCTTTCATGATAAATAGCTGTGATAAACTTTCCTGGAGCATGGCCTCTCCCAAGGCTGGGAGATCACTATGTCTCAGCATCCCTCTAGCTGCTGGGGAGAAGATGGGAGAGGATGCAGACAGCAAGAGTCCAAGCACTGCGAAGTGTTCCAGGCAAAGGAATGAAAATTGGGTTCAAACGGTAAAGTTTGGACTCAAGTTCTCAGATTCCCATCATGCAAGTGCCAAGTGCTTTATAAGGAAGGCAATTCTGTGCCTGATATTCAGATTCTCATGAAAGTATTAAGTACAATAACTACACAACTCAATGGGTACAGTATATGTTGCAGCATGAAAGCTCTTCCTATCAAATCAGCAGTTACAATTCTATATGCTCAAACACAAATCTGGCCTGGCTTTGATGCTTATCCTACTACAGGATACGTGGAACTTTGAAGACCTTGAAGTCCTGAACATATGTATAATACATTTGTGTTCTCCTGCTCTGGATGAGGATGTCAGCTCAGAAAGATTTCTCTTAAAGTAGTTTCAATCCTGATGTCAGTTTCTTGGGGTCACCCTTTGGAGTCTTTGATTGTTTCTCTGACCAAAGAGCTGTGACTTTCAGTGTTCCTCTGTCAGTTCCTCTCTGCTATCTATTCTTCATCATTTCCCTAAAGATTTCCCATGATTTGACCCCATAATTTAGCACCTGCAGCAGTAGTTTGAATCCATGAAGTTCCTATTCTCTTCAGTCTATCTGCAGGCCACATCTGTTTATAACAGAGCACCTGAAGACCAAAATGTAATCTTTGGAAGCCACCTGGGGATGGGCCTGAGCACCCTGTTCTGAGTGGCCCAGCTGGAGCTTGAACTGAAAGGGCCCAGAGGTCCCTGCCCACTTCAGACATCCTGTGATTCCGTGACCTGTATGTTTATAGGTTGCTTACACATATGCAATATTTCCAGGCTGCTGAAAAATCTCTGTTAAACCACAGTCCACTTCTCTCTTGGGTCTAGCCATTAAGGGTACAGATGCAGTACTTTCATGCTGTACCCCCTGCTTCCTCTTTTTATCTTTTACGCAGTTAAATAAAACATAGTTGATTTAATTACTCTGACATTTCTCAGAGCCGAAATCACAGAATCATAGAATATCTCAAGTTGGAAGGGATCCACAAGGATTACTGAGTCCAACTCTAGCTTCTGTAGCTCCTTTGCGTATTTGGAGCTGGTGGCATCTAAAACACTCAGGGCAGTCCTAGGCAGGCTCACACCTGCTCTAAGAGGTGGCAAACCAGCATAGCCTCATCCCTCCTGTATGTGGTTTACCTTCAGTGATCAACAATGCAGCCCTGAGAATGAAGCATGATGATCTCTTCCCAGAGCCACCTCAGGGATCCCCCCAGCAGTGCTGATCATCCATGTTCTGCCTCTTCAGTCTGACAGAGCTCCAAGACATAGTTTCTTTTAGTGGAATTAAGATCTTTCCCACATAGTTAGTGAACAGTGTATACAGGGGTTCACTCCATTCATTCATCTTCCCTCGTACTTCATTTATCACTTGGAGGTAATCTACTGTGGAGAATTTTGATCAAAAGGATGCCTGATTTTTCGGTGGTGCAAAGAAAAGCCAGTATCTTTAAAAAGACAGACTTGGTCCCTTGGCTAAAATTTGTAGGCACAAGATCAAGATACCTGTGAAATGCAGTTTTCCTTTTTACCTCGTCTATACAGAAAAGAGATCCAGTTTTTTCCCCAATAATCTGTGTGAATGCTTGTATGGGAACTGCTGAGTCACGGTCTGAACCTCTGATTGACCACCTGAGATGAGCAATGAGTCAGCCACGGGAGCACAGGTGAAGGCAACTCACCTGTGCTGCAGGAAGGGGTGGAGCCTGGCTGCACCTCTCCTAGACCCATTTAGGAGCTGACTACCAGTAGGGAAGGATCTCTTCTGGAGATCCATCTGCGAGAGTTTCCTAAGTAAGCCCAGGATATGGGTAAGTGTCCTATCTATTCTCTTTGTGTTTCTTTACCTAACTCTCTTGTTTATTTCATTATTATAACATCTTAATATTCTTTGATTATACAATACTACCATTTGTAGGAAGTGAATGAGAGCTGTTCCTGCGTGCCATCCTTCAATGTTAGCCTTCTCCTACCACTTAATTTTATATATTCTGGCATAGGAAGTACTGATGCCTGCCAAACTTGTTTAGCGTAGAAAATTTCTACTGACTTTATCTTGAATTCCCACTGATAACAGTCCTTGCTCTTCAAAGTATATCAAAACTATTCAAGATTGCTATTCTATCACCATTTTTTGATACTAGAAAAGACAATCTTTTGTCATTTAACAGAATGTGTTTCCTGATACTTCTTATATTCTCCACAATCTTCAAAGAGTGCCTTGGATTATAGGAACACTGTATTTTTTTAGTAACTGATAGTTCTTAATTCTTAAGAAATAAAAATAAAAAACGTATTTAGACATACATACATCTTAAGGCACTATAGAGGAATAAAATACCCATATCTCTTAAAAACCTAGAAACAAGAAATGTATGATGTTACAGCATAATAACTCATCAAAATAACACAGACAAGTAAAAGAAAAAAATATTGAAGTTGAAAAGCTCCTCTTTGTTTCTCAGAGGAGTTTGCAAAACACAAATGCTCAAATTCTGTATGCTATTTCTTAAAAGACAAATACTTCAAAAAACTCTGCTAAATGGAAGTCTTCATATTAAACACTTAACGAAGTGACTTGCCATTCCTGAGTTACAAGTCCTCTCTAAAAAGGAAGACAGAAAAGCACAAGTGGATGACAAAGGGGAAGGTAATGTGTCATGCACAGTCCTGGCAAAGGAGAATCAGCTCTCCCTTTGGGCAACCTGTCCTGCCCCAAGAAATTGTGCTGGGAGTTCAGCAAGGTGTAATGGGTTGGTGCAGTTTCTGATATGGTGTGCATTGATCTCCTGAGCTCATTTTGTCTAGACTGGAATTAATGACTACATCAGTGCTACTACTTGCTACCAAAAATAACAGCAGCAACTGCAAAGGTTAATTATCTGTATATTTCCTAAACAGCTATATCCTAAAAATTCAATTGCATTCTGGTGGTTTTCTTTCAATGCTTTCTAAATATCAAAATACGTGGTTAAGCAGGACAATACCTCATTCTTTCATGAAAAGAGGCAGCAGTCAATTACTTCTTGCTGTTTGTTCGTGCCAAATTATCTTCTCCAGAAACCTGAAAAAACAGAATACCAGAATCCTTTTAAAATTGTTTTAAGAACTCTTCAATGTTTGTAAAATAGCAATTAAATGTCACATTTACTATTAAAACCAGTTTTAAAAGTCTTACTCCTTTTAACCTCGCTTTTTATAAATACTACTTCAGTACTCAGTAGTACCAGATTTCATTTTCTCTCCAGCAAGACAGCTGGGCAGTCCCTATGGCATCCTGCAAGGGTGACCATGAAATTCTAATATCAACAGTGGGCCAGGACTAAAGTGGAGTCTGTTAGAATGCAGTTTCTCCAAGGGAGAACAACGTTTGAAGAATCAATCTGGAATTAGCTTAGGTATTCTTTGAGAACTTCTTTTCATAAAGAAAGGGAAATATGATTGAATGTGTATGAAGTAAGTCAATTAAAAATGTCAAAACTCTCCATCACATTCACTGAAAGAAAACCAAATATGGGCAAGCTCCCATTAATCCTTATTGAATTGAACCCTTATTTCAGCCTGGAGAAAAGAAGGCTGCAGGGTGAAGTACAAAAGAAGTACTGCAGCACTTCAGTACCTAAAGGGAGCCTACAGAGGGGAGGGAAATCAACTCTTTGGAAGGGTAGATAATTGCAGGACAAGGAGAAATGGTTTTAAGTTGAGGGAGGGGAGATCTAGGTTGGATGTCAGGGGAAATTCTTTACAGAGAGAGTGGTGAGGTGCTGGAACAGGCTGCCCAGAGAGGTTGTGGATGCCCTGCCCCTGAAGGTGTTCAAGGCCAGACTGAATGGGGCCCTGGGCAGCCTGGGCTGGTATTAAATAGGGAGGTTGGTGACCCTGCATGTGGCAGGGGGTTGGAGATTCCTGATCCTTGAGGTCCCTTCCAACTCTGGCCATTCTGTGAATTATATGCTGTAAACAAACAGAACCATTCTGGGGTTCTCCATTACTTGACTATCTTTTAAAAGCAAACATTTTGGTCACTGGACTTTCCATATATTAAAGTAGAACTAGAAATAATAATTGCATCATGGCACAGTTCAGCACATTACCCAACATTTACATTCAAAAATTACGAGCATTGTATTCCCTTAACACCTATCACTACAGCCTCCAACCAACTCCTAGAATACAGTTATTCTCCCTTTACCTCGCTGATGCCCATTACTGCTGGAGAACTGAGACAAAACAAAAGAGTGGCTGACCCAGCCCAGAAGCCATCTCAAATACAGCTGAAAGTTAAATCTAAGGCATGTGTTTAGGTTATAGACAAAAGCTGGAATGCTTACATGTTATCAGTATCAAAACACTAATGCTGCTAGACTTGGCAACACTGGCAGTGCAGATATGGTGGCATGAGGCTTAATATGCATGAAGAAACTTGTGAAAGACCACAGGAGCACTAGTACACAGATGCTCTGCAATTTTTAAATATTCACACCTTTTATCTGCTGTCCCACTTCATGCCACAAGACCACTTCTGCATTCAGTCCTAGTTAGTGTGCCCTCATTCCTGCTCAGTGGTATTTCAGTGAAGGCTCTACTCCACAGCATGCTGACCCCTCCTGCATTGAAGCACTGACCTGTAAAGATGCAAGTGGTCCTATAGGCTTTGAGATCCAGTGCTGGCTCAAATACTTCACTTGGAGTCAGCTCGTTTAGGCTGTAACAGAATTGACTTCTTTGGGACTTTGAGGCTGTTATACCTGAGAGTGATTCATTCTGCTAATGCTCCTGTAAGTCTTCATAAAGACACCATACTAATGAAAGTATCAGAATTTTGGTTTTACTCATTAATCAAAGTCTGTCTTGGCTCTTCCCACCTTTAAAACAAATGAATGTAGGCCTTTTTTATACGAACAGATATACGTATGTATATACTTAGAGAAAGAGACATACACATGTGTACAGTATACTGTGTGGAACATTCAGTGTGTACAACACCATTTAGCCTGTGCCACCACTGCTATTAATGTTTTAAAACCCCTGCTGTAATTAGGACAAGGTGCAGAAATTCCATCTCTATTTCATCATTAGCCAAACCTGTAAGGCTGGAAAGCATGGAAAGAGAAAGCATAATAACTCACCATATTCCCCCAGTTGGGTGTTATTACAAAATGACTGCACATTTTGTTGTGCTTTGTTATTTACATAAAAGCACTGATATTAATGTCCTAACCTTTTTAACCTAAGGGATAATTTCTTTGTTGTGTTGTAATTCTCTAAATTGTGTACAATTATCCCTGCTTACTTAGAAAGGCTTACTAAGGAATGAATAGGAATAATTAGCATAACAACAGAAACATTAGCCCACGTAAAAGAGAAAGCTCTTGCTTGCAAGCACCTGTTTGTAGTTTGTCTAAGATAAGCTTATTGCACTCTTTGTTTGGCGGTCCAGAAGCAGAATGCAGAGGATGCTGGCACTTCGCATGGAAAGCTGCTGCGATACATCAGAGCTGAGCAGCAGTGGCACGGAGACCAGATAATCTGTGGGGTTTCGTCCTCGGGGATCCGGGTCGTGTGGGCCTGGCACCCTGCTGGGGTGGCTCTGCTGGAGCATCCAGGATACCCTGCAATTTCCTTCCACCTCTTACAAAGATTTCCAGGCTGTCTGAAATGCATATAAGAAGCAAACATCTCAGTGGAGTTCTGGCAGTTCTTTGGGGTTTGGTTTGACTAATCCAATGTTTAAAACAATTCCTAGGCCAAGTCAGAAGATGATAATGTACACCCTTTAATACGTAATATGTAAGTGGCTCAGAATGGCTTGTGTGTGTGACCAAGAAAGGAGTCATAGAATCATTAAGGTTAGAAAAGACCACGAAGGTCATCCAGTCTGCCCATTAACCTATCCCCACTAAACCATGTGCCCCAATGTTACAGCTACATGTTTCTTGAAAAAAATCTAGGGATGGTGGTCCACCACTTCCCTGAGCAGTCTGTCCTATGCTACTACTCACCATCTCTACTGAGAAGAAACTTATCCTCATATCAAAAATCTGGACCTCCCCTGGTGCAACTTAACTTAAGGTCATTAACTCTCACTCTATTACTGTTACCTGGGAAAAGAAACCAACCCTCATTTCACTATGAAGGTGAATTCTAGTGCTTTGCATAGATGTTCAGCATGTAAAGACAACTTTCCCAGTGCACATATCATTCCTAGCTACTCTTTGCCAAGAGCAGCTAGCAAGTGCTCCGCAAGCCTGATGCTTTGCTCTGAGTGGCACAGCTTGATTCTCACTACCACACTCACTAAGCTTGTTCCTGGCTAACCACAGCTTGCTTCCATGAGTGGAAGACATCATGAATTATTCTAATGGCAACTGAGGAAAATACAGGAATTTCACAGTATAATTATTCTCGTTCTGCACATGCCAGTGCTTCTGGGAAGAACCAACTCTCCTAATCCATACCTGCACAGCTCCTAACCTGCAAGTCTACCTGTCCTCTCCCTGTCCCTTTGTGGTTACATGAGTGTGCCCAAATAAACACACACACCATGTTCAATACAATTCTCTCATCTTAAGGGCTCTTTTTTGGTTTATAACTGTCCAAGAGCTGCCCCAAAAGCTTTGCAAGTTTCTCAGTTTAAACTTGGAGTAAAAGAAAGCAAAGGGAATTTTGACTTCCAAACAACATGTAAATATAAGAATCAGTGGAAAATCAAAACCCCAAATAGATTAAACTCTTAATTTTTTAAAGTAAAATGTCAGAATACTAAGCAGATTTCAATAGAAAAAAATTACAGCAAGGTGGTACTTCTGACCTACACTTCATTTGCATTCCCTTTGGACAAAATTAAGAGACAGCCTCACCTTGTTTTTCTTGTATTTGGTATTAACTAACGATGTTTAAACAGAATAATGTTAACAAACATCACGGGGCTTCCACAAACATTTATTTCATTATGCAATGACAAGTATTTACATGCACTAAACTGAGTATGAACAAGCATACACATATAAGAACATGACTGGAAAAGCTAAATGCCATGGCACAATCATCGACTTTTTCTGAGAAGTAGAACCTGCCCTAGTACATCTCAACAGGTGAAGAAATGGGAAAATAATTAGAAAAGTCAGTATTGAGCTCTGTGTGATCCTTCAGGCACAAATGTACTGCTCTTCATGTTTCATTTCTGGAGTAAATAAAAATTGCTGCACATAATTCATGAGTACTTTGACCAAAGGTTCCCAGCTAGTATCCTATTCTAGTATTCACTTGTAACATCTCATTGTGCGTACTGTGCATATTGCAGTTCTACCAGTTCTGCAGTTTAGGCCCTGACCAAGTGGCAAAATGCAGAAACACACTAAAAATTTTCAGAAATAGATATCTCAGTGTCAGCAGGACTTAAATAAATACCTTGAATTTGAGCATACTAATAAAACCTTCTGGTTTGCCTCATTTTCAATAGGTTTAATGAAAAATTAGTATACTTTAGTATATTTAAAAGTTACAGTGAAAGAAAGCCATGTGTTAATAAGACATATAATCTTTCTTTCTGAAAAATATTTCTGCAGTTCTTTTTCTTGATACTCAATACAGTTATAATTGAACCCTACTTCATTTACAATACCTGCGTATCTAATCTATTCAACATGATAGCAAGCTATAGATGTGCCGTTTCATATCTGTATGATAAAACAAATGCTAGTCACCTCAAAACAATATATAAAAAAACTATAAAAACATAACGATGTTATCTTGTTAGTAGCATACATAAGCAGTTTGGGAAGGTGCAGTTTGAATCATGTGACCAAATACCCATAAAGTGCAGGGCTTTTGTTTTTTTTTTCCCTGCACATGCATTCAAACCAGGGCACCTCAGTTGTTCAGGGCCAGTGTATGCATGCTCTTGTCAGTCTGGCCAGTCCAGCATCAGCCCAGGACACCAACCTCCATCCTTTCCCCTCCTTCAGCTTGCATTCAGTGTGAAATTACGTTACAGTAGGACAAAAGTGCAGAAATGATTCCTATCAAGAAAGAGCACATGCTAGGGGGCCATTTGCAGTAACTCAGATGGCTCTCAGTCTACCTGACCTAACGGTATCAGCATCTTTGCATTAATTACATGGGAGCAGCGTAGCTTTTTGAAGTATGTGAACATATGGCACCAGCATATCATGTCCCCTTTAAAATACATATGAGTAGGCAGAGATAAAGGGAACAAAGAGAAGAAAAAATCTTGAGAGTGAAAGAGAAAGGCACTATTAAGCACTTTGTACTTATCTTGCTACAGAAGAGCTTTGTTCCAAGGGGAAAAAAACCTCTCTTACTGAAGCTATCCAAACAGTAAATAGACCATTCTTTAACCAGTGGCGTATCTACAGCAATCCACACATCAGAGGACTGGCATGATGAAAGCATTTTTCTCATAGATAAAAAGTGCAGAAAAAGTGTCCTGCACTGGTGATAATTTGGATCTTGTTTTAGTTAGATTCTCAGGGCAAATCCAGAAAAAGTTTAATAAGCCTTTAAAGAAAAATTATATCAAGCATTGAAGCTGGTTGAGTCATTGTGTCTTGAAACATGTTTGAGTCCTCCCAGAATAGAAAGAAAAAAAGTTTCAGAGGTTTCTCATCATGTTTGTACTGCCTGTTATAAGGAACACCCGGAGTCCCGTGTGTTGACATTGTTTTGGTGTTACATGTGCAATGACATGTGAGGGAGAAGGGAGAGATTTCATTCTCTCCCCTAAACATCTTTAACAATTTTCAAAGTAAACTTTTTCTTTCTATGGGGAGTTCTCCTATACCACCTACATCCCCTTCAGGCTTGCACATCCTAGGGTTGTCAGAGATGTGAACAGAAAAGCGCTGTTTTTTGCTGACAAAAACTAGATGCAGCCAGCAGTGAGGGCCTTAGCCACTAGCATCTTGCTGATATTTACCCTTCTACAGCCACTGTGCCCACATGCCCACTGCATGCTCAAGCACTGTGAACCACTGCCTGTCACCTGAGATCCAGCATCCAGACAGAATAGGAGGAGGGTGAGACAAGGAAGGCCCCAGGATAACTGGAGGAAGCATCCAAAATCCAGCCAACAGGAAGCGTGGAAAAGAGAATCATCTGAAGTCCAACCTCATCCAGAGCTGCATGGAACTTGTCCACAAGGCAGGATACAGGTTCAACGCCCTCTTTCACTTACGGAAATTCAAGCTCTGCCTCTGTTCTGCTACCAAATCAAGACAAAGATAGATACAGTAATCTATTATTATTGGGCAGATGAAAATGAGCAAAGTGGAATATGACTGCAGCTCAGTACTGAAACATTTCAAACACAGGGAGCTCAGCAAAGCTTCTCCCCATGATGAAGTGTACAGGCCTAGCTTTCCACTCTTAAAAACTCCTTCCAGCCTTCAGATGGGTGCAAATAATAGATTTTCTGACTGCTTCATAATTTGTGGAGACATTTGAAAATATAATCTATATTACAGAGCAACGCCATCGCAGTCATGCAAGCTTCTGCAGAGCAGGAACCTGCCACATTAAATGATTCCTTCTAGTTTTGCAATTTAAATGGAGAAATCGGTATTACAACCTTGGCAAGCAATGAAAGTGAAAATAGACACTGTAAAAACATCAGGATTTCTGCTCCTTGTGCAGCAGCGACGCGTTGATAAAAGGTGGCATATGTCTCTCTCCTTCACAGGCTCACTAGTAAATAATCATCAATTTACACATTCTAGCACAATACCTCTGGCTACAAATTGCTTCTTAAAAGATTTTCCTTTTCCCCTGGAAGAACCACTTCTAAGTGTGTTGAAATTACATCTTATTCTTTTCTTTGAAAGATCTTTTACCGCACAGCCAAATAAAGAGAGATCATTTGCATAATTCTTCTTTCTAAATGACTTCGGGTTGATACAGGTTCTTTGTGAATTGTTATTCAGCAAGACATGGTCAGATGCAGATAAAGTGCTATAGAAGGTGAAAGTTAACATCCTCAAATCTGATCAAATAACATTTCCGTTTTAAACTGATACTGTAAATCACAAGGAATTACAAAGCTGTAGTTTGATTCAGCTGTTGAAACAGACTTAATATTGAAGCAGCCTTTCACTCAACAAAAGATTCTGCTCTGAGCCGTTCTCAGGCTTGTAGCAAGCACAAATTATAATTCTAGCAGACTCTCACAGCCAGACCATCTCCCTGGGTTGACCTGAACTCTATGTGCAGTTATTATATTTAACATATGCAATTGTCTATAATAATACATGCGTTATACGTATTAAAATAATAAATTAGTTTCATTGTAAGGGTCTCTTCAGCTTCTTTGAATATATCAAACATTTTAATAACTTCAGAAATCAAGATGCTCTCATTTCCTTTTAAAAAATCTGTAGATCTCTTTACTATGGATATTCAAACAAAATATTAACACACTTTACCTGAAATTTTATAGAACTTGTGCAAAGGCTTGATTCTGAGTCTCAGTAAAGCTGAAGGCAGCCAGAACCTCACATGGCAGAGGTCATCTCTTGCAAACACCTTTACCACTCGTTCTCACATGAATGCCAAATTTAACTATCAGTCTGAAAACAAGCATGGCATTAATCTCATTGCTTATCTCTTCCCAGAATTCTCAGGGAAGACACACCCGAATGATCTGTCAAGGGAAGTTGTGCAAGGACCACTGCTTGGTATTGCAAAATCAATTTGGAGATAGGTGCAGTTTGGAGCAATATTTTACTGTTAATAAAATAGCCAATGCTCCCATAAAGGTCTTTCTCATCTGTACTGTAATAACACTTGGGCTAAAAGAAAAAAAAAAATCCCCTGTAATCATTTCCCTCAAACATTTATACTTTCACATACACACACATCTGTCTCCTGAATAAGGATAAAGAATCCAGTGGACCATTGCGGTGTCATATATTTGCCTTGTGAATATGCAACCAGAGTGAAAATTCTCTACTTTATACAGTGAGATTTTTATGCTGAGTTTTGAGATTTGCCAATGTTTTGACCTCTTCTCCCTTAACCTCAACATTTTCTGGTCTCTGCTTGAAGGGGAGCTAACACAGAGGAAACTGTTATAGTCAGGATATGAGTGGATACAAAAGTAAGGATTTGGCCATGGAGCCTCAGTTTGTTCCCCCAGGACCATGGGTTTATAGGCAACTTTTCTTTAAACTTTGGATAAACTCATGGCCATTTAATTCCCAGGATCAGGTACATCACACAGGCCCTTCTTTGACTTCTTTTACAGAACACACTCAAATGTTTAGGAAGAATTCTGTGTGGGCTGACATAACCTAGAATAAAGATTACAGACTTCTACAGCTTGAGCTACAAATGCAACTCAGCAGCTGTATCTGTACCACCTTTGGGCTGGGTCTTTTCCAGTAACGAGAAAATCATGGTCACATTACAGCCACAAAATATCTCCCGGGAAAACCTCGGCTCTGGGTCCATCACCCCATTCTACACCTGTCACCTCATCCCATTTTTTTTTTTCCTTCCCCGCTCTTCCTTAATGATTTATTGAAAGAGAAGCAAACTTGTCACGGTGACCATCCTCAAAAAGTTGCACTGTGCCAAAGATGCTGCGTGGCATCATCAAAAATAATAACGAACGCTGTGAAAACAAAACTTCACCTACTTCCCTGAGGAGATCTAACAAATAACACTGGCCTTGAGCATAACTGACTGCATTTTAACATGGTTCTTTACAATAGGGGTTCAATTATCCATAGCTGATTTTTTTTTTTTCAGTTGCAGTCATAAATTTAATACCACACTAATGAGTCAGTGAAAAGTAAACTGATGGGTAATTTCATTCAGACTAGGGGCGTTAAGAATATTTTCAATTAAACATTCTTTCTTCTGAAAATGTATTTTTTGTGAGAGTGAAAGTGCTTTGCAGTTAAATATTGTTTTCAAAAACGTTATCAAGAGAAAGGTTTCGTAGATCCAGGATGCATTCACTGAACACCTTAGAGACAAAACTAAACAAGACTCAGCTCTATTCAGTGCAGATCTGGTATTTCAACATAGCTCTGTTTTACGAGTATTTTTGTACAAGTATATTTGAAAAACAGAAAAGACTTCCAAAAATTTCTGTGAAATAGAGTCCTTTAATCATTTTGAACACTTCTTACTCTATCTGGGATAAATGCTCCTATTGCCAATGGATTTTAGCAGGTTATTTTGTCATTCCAGCTAAACTGCTGCACATGTTAATGTTTAAATTGTATTAATTGCATCTGGTAAATGGACTATGCTGTACAGACAAATGTTGATTTACTTTTGGGTCTTCATCAATAGTTTTGATCTTGTATTGATCACCCAGTTCAAGTTATATTGCTCCTCTATTAGAATGAAATACGGCAATGTTCAATACTTAAACATTGAAAAGTTGAGACGTTTCAAGGCAATTCAAGTCAAGGTTGGCTTGGACAACACTGCTACTAGTGGGTTAGTAAGATGGGAAAATGATAGAATCATAAAAGCTAGGAGACAACACAAATCCTTGAAAGTAGCGTGGAATTAAAAATCAGTTTGGAAATGAGATCAACATAACTATTTAGAAGACAGATACAGCTGAATGTTTAAAAATAGATGTAACTGTGATGTAAATGCATCAACTGCTGAGTTCTAAATAAAAGGTATGGTTTCCATCAAGAAAATATACAAGTAAAGGACCCAAGGTCACTGTTAACCTCAAAATAACTGTGAAGATGCCCAGTTCTCAAAACTTCTTATATCCAATATAAGTTAAATGTAGAGTTGGTCTAGACTTGAGTTTAAACTTAGGCAGCTGTATGATTTCTTTAGTTACTCAGAATTTTATACTGTCCTCAGAAAATTTGACATTGAACATTATCTCACTGACTCAGCTGTCAGCAAAAATACTTCTGTATTTTTTAATCTAGTTGAGGATCGTGAGCCATTCTACCAGAAATCAAACAACTAAACATCCAGAATGCAGTTATGCTGTTATGCAGAAACCTCCAGTACACTTTATGGTGCTGTTACTGTAATATCCCACCAGAGTTATAAAGCTGACCCAGTGCTAGCTGAGCTCAGACCTTTCCACTGATTTCTGGACTGGGAAAAACACATTGTCACAGTGTATTTCTCTCTCATATCAACCAATACAAAGTAGAGATCCTATTTGTCCAGGGTCCCCGGGCATCCAGCTCATCTCCCTGGGATGTTCAGTGTCACACTTCACCTTCTCTGTGATCTGTGACATTTTAGAACGGTGAGGACTCACAGCTTTTTATTGCAGCTCTTCTCTACGGACAGCTTCAGGC
>JAPSGF010000087.1:1484888-1519888 GCA_035772895.1 Perdix hodgsoniae
TGCCATTAGCCAGATGTGCACCCATACACAATGCCGCCCAGCAAGGAGACACAGAGACATAGGCTCTACCCTCTGTTTTAGTTGCATTGAAAAATATGGGCAGCTCAGAGTGACAGCAGTGCAGGTATCAGAACCGCCTGGAGTTGGTAAGACCTCTGGGACAAATTTGCTAGAGGAAAGCACATGGAGAGGGTCGAATAACAAATAAATGAAGTTGGCAGTAATGTTATGTCAGGCTGACATAGAGTTGTTCTAACCTGGATTCAACTTTCAAAAATCCCTGTTGCATCAGAGAATTTGAGAATTTAATCAAGATTGTGCTTCTTATTCATGACAGAACTGAGCAGTGAGAAGCACCACAGTGCATGAAAAAAAATTTCTTGTTGATAAGCTTACAGTCTCTCTCTACAAGTCAATCCGTACATTCCTGGTGACACATATGATCTTGAGACTACTTGAACACCTAATCAGGTTTTATGAATTTGGTGTTGTGTTGACAGAAAGGTGAAATACCTGGGGCCTGAACACATTCTGCCTTGCTAGACAAAATAAGTGGTACTGGTCCTTCTGGAACCACAAGCAGTCTTTTCTTTGAGCCCTACTGCTTCAGAAAAAGATGCAACCATGCAGAGGAAGATAATCTGCCATGGCACTAAAGTTACATCCCTTTGCAAACACCTCTTTTAAGACAATCTACTGTTGATTTTCTGAGCAGTTTTTTTAGTCTTTTGTGAACGTGTTGTTAAGCTTTCTAATTTGTCAATAGCCTCAGCAGAAAAAGACTAAGAAGGATGTGCCTCAGCAGCAAAAGCAGTGGGTTTCTGGTTAATTAGCTCACCACATTGCTTGATAACCTTCCAGAGAAGAGCTTTGGTATAATGAGAACCCATCACTGAAACTGCTGAGGTAAGCCAGGTTCTGGACTAGCTCAGGACCCAGTACTCACTGAACAAACATATTGGTGCCGAGAGCCAAAAATTCAGCAGGAAAATGGTGGAAACATTGGTCAGGGCTGAGATTCTCAGTAAGCAGATCTCCTACTGAAGGATTAAAAAGCTCTACAAGCTTGCAAGGGTTTTATCTCACTTCCCAGTATGTCATACATATATACAGTAGGAACACTTACAATAGTGAGATTCCCCAAAGGAATCTAAAAGCCCCAGAGTGGCCCCAAGTTCATTTGAAAGTACATGGAAACCAACAACTTCTCTCCCTGCTCCATCCTGAAACACTAAAGGCCTCCCATCTAAACTTCATGGTGAATCCATTTCATCTGCACTGGCTTCCGTCTCAGAAGAGGCTGCATTGCCATCACCCTCAGCACTATACAGACATTCAGAAAACAAACAAAAAAAAGTTCTTACGCTTATCTAAAGCACCAAGAAGGGCAAAACACAGCAGAAAACATACACACGAATACAGTCACATACAGAGTTCAAGTGAAATGAGACAGATTACCAGCCAAGCTAGAAATTGAACCTCAGCTCCTCGTTGCTCAACAGGAAACATACAAATCTAGAGCACTGTCCTTGTACTTTATTTTCCAGCGAGAACACAAAGCCAGCTTTTTAAACATATTAATTTTAAAAGAAAAATGAGCATACTGATAACAAACAAAAAACCATGATTTTTCAAATCCATGCAGTAGCGAAGATAAAAGCAGACACACGAAGTTATAAAAGAAGTGCTGCTGAGCTGTGGTTGGATCTGCAATCTGGCAATCAGAGCCACTTGCCTCTTCTGTTGGCAGTGTTTGTGTAGGTCCCATAGGAGCTTCCGTTTAAATAGTGGAAGGATTTCATCTCTGAACAACAAGGCTAGCATCAGATGTATCTGACACACAAGGGGTAAAGGTTATAATTTCATGAGGCATGAATGTTTTTTTAATTTCAACCAATTAAATTAAACTCTCAGTTTGAGGCCTGTAGTGCATGGTCCCTGAAATGGCCATTTACCGTACACATCAGTTACTCAAGAGGCTTCCTTTTCTGTGTTATTTCTTCAGCCCAATGACTAGATGAAAGGAAATCACTGAAGCGTGTGCTTTATAACAATATAAAATAAAATCAGAGATAAAGGTTCCCTTGGACTATTTTTTAATGCTATCATGTTGCTTAGTTAATTTCAGAGCTACACGCTCAAACTCATGTTTTCTGTGAGTCCCGTTAGACAACAGGGAATTAACTTATTATGCAGATGTATAATTAAAACAGTTTACAGTACCTGGGGTTAAGCGAAGGGCTACCTTCCAGCTTGCATGAGGGTTCTTCTCAGCTGTGTCTGAAGAGCCATGCTTGTATTTTTTTCTGGCTTCAGTAAAATGGTTGAATAAGAAATTTGCAATATTTCCCCACCGTGCCATGGATTTCAAGTCACACAGAGTTTCAGGGCTCTAAGAGTAAAGCTTAAAGACACCTCTCCAATTGCTCTGTCAGCTGCAGACCGTGGTTTCATGAACACATGTCTACAAGGAGACATTTCCATCTTTGCAGCTTTCCCATGAGGCTCTACCCACTTATTACTAACAGCAAATATTAATGCAAAGTTATTGACCCAAATCACGAGATATTTGTATTGCAGTTTTTCCATGCATTTCAACACCAGAAACCTTCAGACTCATGGGCAAGGCCAATTTCTTCCCAGGAAACAGAAGAAAGGAAAATAAAACAAGTAATTCTTTGCATCAACATTTTCTTCTAGACAAGTTCACCACAGATCCTACAACACCTCTGAAATATCAGCATGTGAAAACTGAGAAAATCACCATATGCCAGCTGCTGCAGCCCCAGACAACAAAGAGATACATAATGCTTGAGCTCAAAAGCATGTCTTAGCTCAATAAACAAGAATCAGGAGAATATTCCTGTTTCCCTCAGAAGGTTGCCACACAAACATGAGTATGTCATTCTGAATTACCATGAATCCCATCTTATAGGCAGAGAAACTATGGTGATAACTTCCTATGGAAATTAAGTCATAGAAGACATGTATGTGTACTACTTCTTTAAATAGTGAAGTACAACATACATGGTTTTCCCATGAAGAATAGGCTATATTAAATGGATTCAAGCCAGGAGTGTTGGTAAATGCTTCTTTGATTTTACGCATTCACCTCTGCAGAAATCTTTCAAAAGCACAGACTATGAAGACAGTACCCAAATAGATATTAAAACTGGTGTTCTATTTTTTTCAGGAGAAAAATCAACCTTCAGTAAACTCCAATGCCAAGGGAATTCTGAGACAGGAAAATTTCCAATTAGAAGGGTGCTCTAGGATCCCTGAGAGAAATTCTTATGAGTTGCCACCAGATCGCATTTTTAGTTTTGCTCAGTTTCTATATTCTGAGGCAAGGCTCTATACAATAAAGTGCTAGGGGCTGCATAAACTTTCAGCACATCTGAAATAAGTGAGTTAATAAGAAACAACCTAAATAAGTTTTAAAACTTGTTTCAGTAAGCTATATTTTAAGAGTATAACAGAATTTGGTAATTTGGTATTGTACTAAGGAGTCTCAGTTGGACCCTAAATATATATATATATATATATATATATTTACATGTAAACATATCTATTCTCTCTGCAAAGCAGCTGCACAATTTCAGTCCCACTTTAATTCCCCTTTCTCTAAGGATTTGCATCACAGCATAGAGGATTACAGAAAGAAAATACAGGCAATAGCAGGTAATGGAATATAAAGACTTTCACCTCTGGGTCATCAATTAAAATCTAGTCCCAATTGGTAGTGACTAAACATCATTCTACCTCTGGTAGTCATTCAACTGCATATTTGAAATGGAGTTTCAGCTCTCCAAGCACCACAAAAGCCCCTGCCAGGGCTCACACAAGCTGGCCTCCATGCCAGCGATTTTAGAAAAAGCCCTGGAGAACAGAGACAATGCGGAGAACAGAGATCACATTGGGGCTTTGCTGGTCTGGTCTTAAAACCCTTCCCTGGCTCCTCTCTTCACAAACTCTGATTAATTACCTTGTTGTGTACTGCTCTTTTCAAGTCTAACATACAGAGACTTTACCCCAGCCTCCCACAAGAGGACTGGAGGGACTGCGCTAAATGCAGAGAGCATAAATCAGATGCTCTGATGACAGAAGAATTTCTACCTCTTGCTCCTTTGTTGCATCTAGGACAAAACTGAAACAAAGGTATTTTAGCCTCTTTACAACTCCTCAGAATCACAGAATCATAGAATGGCCTGGGTTGAAAAGGACCACAATGATCATCTAGTTTCAACCCCCTGCTATGTTCAGGGTTGCCAACCAGCAGACCAGGCTGCCCCGAGCTACATCCAGCCTGGTCTTGAGTGCCTCCAGGGATGGGGCATCCACAGCCTCCTTGGGCAACCTGTTCCAGTGCCTCACCGCCCTCTGTGTGAAAAACTTCCTCCTAATATCTAACCTAAACCTCCCCTGTCTCAGTTTAAGACCATTCCCCCTTGTCCTATCACTATCCACCCTCATAAACAGCCATTCCCCCTCCTGTCTAAATGTGCCCTTCAAGTACTGGAAGGCCACAATGAGGTCTCTTTGGAGCCTTCTCTTTTCCAAGCTAAACAATCCCAGTTCCCCCAACCTTTCCTCATAGGAGAGCTGCTCCAGCCCTCTGATCATCTTAGTGCCCTCCTCTGGACCTTCTCCAAGAGCTCCACATCCTTCCTGTACTGGGGGCCCCAGGCCTGGACACAGTACTGCAGATGGGGCCTCACAAGAGCTGAGTAGAGGGGGACAATCACCTCCCTCTCCCTGCTGGCCACCCCTTTTTAATGCAGCCCAGAACACAGTTGGCCTTCTGGGCACACTGCTGGCTCATGTCCAGCTTCTCATCCATCAGGACCTCCAAGTCCTCCTCTGCAGGGCTGCTCCCAAGGAGGTTGTATAAGTACCTGGGTCTGCCCTGACCCAATTGCAGCACTCCACATTTGGCCTTACTGAACCTTGTTAAGTTTTCATGGGCCCATTTCTCCAGCCTGTCCAGGTCCCTCTGGATGGCTTCCCTTCCTTCCAATGTATTAACTGCACCACTCAGCTTGGTGTCATCTGCAAACTTCTGCAAACGATGGCACTCTCTGTGTCACTGATGAAGATGCTGAAGAGCACCAGACCCAAGACCAACCCCTGAGGGACACCACTCATGACCGTCCTCCACTCTGACACAGAACCATTGATCACAACCCTTTGGCTGCATCCAGCCAGCCAATTCCTAATCCATCGAACAGTCCATTCTTCAAATCCACACCTCTCTAGTTGAGAAAGAAGAATGTGGTGAGGAACCATGTCAAAGGTTTTGCAGAAATCCAGGTAGATGACATCCGTCACCCTTCCCCCATCAAAGCTGTCACTCCATCATAGAAGGCCACCAGATTGGTCAGGCAAGATCTGCCTTTGGTGAAGCCATGCTGGCTGTCATTTGAGACAGTCTCTTTATTTCGTATGTTCTAGGAGGCTATGCTCCATGATCTTCTTGGGCACAGAGGTGAGGCTCACCAGCCTATAGCTCCCCAAGTCTTCTTTTCTCCCTTTCTTAAAAACAGGAGTAATGTTTCCCTTTTTCCAGTCACCGGTGACTTCACTGGACAGCCATGATTTTTCAAATATATGGAGAGCAGCTCAGCAACCACATCAGCCATCTCTTTCAGATCCCCAGGATGGATATCATCTGGCCCCATGGACTTGTATACATTTAATTTCTTGAGGAGGTCTCAGACTTGTTCCACTGTTAGAGCAGGACAGAAATCACTCCCACACCCTTGCCTAGAGGCTCAGGGTCCTGGCAGACACGGGAAGCCTGACCACCCACGAAGACAGTCTTGATCAAGAAGCATTTTGGTACCAAGCACAACATTGAGCTACCTCGTATTGTATATCCTCACTGCAAAATGCTCAAGATAGAATTATTATGGTGACATTATACAACTCACCTTCAGAAGGTCCAGTCAGATGATCTGCTGGCCATAACTAGATACAAACAGGTTTCCAGAAGTGGGAAAGCAAGCAGACATGATCTTGCAGAACAGCTGCAGGGGTTCTGTCACCCCTTCATTTCAGCCACCACATGATGGCTCCTCATGTGTCCCAGAGAAAAGATATTTTCAACCACCTCCATGGGTAGAATGATAATTTTACTCCTCTTCTGCATTATGCAGGTGCCAAACATGCAAAGATAGAATGTTATGTAAATCCTGTTCTACAAATCACTGTGGAAAAACTGGTAAAAAGGAGGGTCATAACACAAATGCCCCAGGAGCTAAATTCCTCCATGCAGACAAGTGTGCACAGACAGTGAGGAGGGGTAGCAGAAAGCCTAACTTACACCACTGTAGATTCCCTCTAGATTCCCCTCTTTAACAGGCCTGACCTTTTCTAAAAGGGTTATATCACATACAGACTTCAGCTATTACCCCCTGAACACTGTTTGCTTTGCTCTGAAAACCTCGCTGAAATAATCGCACAACAAACCTTGTTCTGCAAGCCATCTGTGGGCAGGATTGGGCCTCTTACAAGCTCCTGCCAGGAGCAAACAGGAAAGTCATATCCCTCCAGTCTATATTATTTCTTCTAATAGATTCTTAATCTGAAGGAGAGCCAGAGATCCTAAACAAAGATAGGGTGTAAAGGGATAGACAAGACTTTAAAGAAATAAAATCCATATCAGGGCAATAACGGTCATAAAGCAATAAGGTGGATGTATAATAGTTCCTGGACTTTTAATTTGTGACTAATTTGTTGCACAATGAGGTTGCAATTTTCTAATTGTGATTGCCATTTTAATTTTACTCATGGCTGTGCAACTAACAATGTATAGTCTAGTAATTAAAATTAATTGTACCTTCACCTGCATATTTCTATTAGGCTGTTAAATTTAGTCGGTAGGCTCAATGATTTTGTTCTCTGAGAAATGCTGAATTCATTTCAGTGCGCCCAATTATGTTACACTCTGTAATTCCTGTATGAAAAACAAGCATTTCACTTTGATATGAAAAGTTGCTACAAATCCATTTTTTAAATTGCATATTCAAAAAAAGAATGTAGGCTGACGGGTGATAAGAGGAAGGGTTTTTCTTTCTCTCTGAAAATAGCCTGCTTATGGGATACTTCTTAGAAAACTAGCAATTAAAGCCTCCAGGAATAAATCCTATAAAAACTCAACTAGATTGTCACCATTCAATTAATTTCATGAACAATTAACAGATGTCTCTCTAACCATATACACGTGGTTTAAATTCAATCAGAATTTTATGGCAAGCTCTATCAGGCATATTTGAAGCAACGGGAACACAGTAACAGAATAGAGCGTTTCAATGCATAGACAAAACTATGAATGCTCATACAGTCACATAAGACCATTTACAGTCATGACCCAGCTTTCCAGAATCCATAAAACTTTGAAGCTTACAGGTTAAATTTTCTCCAGAAAAGAGCAATCATCGTTTTTACATATCAGACTGCATGTAAAACCATAGGCCAGACTGTACCAATTCCTAGCAAATCCTTTAACAATATCAAAATATCCTGTAGTTAATTTATGATCAGTAGTGATAAAGTAGCCCATTAATTTTCAGCCCGCAGCAGCAGCTATCCCATGCAACTAACCTTAAACTCTACTTTGTTGTATAGATTTACCTTTGTACTCCCAAGAGAGGAAGTTAACCTTTTCTTCATTTTAGACCACCAAAAAAAAATTAAGAACAGTAACTGGGCCATACCTTCAAACCTGAGACTGTAAAATCAAGACCTTTCAAACACTAAAGACAAAAAGGATCTGATCACAGAGCTATTAATCACCAGCTATTACCATTTATCACTCCAAAGTGCTAGACTGTGACCCTCTAAAACTGTGGCCATGCTGCAACAGATCTGGCATGCTTGCCATGAGGGAAGCTCCCTGGTAAAAGGCTTACAGTCTAATTGTAGGAGGACACCTATGCTGCAAAAGGTGCATCCAAACACTTTCAGTATGTTGTAGTCCGGTGTTACATGTTGTGAACTTCAGGGCTGAGGCTTGGAGAAGGTAAGGCAGAGGCTAGAAGAAATAAATCCACTTTTAAACTAATATGATTGTCTGGAAGCCAAGGTGGAGCCTTTATACCATAACCAGAAGGTCTGCGCCATCCAGAAGAAAAAACTAAAACTACACGATCAGTCTGAAAGATAACTTTTCTGTATGGGGAGAACCAGTGGAGGATATAGATAACTGACTTCTCTAATCATGAACACCTCTATTTAAAGGCAAACAATCTTGATATTCTGACCTTTTTTGTTGATTATTACTCAAGAGATGAATAAATATCTCCATTAACAAATTATGGCACAAACCACATTTACTGGTAAGTTTTCAATGGACTTTCACTCCAGAACTTGACAAAGAAAAGCAAACTGAGAGGAGAACTTTCAATTTGGTTTGTGTCACCAATTACTAACAAGAAAAAACTAATATAGTCACCTGATGTGAGTAAATATTAATCAAAAGCTGCCTTTCCAAGGGAATTATTTGAGCCACACAAAAAAAAAAAAACAAAAAACAACAAAAAACAAAAAAACAAAAACAAAAAACAAAAACAAAAAAAGGGATTATTAAAGAAAAAAGTAGTTTAGTTACCGTGGAACAAAATCTGTCTTTAAAATGAAGCTAGCGATATTGTCCTGCCATGCACCTAAAGTGAGGATGATGAGGAATCCAGACAGCAGGGAAACAAGGGTCCTAGAGAAGCCTGCTAATAGTAAACCACATCCCCAGTTTTTTCACTCTCTTCATGCAGTTATGGTAACAAAACACGAGATTGAACTGAATTACCAGCAGTTACTGATGTCATGTGAAACTGGCGATGGAGAGGGAAGAGTGTGGTTATAAATTTAGGGAGGGCTGTTTCGGGGGGGCGGGGGGGGGGGGGGGTAAAAGGTCCGTTTTCTCAAAGGTCCCCGGCCGGCCAGCCCCCCAACAGGAGTACAGAAGAAACACCATGAAGCAGACACACACACACACACACAGCAGGGAAAACAAACAGGCAGAAAACATTTAAATTGAATTTGACTATTTAAGGCTGAAAAGGGAACTGGCCTTGTGAAAGGGAAGATTTTAAGCTCATCTTAGTCAAGTATGTTTTCATCATAGCCTTGTGATAAGGTGGGTGCTATGGTTATGACTGAATGTATAAAACTAGTGTTAAAATAATATGCAATTCACCTTTCTTTAAAAGACTGCTCCTTCATCCATCTGGCTTGAGAACAGTTTACTTGTGAACTGAATTGCAACAAATCCCTTTGAAATTATTTTTTTGCTATATAAACTTTATTACTATTTTCTCATATAAACCCTTGTTTAATAACAACAGAATAATTGGCTATTTTGGATGATATTATCAAGCCTGTTTAATGTGGCTGGGTGAGTGACTGTTATTCATGCAATTCCCTATTAGCCCCTTGACCTAGATCATTGCTGGAGCAAGTTTTATCAGCTTAATTGCATTTCCCCCCTCTTCCTGTGTAAATTAGTCTGTACAAATAGAATTTCCTAGTTATTCTGCATCATCTCTAGATATGTTCTTCACAGTTAGGAAAGTCTATTCAAAAAAAAAAAAAAAAAAAGACAAACTCCATCTGTATTTGCTAAACTGTACAAAGCTGAAAAATAAACTGGTCAAATCATACTAGCTATAACCATTTTATTAAATGGAAAAAAAGGATTGGGGTGATTAAGACATTTTATGTGGCCAGGCAAAGTAAAAAAAATCCAGGAGAGACGATGGAGACAGAGACTAAGAGCTTTTACAGTACTGGAAATTAGAAAACTTCCTATGGGGGTCTGTATTTGTTATAAGATGGGTTGCTATCTTCAATCTAAAAGCGACCTTGATAAAGTATCTTTTGACACTTTTACTGCTCCTTTAAATGAAATATTCCCTATATCTTCAAGAATCAGCTTGAGTGGAATTGACTCGGTAGCTCAGCTTTAGAAAGACAGGGGAAACATTTTCTAATTTAAAAGAAATTTGAGAAAATAGTTCCATTCCCCTCTCTATTATCTAGCCATTCTTAGCTTAGGTTTCTGAAACATCAACATGCACAGTTTGCTTTACAATCCTTCTGCAGAAATTAGCTGACACCCATCAATGTAGATAACAGAAAGCTGTGGCATTAACACTTGAGAGTGCATTAATCTTTCCCAAATTAAAATCTGCACCACAGCATTTAAGATTGAGGCCACCATGGTTCAGTGCTGTTTGACCGCCAATTTTGATAAAAGTGTTTTAAGAGAGGTGAGACTTAGATAAATTGCCCATGCTTACACAACAGCAGCGAGGGTAAGTGTTCAGTCTATTGGTTGCCATCATAGCGGAGTGTCACCGCTGTTTGCATGTTTACATAGAGTGCAAAACAGGAGGAAAAGCAGTATTTTACACTA
Source organism: Perdix hodgsoniae (assembly GCA_035772895.1). NCBI lineage: Eukaryota > Metazoa > Chordata > Aves > Galliformes > Phasianidae > Perdix > Perdix hodgsoniae. The sequence continues at coordinate 1,495,300 of JAPSGF010000087.1, forward strand.
TATTTCTTGGAGGTGACATCAATATTATATTTCATCAGTGGGAGACAAATATACTTTCACATTTGAGTATGGGAAGATAAAGGCACCTTTGGTTGTAAAACAAATGAATACTCCTCCTAAGCTCCCCAGCTACTCGCTTCCTCCTGAGTTTAAAAGCAATCTGTCTGCACTGAGTTAAGCTTTAGTGATAACACCCACATGTAGTTCTTGATCCAGGCCTGTTATGAAATAAGCTTTCTACTTGACATATAGCCAGAAAAGCATTGCCACATGAGGCACCTTGCATTTTCTTGAGTTTTACTGGCTTCAAAGGCAATGCACAAAATGGATCTGAGACTAAAATTTGGCCCTCCTTATTTTACTGTGTTGCTGTGAAGAAGCTGTTCATTCACACAGAGGGTTGGATTTGGATTTTCATACCCACATGGCCTGATGCACAGGAGCCTGCATCAAGATCCCAGCTCACAGAAGTATCTGGTCACCTAAGTGCCACTGGTTTAAAATCAGTTTCTATGTTCCTGCCATGAATTACAGTTTCGACACAAATACTGATCACAGAAAGCAGAGCTTAAACAGGAGTCTGATGCTAAAAACCTGATCAGTGGGTATGAACCTGGAAATCAGAAAACCAAACCATCCCCCTGAACAAGTCCTGCCACCGCTCTCCACCTGCTTTCTTGTCCTGCTCCATCCCTAGGGGTGTTCAAGGCCATGTTGGATGGGGCCCTGGGCAACCTGATCTAGTGCTTGATGTAGTGGTTGGCAACCCAGGCCACAGCAGGGGGGTCAGAACTGGATGATCCTTGAGATCTCTTCTGTCCTAAGCCATTCTATGATACTTTGGATTATATAGAACACTTTGTATGGAGGGGCCAAGACCTTGTCTACAGCCTTGTTAACTGTATTTCAGAAGTCTCATCTTCCCACCCCACAACTCCAGATTGAATCACTGCTAATATGTAGACCGTGCCTTTTTTCTGTTGACCCTGTTGAAGAATTTTTAAATTAATATTCTGGGGTTTGGAGCAAGACTTCCTGTCTGTAAAAAAAAAAAAATCAGAGATCTTTGAAATAAAGACACTTTGGCCCCAGTGGTTTACAAGTATTATTTCATTGCTGGCCATAAGAAAAATGTTGGAACTCTCTCGGACTTTTTTCATTTCCTGATCTTTTCCTGGGATTTTCAGATGGCTCTAAGGTCTTGGGTTCCTACCTTGTTCACATTCAGGTTGAAAAACATCTAAGAGCTCAAACAGATCTGTAACAACAAACTATTAAGAGCACTGTGGACATGTCATTGCCAGTTCCTGAAAGGTATACTCTCATATTTGATGTTTGTCCTGTAATAACTAGGAATTCCATCTACTGTCTTACATGACTCCCTAACTTGTCTTAAGATAGCATAGTGAGGTAAAGTTTTAGAAATTGAAAGGATACTCAGGATAATCCCCTTTGAAGTTAATCATCTGCCACTGAAATTCACAGCAAAATACAGTCTAGTGCTTTGATTTCCATCAAAATATGGAGAAAATTAAAGACATTCAATTAATTGCTATTATATAATTACCACATCCTACAGTAGGGAAAAAAAAAAACAACAACAACAACAAAAAAAAAACACCACTCTTATCTGGGATTATACTGATGAAAGTAGATGCACATCTGCATAGGGAGTGGAATGAAACAGCATTGATGCTTTACTGGGAGAAAGTGGATCTATTTTTAAGCAAGAAAACAGTATCTGGGCAAAAACTGCAAAAAAAAATAAAGTATTTTGCTTCTTCACAACTTCCCATATAATTGGCTTCTCTAGGAACTGGAGAAACAGGAGGGATGCTGGCCTGTCCAAAATGGAAGAGAACTGCCACGAGTTCTCATGAGGAAATGGGAAACCAAGGTCCACCACTGCACTGTGCTACTGACTGAGAGCTGATGTCTAAAGCAAAGGAACTGGATTGTGAGGCAAAGAGCCAGGGACTGTGTCCCCCCACATCAGATAAGTGCTGACTTGTCACATTTCACTGCCTCAGCATGAGCCTCCTTCATCCTCATCAAACTGATAGCACTTCTTACCAAAAATATAACAGAGCTATGAAAAGTAAAAATCTGTGAAGCATATTGATATGTCCCAGTGGAAATCACTGTGACTATGTAAGATACAAACATAAACTGTGTAAAATAAGCTTTTTAGGAGAAGCTAAAAATTAGCTGAGTTATCAAGAATGAAGACTATGTCATGAAATCTTTCACCTTGGAAAGGTTTTCCATTCAGTTGAACACATCCTGTGCCAGCTTGCCTGCTGAAACATCAAATCTTGTGTTCAAAAATCATTCCTCACCATTCTTTATTATGTAATTTACTATATTTATTATAACATATGGGAGCAAACAAATCACATTAGAGTGAGCTTGTGTATAAAAGCATGTAAAAGCGAAGTAGCCAAGCTGAGGTAAGGCATTCCTGCCATGAATCACATGCTAGACTTCACCAAAGGAATGTATTATTGCACTAGAGCTAGGTATAGTACAAACATTATGAAAGATGTTATGGTCCCTGGGGTTCTCATTGACATAAGAAATCAGAACAACGCAGGTGTAACTAATGTAAGAACCACAAAGTAACAATGAGATAATTACGATCAGTACTATACAAAACCATAGGAGCATCCAGAAATTGTGCCTCCCATCATGCCAGCTTGGCAGCACGCACTGCCATGTACTGGGAGATGATGTCCCATGTCTCCTATTTGTGCCGCCCATCAGTTCCTCACCCACCCAAAATAAACACAGAATACTTCGGCAGAAAAGTCTTCAACTGCCAGCATGCTACAAGTACGCCAGAATGCAGCCTCTGAACAACATCTAGGTTCTGCTTCAAGGTAAATGGTGCAAGCCTGCGCTGGATTGAAGTCAGCAAGACTCACATTGAAGCAGTGCTCTGGCAGACAAAGATGACACTACTCTCTGTTCACTACATTTTAACAGAAGGACTGACGTTTTCAACTCAACTTATCTTCTAGATACGCCATGGTTTAAATCCTGGATTACCTGGAGGTCATCTAAAACTCTGAGATGAAGGTAATGGTCAAGAACTTCACTTGTTTAGGTCAAGGAAACATGTTATGTCAAAGCAAATAACACAAGAGAGGGAGCCCTCTCCTAAATTGGAGGCAGCAGAGTATAATCCTTACAGGAGCTACAGACCTGCACAAAATTCACCACCTTCTGCCCAATGTAATTCTTCAGGCCTACTCAAAAATAAAACCTACCAGATACTATAAAAAACAAAATCAAAATAATAGGTACATACAAACTTCAAACTGAGGTGGGGACAGCAGAGCAAACAGATCCTTTATGGTGTAGGTAGTTATGGTATATAAGTAACACATTACATAGATTATAATTAATTACGGCAATAGAGAAAACAGGGAAAAAAGAGGGAAAAAGAAAAAAGGGGAAAAAGTCAATAATCTCAGTTACAACACAGCTAGACACATTACATGGGAGGACAGCTTAGACTTCTCTGTATTTCTTGGGGCTTTTTTTTCCACATGAAAAGCAAACTAAATGTAACTGAAAAGAACGCATATTGCTTTCTATCTCTAGGGATCGTGTGAGAGCTCACAAGGCTGCCGAAGCCAAGTGGTGATAATATGACTTCTGGAAATGGTTCGGTTCAATTTAGAGATTTTGATTCACAATACAAAAGCACAGAGTAAAGCAGATGCTATCAGCCTGTGTCGATTAGACCGAGCAACGTGATATCAATTATTGTATTTTTTATTTGAAGCCCACCCGCTGATCTGACTAATCTGTGCTATTAGGAGCCCATGCCTGAATAATTAGACAAGCTAGATTGAACATTAAGCTGAACTGACCCTTTGAAGGAGCAGAGAGTTAGGTGAGAGGACACCATTTTCTTAGGTGCAGAGAGAGACAGCAGGGCACCCCAGCAAATCAGGAATCCCAGAAGAATGGAGACCTGTCTGTTACTTGTATTCATCTGAACAGAGCATGCTAATAAGAGTAATTGTTAACAAGCATAATTGTGCTTTACTATTTCATTACTACTTTCCCCATTACACCTCTGAGATTCCTCACGTGCAGGACAGAACTCTGACTGGAGTCTGACACGGGCTGAGGGATTGAGAAGGTGCCATTTGTATCTTTGCGGATACTCATTGTATGGGTCACCACTGCCACAGCTTAACTGGGTGAGAATGAACATACAGATGAAGATGCAGTGAAAAAACATGGAATCAGGTCAGTTCATATCTATATAAGAAATGCCAATTATGGAATAGAACTTGGGGCTGCAGCCTGAGAGATGCTGCTGTGGATCCCATAGCAAAGCACACAAGGCCTTAAGTTTTAGCGCTCATGCAGCTGCAGAGTCCACAACAACCCAGAAACATGGAACAGACAGAGGCACTGTAAATTATCTTCATATTAATTCACACAACTAATATACACTACCAAATTCAAATAACGATTTGCAGTCCATCACTGAATAGAAGCACAGTGCTCTCTCTGAGCAGCCAGGAATCCCTGCACAAAGAATCTGAGGCTAAGGTTTAGCTAAGTCTAGTTACAAATAACAGTATTCATTGCAACTATATAAAGGCAACCTGCATGTGCCTGATGTATGGAGGGCTGGCATGCAGTTGTTAAATCAGAGCAGCAGCTAGGCTTTAAAGATTTGCAATTGCACAAAAAGCACAGATAAAGAACAGTTGATTTCTCTCATTATGTAAAATGTAGACACTCTTGTCTTGACCAAAGAGGTGAGAGCGTATGATTTCCTGCTACTTACAGGTCGTTTGGCTGAAAAAATACAGTCCCCTTGCAGTTCAGTCTATTGGCAATTAGATAACAAACACAGGGCATGTAGATGGAGTCAAAAGCATCACTGTGTTTTACAGCCTGCTTGCACAGTAAGTCTCTAGCTTGCAATGTGGAAAAAAATTCCTGGATAAAAAGCATGGAGCAGACGTTCACCTAGAAAAGTAGCAAAGTCTTGTTGATTTCAATAGAGCTGTGTGGATTTACAGTGGCTGAGGATGCTATTCCTTACTGGTGAGTTTTGAAACTCCTATAATTAACTAAGAAAACTCAATAGATATGCTGTCTGAATTCGAGTCGTGTTCTGGGGACAATTGTTCTACCCTTCCAAATCAGGCTCCCTGTACAGGAACATGCAGGTACCCTGTACGACCTAAAAGCAGTTGTGTTCCTTTATTAATAGTAAGAGAGTCTGAAACACAGATTTTCAATGTTTTACTAACTCCACATTAGATATAGAGGGAGGGATGGGTGAAAAGAAAACAGACATGTTGAAGACACAAAAGGAGTTTTGGCTCATGAAAGTTTATCTCAGCTAATAAAGAGAATAAATGGATAACAAAGTAAAGATGTCATTAGCAGTAAGGTACAGCCCTTTGTCATTAGTAGAATAATGCAGCATGTTTTGTTGGCTTCTGGATGTTAATATGATCTTTATTCAATGCAAACAGTTAAATGGAAAAAATAAAAAATATGAAGAGCATCCCCTTGAGCTTTTTAAAGCTGTTTTCAGATTTCTTTTCCTACTGGTGTCATTTACATGATTATTAGCAAAAAGAATACTAGGTTTCACAAAAAAAAAAACGAACTTGAAAAGCCTCAAGACTTAAAATCACTTTCTTTGCACCACTAAAGCCTTGACACTTCAAGAACATAGTTTTTCTTCATGTAGTAGCACATTTACATCACAATGAATGGGACTGTTACCCACAATATTAGTCCACATTAGCCTAAAAACAACCAGTTTTATGGCACTTTTTTTTTTTGGTTCTATCTCCTGCATTACGTCCTAGTAATCTATATTTCTGGGATTCAAGCAAACATCCTAGAATCTGTAAGTCTTAACACCAGCCTATGCAGGCTCTCCTTCAGTCCTACACTAGGTCAGAACTTCAACAAATACTGACCTCTTGGCAAACTGAAGATCTTAGAATTGGAAATAAAACAGATGGGAACCTTCTAGTATGATGATGGTGTATTTGAAATGCATTGATTGAAATTCATTTCATTGAAATGAAAACCATTCATTCCTAGAAAAGATCTTAAAACATGGGACCTCTGTGTTGGCGACTTTATGGTGTAAGAATAGCAACACAAGGTCTTTCACCCTTGAAATACCTGATAATCCAGATCAATTTACAAAAATCAGAATCAGTATACTTCAAAACTTGCAATAACTTTGGAAAGAGCTTTCCATCTATGATTTTCCATGTGCAGTAGATAAGTAATTGGATGCATAATGTTTGGGACGACCCACATCATAGAATCTGGGTGGTCACCACTGCTAACTTGTGTTGCTATAGCACTGATGTGCCCAGATTTTCCATGCCTGTCCAGATGTAGTGTGGGCCAGATTAACAGTCTGTGACAAGTAGCGTGGCTCTTCCCATTTCATCAAATGGGCTCTGAAAGTGGCCACCTAGCAGCTGCATATGATTATTTCTGTGTTGAGTGTGCATTTAAAATAAAATTGTTGACGCTATAAAGCAAAGCGATCAAATCAGCAGTGTTAGAATTAGGACTGGCTGGAGAGAAAGGAGTATGCAGTCACGTATTTCCTCCTATTTTCTGCAGAAGGGAGTTGAACCAAAGTAAGTTTTATTCTGGCTTTTTTTAAAATGAATTTTTGACTGTGCGTGTAGTTAAAAATTTCTTCATTCAATGTCTGAAAGCAAACATGGAGTTTTCTTAACCAAACCCCAGCAGCATCTCTAGTTCCTTTAAACCAAGGCCAGCAACACCCATCACATGTTTTAGTTTGCCAGTAAGGGAAAACACATGTTCAGCTCTAACAGGACAAACTCAGTGCATTGCACAATACTTTACATGCCTGCTGCCATTGCAAGACACCCTCTAGCACAGCCATCTTGTGTTCCATGATAATTGCAACAAGGTTTTTCAAATCAATTACAATCCACATTGTCTCCTCACTGTACACAAGCAACACAGAAATGCCATGTCATTTTTTTCCTCCAAGAATTCAGCTCAAGTTATATTTTTGTCATTCTTTAGCTCTACCTCAATGTTCACGTTGTTGCTGTCAAGCCAGGAAACAGCACTGACAGCCACATCTTGAAAAGCCATCTTTCACTCTCAAATAATCTAGTTTGCAATGGGTATCTTTACCTACTATTCTTCTATTTTCCATCTCATGAGCTGCCATGAAATTGACATTTAAAACTAATTGTACGGTAAAATTCTGCAGATTCCAGAAACTGTGCCTGAGATTTGTGGCAAGGCAGGAGGACCAGATTCTCCCCTGTATTAGTTTTCTGTCTGCTACATAACTGTGAATGAGTGCTAAAGGGGATTATTAGGCCCCAGTGGTGAGATAGAGTGCATATAACTAATCTGCATTGCTTATCTCAAGCAGACAGTGGTCTGTCAGGACATGTCTACATGCCCTCCATGCATGTCCCTTGCCTTTATTGTCTTGCTGCCACCGTTGCTGCTGGTGGCTCTCCTATGCTCTTATAAACAACCAATTACTGCCCCAAACAGATGTCTGTGACTATGATCAAATAATTTAGTTGGAGTGAAGAGGCCTTAAACGGGTCAATTCCATTCAGTTAGACATGGTATCTGAGCGAAGGCGAAAGGAGGCACTGCAGGGTGACCTGAACTTGTGAGTTATTGAGAGCAGGTAAACTTAGGACAGCAGATAATGAACCAGGTCTTTCCAGTTAACACCGTAAAAATTCATAAAATGAAATCTGAAGAATTATTTAAATTCTACTGCAGGAAATCAAATGGGAGAGTTAACAGAAAAGGAGATGCCTTTACACAGTGCAACATTTTGTTTCATGAAAGACATGTGCTTCCCTGCAATTAACCATTAGTTGATAAAACTAAAAAGCTATATATAGAATTAGGAGAGTAGTGAGAGAGTTTGGCGGGATCTTTCTAATTAACTTTGCTACTGATGAACTGTTATCTCCAGCAAGAAAATATGTTACATATGCCTCTGAAAAAGTATGATTTCCATTAAAATACTGTGCTAACTTCATGGTTTATAGCTTGCCTGTTCAATAAATTTGTATTTAGCTATTGTCTTCCTTGGTCTGCAGGGGAAATAATGCATATCGGGCAGATGCTCAGACATCTGAACAATTAATGTAGCTTTCAAAAAGAAAAAAGAAAAAAAAAAGAGAATGGCTTTAAATCTTTTCTGCCTATGCAACCAACAGCCACCCTACATGAGATCATAAAAATATGCGGCTGTTTGACGGGTAGTTATGTTAAGCTATAACCATAACCAAAAGCCATGACCAAGAAGGTGAAGGAGAGAATCCTTTTATTCTCTCCTTCTGATTCAACAGTGCCTTAAACAGCAAGATTTTCCATTCTGCAATGCTGTCACCCAGGCACGCAAGCATAACTATCTGTTCTGCTATAAATTCATTGATGACATTGTCCCACCTATGAAGTTCCATAGAAGCACAAAAAATTCCCTTGCAAGACTCAGTCAATACCATTTCTGTAATGTCAAATTAAGATATCTAAGTATTAAAATGCCTAGATAGGAATTAGGCCACTGAATAGTGCTGCAAATGCTGGAAAATTTCTGCGGCAGCTTCACTCAGTTCACCAGAAATTTCTTGAAGATTTCTCAGACACCTCCACAAGTAGGTGAAAGACAGAGCTTTTGTTCCTCAGGCTTTGGACAAGATTTTAAGATTTAGTTCCATAGAGAAGACATGTTGGCTGACATATAAGGAGCATTGGGAGGAAGGATGCAAGCAGGTGATGTGAGACCTCTCTGGGCCACCAGCAGCTCTCAGATCTAAAAGCAGAGCTGAGTCCCATAGGTTTCTCACAGTTACTGTAAAGAAAAGTACTGCAGAAGGGAAAAGGCTCTTGGAAGAGCAGAAACTGAAGCAGCGGGTGCCCCCATCTGTGAGCTGAGAACAAAACCAGAGGTGAACTGAGTATGGGGTGAATCCAGAAAATATGAAAGACTGGATTATTTATATGCAGATGAAATAGGGAGAGTTACAGAATTGAAAATGTAGGGCTGAGAAGAGGACAAAAGGCAAATGCATCTTTGGGACTGATGCAGAAGTGCTGGAGAAAAATTCCCAAGGTTGACCTCCACATTGAAGGCTGAGTTCAGCACGCTAATGAAATCATTTCATGGTCTTATCAAGAAATAACTTAAAATAGTTTTAAAATTTAAACAGAGACCAGAAGGAAACTGAGCCACAGGGATAAGGAGGAGCTTCACCTGAAGTCACAGAGAAAAATTGGACCTGGTCCAGTTTATGGTTAATCTGGCATTAATTTCAGGAGAGCTGAGGACTTGCACTTAGCTTTTCGTATCCATAATGGGAAATTGTATCTGGAAACAGATCCTACTAGCATAAGTTTGAAAAGCAGCAATAATGAGTAAGTACCTGGTAACCATAGGCTTTATGCTGCAACAGAATGCAGTTGCCTTGCTTACTTACTAGCTGCCTAAAAAGGTTCATCTAGAAAAGCATACTCAGATACATTCACACAAACATCAGACACTCCAGTTCATAACTACATTTTCTACAGAATAAACCCTGATCACATATGGTTTATATTTAGGTTGTACAGACTGTCTACACATCCTGCTTTTTGTACTTGCTCATCTTTGCTCTAAACTTAAGGCTTACTCTTTCCTTAGAAATCAATTTCTCCTGAACTACCAATTGCTTCTGTTTCTTCATCTGCTAATTCTGACTTACTGGGGAACACTCCTTCATCGTATCTGCAGTTCAAAATAGTGGCATCACCCATCCTTCCTCCACGTTATCACATGGAAAACAAGCTTAACTACTTTTTCTTTTTAGACATTTAGATGTACTGACAACTTCTGAGGTGTGAGTTTCTCCTAGTAGACCACAGAAAATATCATTAAAATGAATAGATAGAAAAGAAACAGAAGAAATCATGATCACTGAAAAGATCCTATACCGAAAGAGTTTTCCCACATCCTGAGGCAGTGCCACAGCTCTCAGCTCAGAAACGTACCCTCTCTCTCCTTCTGACCAAATCCACACTACTTCTGAACCTTTAAGGAAGTAACTTCAGCAGAACAACACAATATTTAAACAGAAGACTTTGTCCCATGCCTGGTGCTGTCCTCCATTGGCCTTCTTGGCCAAAACTTCAGATCACTATTAGTCACGTAAAGTCATTGAAACACAGAGTTGGTGGCCCAGAGGATGACCCAACTGAAAAAATGTGATGTATTCTGAAGTTCAGAAAGCTTCAACTGAAACAGAACCAGAAATAAGAAATCTTTTTTTTAGGGTGGGAAGATTTAGGTCAGATGTCAGGGGGAAGTTCTTCACAGAGAGAGTGGTGAGGTGCTGGAACAGGCTGCCCAGAGAGGCTGTGGATGCCCCGTCCCTGGAGGTGTTCAAGGCCAGACTGGATGGGGCCCTGGGCAGCCTGGTCTGGTATTGAATGCGGAGGTTGGTGGCCCTGCATGTGGCAGGGGGTTGGAGATTCGTCATCCGTGAGGCCCCTTCCAACCCTGGCCATACTGTGATTCTGTGATTTTTTCTGTGCCACAATTTGAAGGAAAATAAAGAAAACCTTTACACATGCCAGCAGTTCCTAAGCTGGTGTGCTGTCACTGAGCCCACTTCTGCCATGTCTTCTGCACAGATTGCAAATGGCAATGACAGCTAAACTGCTTGTCCCGGGGCTCATTTTAAAGCTCTCTGCAGAGTCTCCCACAAGCACAGTTTCCACAGATCACAGCCAAATTACAGCTTCATTGCAGTGACTTGCAGCTCCATTATTTTTTCCATACCACTAATACCACACATTTACACCACACTGCCTGGCCAAGGTGTCTGAAAGACCAATTCTGTCTTTAACAACTGTTCCCAGCTTTACTTTGTGTTAAAGCTTTGGTTTCGTGTTAAAACCCTGACTTTTATTACAACCAGCCTCTGCGTACACCCACCTGCTGGATTGCTCCTGGGTTACTCAAGTACAGTTTTATAGAGATCAATGCCAACAAGAATATGGGCTTATTTTTCTTCAGAGCACAGATGAGACCTGAAAAACAGTTCACAGCAAGCACTAGAATTTGGCTGTTCGGGTACTTCTGGCCACAGGTATCAAGCATTCATTAAAAAGTATTTAAGTGAGGGAATATCCTAGGAGAAATGCTACGTTTTCATAAGGCAATTTATACCAAGTCACAGATCTAAAACCAAAGGGGTTGGTTTCAGCCATAGGCTCCAAAAATACCCACAAATTTCGAAATAGCACAAGCAGAACAAACTGATTTCTGCTGCTGAAACCACCATATATCCAGCTTGGGGCTAGTCCAGAACGAGTGGGAACATACCCCAGGAAAGTAGCACTTACTCATCCCTGGAAGTTTTTCAGTTTAACACCCAGGTAGGTAGATCCTCAACCCAAACACCAGTTTAAATACCCCTTGTGCCACTACGTGCATGGCTTAGCTGCTGGTTTACTCTGAATAAATAATTAACTTTAGCTTCAGTTTAAAGAGGTAGAAACCACTCAATGTGCATTTGACAGTGAAAAAAATAAATAAGTCTTCAGAACAGATGTGACCACTGTTTTGGTTGGGATATTTCTAAAATATTAAACAATCCTTTTTCTGATATAAATAACAGGAGCATAATTGAATTAATATTGACTGATAGTAATTGTTCCTTGTTCTTCAAGTCTGCCTTATATTAGTGGGAGGAGTGGTGGAGGTTATTGCCTCTTTAAAAAAAAAATCCTCAGGCCCTGAAGCACCTTTTCTGCCTTATTATTATTGTAATAATGAGGGCAACTGATTTAATCTCTCCTTACACAAAACTGCAGCACAGCGATGGCTAAATAAACAGCCAAAGTCCTTTTGTCCCTGTGGGCTGTTTCTCGGTAATTAAAATCAATAGGATCTTTCTCAGAGGATCTCTTTAACCTCATAGAGCTACAGTGTTCTGAGCAGGCAATGTAAAACAAACAAATGAACTCGCAGTCCTTGTGGAGGAAAAAAAAAATTACAAGCAACACATTATTTTATTAGGATAATATTGTTTTTGGAGGGGAATTGAGCAAGAGGTAGTATATAATCTTTTATTTATTTATTTTTAATTCCTTTTCCTTTTATTTCCTCCTGTTCCTTAAAAAACAAAGCTACTCTGGCAGCATCCTTTATTCCCAGAGGTCATGTGAGCTGAAATAGTCCATTGATCTTCCTTCTTTAGGAAAAGGAATAGGCAACAGAGGGAAAACAAACATCACCCACTTGAGACTTGTGACAGCTCAGGACCTCTCTGTATAAGGTACTGCACATTTAAGGTTGAAGAGGGAAACATCCAAAGCATTTCACCACTGTGGTGCATGCAGTTGCAGCTAAGGACAACACAAGCTGCAGGGACATCTCTATGCACCCACCCGATGGCAGGTATCACAGGCACCACTTCCAAAGAGGTATGATCCTGTGACCAGCACACAGCAGTCAGGAAGGAAAGGATTTACATTGCAACTCTCAGGAATACTGAACTCTGAGGCGTTAACCGATGCAGGGCGGAGCAACTGAACCACATGGAAGATGGCAAGAGGGGACCCTATCCCCTATCCACACATTTTGACTTAAAAACCATAACACTGCTTCTCAGTGCTTCCGTGGGGCAGAACTGCCTGGTGAGCCCTTGCCGACACAGGGTGGGGTGAGCTTAGCCCCAGGAGCAGCATCTCCTTTCTGACTATCAGCACCCACAGGCTGCTCCTTGCCCATAGAGGGACATGAAGGCATTTGAGCAAGTCCTGGACCTAAGCGAAAAGGCATTATCATCAGCTCACAGCAGCAGGGAATCCATCCCCATTAGCTGCCTTTCAGTCCCGACACACTGCCACTCCAAGCAACAAAAGCCCAAACACACATGCAAGGAAGCAGCAGTTAAGATGAGAGGGATTTTAGACAGAAGCAATTATACTTTGTTAGACAGATGCCCAGGAATGGGTGGGGAGAGTCAATCTTACGCTCTGGTAGTTTTACAAGGTGTTTCCAAAGGTACAAAAGCAATATAGTAAGTGCTGTAAGAGGGAAACCAAGCATCAAGCTACTCTCTGTCTGGGATCTGGTTTTACATGTTGACAACTCTGGTACAGGCTACAGCCAAGATACACTGCTATGGTACAAGCAGATAAGAAATATTGCAGTGCTTGGGCACAATGAAAGGAAAACCCCTTTGCCTGGACTTACAGCAATGCAGTTGTTTAGGCACCAGGTAGGACACGGTCAAGCAAAAGGAAAACCTGAGACACACACTACATGTGCCACCATGCATTTCATGGTCTATCTGGGTGCTCCCAGGTCGAGCCAATGCTTATGGTTAGCTGATTCTTCCACTTATGGAAGCTGCTTCCAATTTCTTATACTTCTTGCAAATTTAATCCTATGCACTGGGTTTTTCCTCAGGTTTCCTCAGGTAAGCACACTCTGGACAGCTTCAGCCAAAATGATTCATCTCTTTCTAAAGAAAATAAAAAGTAAAAAAAAAAAATAAAAGAGACTGTTTAATGCCTTTCACTTACCGGAAAAATCCTTCCTTTGAGCAGCAGTAACACCTTCAACAGCAATCTGTTATTTGCAGGTGAGGTGACTTGCAAGACAAGGAGCCATAACCACTAAAATCTGTCAGCCTTAGAGCTGTGAAAAAAATATCTTGGTGTTCACCTGTGCAGTAAAGGTTTCCTTAGATTTTACAAGCTCCTGAAAATGCAATGGTGTCTATAAAAGAAGAAAGCTTTGAGATGCCCACAGCGCAGAGAACTTGGGCTTTAGGATATTGTGCAATAGCATCAAATCCATCCAGCTCTCCAAAAACAGGGTCTGCTACAGCTATTCTGCTCCTAACAGATGGCTGTCTGACCTCCCTAGGCAATGCATTCAATCACTCACCATTCTAACCTTTGAGTTTTCCTAACATTCTACATTAGACCATAGCTTGAATCCAGGGACACAAGGGCAAATCTGTCCCCACAACAGGAGGCATTTACAAGTTCAAATATGTAAAAAATTTAAACTATACTTGGGTTATTTAACTCAGAGCAATACTTTTATATATAATATTTAGAAAACTTATATTTAAATCATTAGTTTGTTTTGTCTCTTACCAATTAGTCCATCTATGAATGGAAGTTCTCTGCTGGAGTTCATATGCCAGTGAAGCATTTAGATGCACTCAAACTGCTTTTCCCTACTAGAAATAGGTTTTGAAAGATTGCTTTTACCCAAGCCTTTGCATTAGTGACCACCTTCAATCCTCAGGAAGGTGAAAACTTCCTTTTACTAAAGCACATAAGAATTCCATAGGGATTGCAGAGATTTTTTTACTCCTCTTAATTTTCTACAAATTTTAGCACACTGTATAACCAAAACCTGAAGAGCTGATTTCAACTGAAAGCAATAAGCAGCACATGTCATCAATCCTTTTTTTTTTTATTATTTTTTTTAAAGAAACAAACAAGTTTATTTGAAATGGTCTCTTTCTTCTGCTTTTCTATCTCTGTGGGTATTTCTAGTGTTGCAGATTATATTACAGTTCCACATAAGGTTTCTTGTACTCTGCAAAGCATTTTAGGACACAGTTATGGGAAAGATGCTTAAACAGTTCAAAATTCTTCCCTGAAAATGACTTTGTGTATTCCTATTTTCACTATTCACAGTGCAAAAAAATCCTGTCAATAGACCATTTTTGTGAATAAATATTGAAGTCTTCATCTTCCGGCCACACAAGTGGGGAAAAGAAATATCTTACACATTTAAAACTGGAACAATTAAATACTGGAGGAATTACATAGAAGCTGATTAAAGATAATGAAATTCTTATGAATAAAATTGTACCTTGCTTAAGTCAACACATCTTGCAGACAGTCATAGGTTAAGTACGCAGAAAGCTGATGTTTCTGTTTTCAACTAAGAGAAGCTCTCTTTTCTTGATAATTTGCCCAAGAGAGGAGATGTGCTGGATTCCTGTTCCTTTTTCATACAAAGAAATCAATTGATTGTTTATACCGTGCTGTTCTCAGTACATAATATCAATTCTCTTGGTTTGCGATATTTGAAGAAAACATACTTAGATGAACACAGATAGCTTGGGAACAGATATAAGGAATCACTCACTGCTTTCAGACAAGTGGTGGTTGTTGTTTTTTTGTGGGATTTTTTAGTTATTTTGAAGACATCATCTACTGATCATAGAATGGTTTGAGTTGGAAGGGACCTTTAAGATCATCCAGTTCACCCTGCTGCTGTTGTCAAAGATATCTCCCTCTAGACCTGGTTGCTCAAAGCCCCATCCATCCTGGCACTGCACAGCCCCAGAGAGGGGGCATCCACAATCTCTTCCAGTGTCTCACCACCCTTCAGTAAAGAATTTCTTTCTAATATGTAGTCTAAATCTACCCTAACCTCCATAGTTTAAACCATTTCTCCTTGTCCTGTCACTATACACCCTTATAAAAAGACCTACAGCTTTTCTGTAGGCCCCCCAGTGGACTATTTTGGACTAAAAATATATGGATAAACTTTGTTCTAGGCAATAGCTGTGAAGTGGACCCCTATATTCATTTATTGAAGGACAAGTGGAGCATTACATGTCTCTTCTATTGGTAGAGGACTGCAGTATTGCATAGGGGGCAGTCTGAGCTCATAAGCAGAAACTACAGCCCTTTCCAAAGACATGACTTCCTGGAGTTGTGTGCTCTAAAGCTTTCACTTCAACCAAGGTCCATCACACCTCCTCAAGTTTGAATATCAGCTTTTATTACTGATCCTGATATAGCCCTTTTCAGATAATTGCATTATCTGCAGAACAATGACAAGTGTTGAAAATGAATGACATCTTCATATTGTCTGGTCTGCAATTGCAACAATTGCACTTTTTAAAACATTAGTCATTATATTCTCAAGAGATCATTTGCTTATTTGTAGCATCACTGCAGCCATGAAACTTGCCCTTTGCAGGAGTTCCAAAACAGCATGCCAAGAACCCTGCTGGTGTGACCTGCCAAAAAACACTGAGCTAAAGCCCAATAATCACTCATTACTAACCTTTCATGCAACAAGATCTCCAGTGAGCATAAAACAGAAAGCATACACAGACAGACCCCAGACGGGATGTTGGTAACTTCCTACACACCACTGCAACCACCACTCTGAGAAGTTGCAGCAAATGATTTACTTTTCTCACTTTGGTGCGCTCATGTCATCAACTCTGGCTCTGCTGTGCTCTGCCACTCATGAGTTATCTGGACATTTCAATCTCATGATAATAAATGGTTTGTCTGACTTGAAGTCACATATAGTTTCCATACCTACAGATGTTCAGGTACATGCAGAACATTCTGTGTATTATACACAGAGCTCCTGTACAGGAGTGGATATATCAGACCACCAGAGGAAAAAAGAGACAGAATACTAAAATTAAAAACAATTAAAAAGAAAAATGATGACAAGAGTTTGCTGTCTGTGTTCAGGGCAAACCCAAAAGCACTCCACAGAGAACATAGTGGATTAAATTGCTAACAGCTCAGAACTCCCCATAGTTTGGAGCCAGCAGTGACATGTTACACCCACTGCCAAGAACCAAGATCTGCAAAGAACTATGAAAGGCAGTAGAAAGAATCAGGCTTCGAAGCTTTGGAAGAGTTACTGCTAATGTATCCAGGTGCAAATGGGGACTGAGTCCACTAAGCAAAGTTAGAAAACTCTGCACTGAGCTGTCGCCATATCTACCTCTGTAAGCTGACCCATCCTTAATGACAGCATTAGCTCAAGTAGATGTATAATCGCATGGATTTTTTGAAGTGAGTATCCTGTGTTCTTTGTTTAACATGTCTTTCTATATTTAAACAATTCTTCCTCTTCTAAATTACCAGTAGGGTGGTAACATTTTTCAACCCGAATTTCTGCAGAACAAGAAATTTCACCCAAAAGAGCCTCACTTCCTAAACTGCCTTTCACAACCTCTCATGGCTTTTCAGACTTAATTTTCTATAGATTGCTTACCCATTCAAGAGGAGAAACTCGAATGCTCTCAGCCTGCAGAGCTGGAGCCTGCAAAAAAAATGTCAGGATCGTTCACCACAGCCCCTGAACACAAGCTTAACTGCAAGTGGCTGCTTTTAGCACATCAATGTGAATTACTTGACTGCGAAACTAAGCAGCAATTAAACACCTCACCACTAAGCGGAAATGAGAAATTTACTGTTTGGTCTTCAGATAAGCTACAGCCTCCTGTGAGCTACTGTTATCAAACCCCAGGGAGGATCAGTTAGAGTCAGAACACTGTCAGTCTGTGGGCAAAAGGGGAAATATTTTTTAATGAAACAGAAGTCAATTTTTATCATTCTCCCCTTGTGGTCTCCCTTGACTGCTAATAGCAAGGACTATGAGAAAGGAAAGGTGTTGAAGTCTAACCGAGATTACACCTGGAAGCAACTGTGTTGTACTGCTCAGTTGTAGTTAAGGGGATGGGGGACGGGTGAGCAGAACAGGATCACCCAGCATGGCCCTCTCCATTACAGCAGTCACATTAATTTGGGACAGAGAAGCAATGAGACTGCCTGCACACACTGTAGGCAACAAGACAGAAACAGCCCTCCTCAGAAATATCATAAATGCAAAAAAACACATTATTCTGTTCACATAGACCTCGGGTTTATTTTTAAGCATCACTGAGAACTGATGGCATGGAACTCCTTCAAACCAGGAGAAACGCCTATACTGAAAGTTTGGTTAGGTGGCACAGCAAGTGCCTGCTCTGCCTTAATAAAATCTCTGATACTTATTTCAGGAGCTGCCTGTAGCTAATCTCATGACATTCTTTAATGATATATGAAATTAAGAACTACAAGGAAATAATGTTTCAGCAATTTTCTGTTAGTCCTTGTCTATCTGCCTATCAGTATTCAGGATCTCAGTGAAGACGGTAATATATTGCTTTAAGTACAAACAACTACTTGATACTATCATGCCTTCTCCTTGATCCATTTCTTACTGTTCTCTTGATGCTTTTGATCCAAACCCTGCTAATTTCAACATAGTTCCAGCCAGGCTGGGAAAGGAAAAGGGACACCCATGGAAGAACTCCAGTGCCTGTTTCTATCCTCTAGTATGTTCTGTGTCCCATTGACATGCCTCTCTTTTGTTGATCTTGGCCTTTGACTGGACGTTCTGGGAAGAGTCGCTTTCCAATTCATGTCGCCAAAGAGGAATGAAGTGGTATTTGACAGACTCTTCCATGGACAACTGATGATAAAGCATGCATCTCCTTTAATACGTTCCCAAGAGAATAACCCTTAATATTCACTGTGGTCCAGGTGTTGACAGCAATCAATCTTTCTTCTCCTGAGCACGGTCAGTTGGGCCCTTACCTGGGCTGGCAGGAGTCAATGCAAACTTATCTGCTGCCTTCTTCTCCTAGGTGGTTCACATCTAGTGAGACCACCTAAAGAGGCAAACAGCACTTGCTGGGAGTTTCTGAAATCACACAGCTAAACAAGAGAGTAATGGACAATCTTATGTGTTGAGAAAGTAATTTGTGATGTTTCTCCGCCTGCCATTCACGTGCATACACATTACATATAATTTATGTGATCTCAAAGGCTATTTGTCAGACAAGGAAACAAATTAGTTAGCGCTGACTCCTCACAGTCACGTAGGATGAATTTAAAGCCTTGCAGAGTATGCTAGTTTTAACAGCAGTGCTTAGGTTCCTCTAAGTTTTGGTTGGTGATGCTTGCCCTTTATTTTAACTAATGGGTAATAAGGAGTCTATGCTTTGTTTTGCTAACCTGCATCTTTGATATAAGTCTCCAGTTCTGCACTCAGAAAGAAGTGCTTATTTATGTTTTTATAATAAAAGCTACACATAGCTATGCAGTCAGAGAACACAGCAGAAAGAGTCAGATTAGTTCCCATGACATTATAGTAGTAAAATTACTGCTGAACAGCTACAGATCTGTGCTTCATTACATGCATTATCTATTTGTTAACTAGAGCAGAATATCTAGAAAATAGTAGATACTGCTGTCAGAAGTGTAAGGGGATTATTTGTGAGGCAGAGATGATCTTACAGCCAAGGTGTAGATCCAGTGATCAAGAGATTAACAGCACAGCTTCACATGACACACACAGTGACCTAAGACAGCTGTCAGGCTTCCCATGCCCACAACCAGGAGCAAGACATCATGTTTTTGCAGGTGTTGATTCAACTGGATAACCAGATAAAAATGGGGTCGTTGGTTGTTTCCTCCCTCCCCCCTTTTTCCTTCACATCAGGTCTTTCTGCTGCAGGGAAAGTGACAGCAACTTATGACTGGAGGTGGCAAAAGCAGCATTTCACAGCTTGCTTAGGTGAGCTGTCACATAAGGTCACTTGCCCTTCAGTCCCTGAGTGGGGGTTTGTTATGGATGAGAGAAGGGCATTTGGACCCGCTACATGCAGCCATGCACATACTACCTATTTCATTTGTTAACAGAGCTACAGGAAACTTGGAGTCATCTCCCCAGGCATAAGATGGAGAAATATTCTTTCCCATTCTTTGACCAACTTAGCAATGAAACTGGAAGTACTTCAGGTAAATAATAGCTCATAAATTCTGTTTGTACAATGAGTGGCATGAGAGAGCCATCTTATTTACTTGTATCAATATCAAACACCTTGAGCCAGCTTAAAAACCTAACGCTGTTACTCAAAAACAAATGCAAAGAAGTGGACCATGGCACTAACGCATTTCTGGACAGTTTTGAGCCAATACTGCATGGAATTGTAAATTCTGAGGGTGACAGTCCAAAAATATGATAGAGTACACTGTTTTTATTAAGGAATTTATAGTCCTTCATGTTTTTATGCAAGTGACTTCACTACAACAAAGAGTTGAGTTACTCAAATATTCAAATCCTGCACTAAATAGCTTCTTAATTTTCCCGCACATCAGCATCAAGTCTTTGATTTTACACAAGATCTGCAAGAAACAGGAGTTATCTCCAACACCTACAACGTAAATGCCAGCACGTGAGATAAATCTCAGTATCTCTGTATTGCCAGCATCTGTTTCTCTCTTTTTCGGGGTATGTTGCACCTGAACTACTTTAGACAACTATTTTAGGATAAGTTAATTCATACCTTACAAGTCCCCATGTTTTCCCCTCCAGCCAACATGGAAGCCACGAGTGACAAAACCACATGTCTCTGTCTATCACTGGACAAAATTATTCTGTTCCATGTATCCAACAGTTAAATGGCCTGAACTTTCACACGCCAAATATCCTCATACCAGTGTATGCAAACAGTAAGTATTGTAAGTTATACAATGTCACCCAAAAAGTCAGCCAGCCATGACACAAATGCATCCCTCCCTCCAAATAACAGGGTCGATCTTCTCCACAGCAAGATGTAACAGGCTGGACATTAGGAAATATTACTTCTCGGAAAGGGTGGTCAGGCACTGGAATGCACTGCCCAGGGAGGTGGTGGAGTCACCGACCTTGGGAGCGTTCAAGAAACGTTCGGATGTTTTGTTAAGGAATATGGTTTAGCTGGGAAGTATTGGTAATGGTTGGACTAGATGATCTTCTAGGTCTTTTCCAACCTTGATAATTCTGTGATTCTGTAACATACCAATATTCAGCATCTTAAAGAAAATTCTGACCTTCAATAATAGAGTACCCAGACCTTGAGCCCAATTGCCGTAAGTATACAAAACCTTGAATTCCAATTCACAGGGTGCTCAGCACTTCACAGGATTAACAACAGCTGTGAATTTCCCAACAGCATGACTGGACCATGATGTTGTTTGTTTTTTTTTTTTATCATCGAAGATACTGTGTATCAAATACATTACAACAACCTGGAATATCTAGGCCCAAATTCCAGCTGAACTGCTAACATAGTTCAACTAAGTTCATTTGGACTTCTGTAGCCTAACTCCATTTGAAGACCACCTAAGTCAAAAGCATCAGCATTAAGGAAAAAAAAAAAAATATATCAGAAAAATGCATTTTCCTTGACAGGCAATAAAGGAATTCATGTACCATAAGCACTGTTTCCACCTCCAGGTCAACATCTTTCTTGGTAAACCAAAGCAAAACACAGCCATGCATTCAGAGCTGCCCTCACCCTGCACAGTATGTGGAAAAGCACACCGTGAGTTCAACACCCTGAAGCCAGTGAGAGTTTTTCCCTTTATGTCCATTAACTTAGAGAAAATGGAAAAAATAGACTTACAGCCCAGCAAGTCCTCATAGCCAGAGTTTTCTTCAGTCTTTCTTCGGACTTCATCTCCTCCCCCCTTCACAGTCAGGCAGCCAACCTCAAAAGAAGGGGAGATGAAAAACTCAGCTCCTGATTTAAAATCATTTCAGGCTGAGGTTTTGCCAGAGGAATCGCAGCTGTGACATGCCCACCACTCTAACCATGGTGAATGAATCTAGCCACGAATCGTTAAGCTCCCCAAGCATCCAGTTCTCTCAGCCTGCTACTAATCACTCAGAAATCTGGCTCTCCGGACTATTTGTCATAAGAAATTGCTCCAATTCAAAAAGATGATCTGGAAGTTTAATATTAATCAAAACAGGGCATGTACCAGCAGAGATGCAGTTTAAACGTAAGTGTGAGATAAAGGAAAATAATTGCAGTCACCAAATTCCACAGTGACACAAGAAAAATGCCTCAGTGATGTCAAGGCAAAGCAGAGGCATTAACAAGCTGCTTCATCCTAGCCACAGTGGGGCTGGAGCTGGTGCAGAAATGGAGTTTAACGCATTTTTTTCTATCCGAAAGTGTTGCTGGTTCAGGAAGAGCAGCATACACATCCCCTGGGATTATAAGTGGGCTGCAGCCAGAAGCTGGGAAAGTGACCACTGCAGAGTATTTTACCTGACACAGATTAGATTTATCAGTTTGAGTTGTTACCTAGGCTACAGTAAGAAATGGGAATTCAAGGGACATTATTCTTCTCCTAAGGCAGCTACCCTGAGCAGGTTAAGTGAAACACCTTCAGAGCCAGGAAATAGGAGCAGCACCCAGCTGTGGCAAGAGCAAGGAAGTAGCAGCACTGTGCTGAGCTGGGAAGCAGCATCCTTAATTTGCAGTCTGGCAATACCTGCAGCTCCATTCTTTGGAAGACCAACACCTGTTTGCAGCCAAACCTGCTTAACCCATCTCTAGTTAATTAAGTTCTGCTTTAAAACCAATAGCAGTGTTTTGAGCTCTGCACTTGTCCTCTAGTGTCAAAAAAATGATACATGTGTTAATATCACATCCTTTTTAGGCTCTGAAAAGCAAACTGACCTCGTGGAACAGTCATTAGTTGTTTTTTTTTAATTAAGCTGCTCCACACTTTTCCCCCAGATCTTGCTACAACTTGCAGAAATGATGAAGCAAAGCTGCTCAGCAATAAACTGCAGGAGTTTTGTCATATGCCAGAACAACTTTTGTTCACAGGCATTTGTCACGAGGCTGTCTCCCTTATACCAGTACCAAATCTACATCAAATGGAGTTTTTAAAACAATATAATGAGTACTCACCATTAAATTCCCATCTTCATTAGTATCTCATTTAACTGCTGAATTTATATCCCCAAGCATCTTTAATTTATTGATTGGTTCTAGGAGGGTTTTTCTCTTGCTTTATTTTCCTTTCCATTTAGCATCAATTAATGGAATCTCAGCAATAATTTGTATTTGGGTTTTGACATAATGAGTTACAGATGTTTAAATGATTTAACTAAGCCTCCACCTGTGATTGCTTAGGCAAAATTTCAAAACTCAAGTCTCTGCCAAGACGCAGAACACCTTTATGTAAAGGCACACGAGTGTACTGAGCACAAAACACTGACCCTGCCTCCTTCTGTCCATGGCATTAGATGGAGCTGATCACACAGCTGCAATCCACGGGCTGCTGGGGGACGCCACGCTTTGCCTCCGACACATTTTGAGCATCACACAAGCCAATATCAGTGGCATCTTGCCCTTCCTGTGGCTCAGTTCAAGGCACACTCTTTATGTGCTATGCTTCTGAGAAGGTGACACTTGAAAGACCCTGGAAAGGCTGTACAGACA
Organism: Perdix hodgsoniae; assembly: GCA_035772895.1. Classification (NCBI taxonomy): domain Eukaryota; kingdom Metazoa; phylum Chordata; class Aves; order Galliformes; family Phasianidae; genus Perdix; species Perdix hodgsoniae. The sequence continues at coordinate 1,518,441 of JAPSGF010000087.1, forward strand.
AAATATGGGAAGTTGCACAGAGAAAGGAAATAACTGTCCAGACCCCCAGCAGTGCCAGGAACTGAGGTTGGAAACATGCTCACAGTGTAGCTTTCCCTGCTGCTGCAGATAACTGTGTTCTCTCAGAAAGGCAGGATAAAGTTTTCCATCTGTCTCACAGACAGTATCAGGCCACAGATGGAGCAAAGGGGGTAAATCTCAGCAAGAATCCACATACCACAAAGGACAGAAAGAGAAACATGTTGGAAGTGAGATGTAAAGAGCCTGGGAAGAGGTTAAGATTAATAAATGCTTTATAATAACTGAGCTCATGCCCCACAGTCCAAGGACTGCTCACTCCTCATTAGAGCCAGCAGGTGTTCTATTTTCATCCTGACCACTAGCTCAGCACCTGCAGAGAATGGAGCAAATAGCTTGGTACCACCCTTTGTTGCAGCCACCTGGCAATGCGAGGTGCCATCGGAAAGGAGCTGCCCCAGATGTGGGAAGCATCACTCAGTGTAAATATTCTGTCTGTTCAGGACCAGAGGTTGCTTTGAGTCAGAAGTTATGTTACAGGCATGAGCTGCACCCAACTGAAAGAATTAGCAGACTTTCAGTCATAGCCACGAAACCTTAATAATTGCAACAAAAGAAAAAACAAAGCCACACAGTTGCCTGCTGACAACCTTACCCAGCAACTTTGCAAAGCTTGACTTGTTAACAGTACAGAGAGCTCCTTTTGGGGTTAGATATGACCCCTGAAAAAGAACATGTCAAAGTGCTGCAGCAGCCTAGGACTTTCCCATTTTGAATTCACAAATCACAGGGAGCTGTCAAAAATGAAGAAATGCTCAGCAAGCCCTAAGGCAGCAAACCAAACCTCACTCCGTAGCAGGAGTAGTATGGATTATTCTGTAAGTGACAGTGGCTAGATGGAGGAGGAAAAAAAATACCGGAAAGTATTTTGATGAGTTTCTATAAACTTGAAAAATCCTATCATTGGCTATAAAGTCACTGAGGAGATTGTGAATGGTGATTGTGCAGCTCTACAAGGTAATTTATCTCCCTGACCAGTACTTCGTAAACTGTCTATTGAACTGCCCTCTGTTAAAACTAAAGATATACAGACACTTGTAAACCTTATCGAGGGGAAAACAACTCAGATAATTTTACACATTTAAATGAAAACCAGGTTCTGAGCTTTTCCAGGAAATGGAAACATCAGCTCTGCTACCAGAGTCCAATCACCCACTGAAGGGGGGACGGGAGCAGGAAAGCTGAAAAATGCCTCTGAAGATGATGCATGTGGCTGCTCCTGATCCCCTGAGCTGCAGCAAGAGGCTGTTGGCTGCAGCATTAATTTCCTTAAAAAGCAAGGTATGCATCCAAAAAATGCTAGGTGGTATTTCTTCTTCAGCATTTCTTTAAACATCTGATTCCACAGTCATTCATACTGGGGAAAGCAG
>JAPSGF010000087.1:1524888-1540309 GCA_035772895.1 Perdix hodgsoniae
GGGTCCTGATGCCATCCCACAGATGGGGAACTGAGTTGCAGACCAGCTGGAGTGAAAGGCAGAAAGCAAGATGGTCCCAGAAAGCTTCAAAGCTCTCCTCTCTGTTCTGCTAGCAGACTGATCACCTATTAGTCATCACCTATGATCAAGCCTGCAGGGAGCACTCAGGGAACAAGGAATCTCTGCACTGGGACATCCAAGGTACAAAGACTGGTGGTACAAGGACTCAGTCTCAAAAGTTCAAGCTACTTATAGAGGGTATCCAAGAAGCACATGTGGGAACCCAAGTTTTAGAAACCACCTTGGATTCAGAACTGAAAGTAGCTCAAATTAAAAAATAAAAAAAATCTTCCATGCATGAGTTAGAGAGGAAACAACACAAATGTCATTTAATTTACATGACAAAGTGCTGCCATTATTTCAGTATGACAGAATGCCACTAAGGGCAATTTCTGAAAATTATTTAAACAATGTAATGAGTTAAATGTCAGCATTAGCTAATTATGTTTATGCTAATTGTTAATTAGCTCCATAATGGAGACAGTCTTAATTAACAATAGTTATGTGTGTGTGTATATGTGTGTGCGAAAGAGTGTGTGCTGAGAGAGAGAGACTGCAAAAAATGTTGTAAGCAATTTAATTTCCTGTAACCATAAGTATTTCATTTCAGACATTAATGAGATTTTTTCAATATACTTTAGAAAAGATGTGATTAACTTACAATGTATCTGTAAGCAACCCTTTCCGTATAACATCTGTTCTGCCACAATAATTGCACATTTTTTCTTTTTTTTTTTTTAACAAATGTGAATAGTGGAAAACTGTATCCTCCTTTTTTTTCTTTCTTTCTTTTTTTTTTTTTCTTTTTTCTTTTTTTCCCCACAGATTTCTTTTGTGACAGGGAAAACCATACACTTTGGAAATGTAAGCAGGGTGATGGCAGAGGCAATCGGGTGGAGCTGAGTCTCCCATCCCCAGGTTCTCACTCTGGTCTCAGCCAGATAAGATCATAACAAAGTCTGCAAAGGTTTTGTTTAGAGCACTCAAAGTAGTCCCAAAATACCTAAAAGAGATCTTAAATCAGAAGCATATGTAGGAAAACAGGAAATATCCCTTCCACATTGAGAATTTCACAGTCCCACTCAAAAAGTTGCTCTGCCTTCAGTGGGACTTTTGGAAAGAAATTGCTCTGAAGTTGAGAAAGGATAAATAAATTAGAGCAAATAGGCAGCTGATAGCCTGGATGAGCTTACAATAGGAAATTAACAAAGATTTTTGTATTTCTACAGCTGCACGCACACACACACACTCAGACACACATAATGGGATGTATCCTATAACAGAACAGGTACAGCCAGCCACTGGCATCAGCCCCCCAGCTGCCTTTTGGGCTCGGTGCAAATTACAGGCTTCTGGAGCAAGGTGCTGCAGACAAAAGGCAATAGGTGCAAGCTGAGAGAAGACAGACTGGAGACTAGCAGGACTTTTTCATGGTGCCATCCAAGCTGGGGAGCAGGTTGTCAGGGAGGCTGTGCAAACTCCATCCTTGGAAGTTTTGAAAGCCAAACCCTGAGCAACCTGTTCTGACCTCAGAGATGACACGCTTTGGTTGGACAGAGACCTCCTGAGTTCCCTTTTAACTGAATTATCCTGTAATTACTGAGTTATCCTATAAAACCACCTTTTGCATGCACTGTTCTAGTCCATAGGCCACAGTGCCTATTACTGGCCTCCAACTTAAAGCTAACACTGCTTCTTTAAAATTTGAATCTGCTTAGAGTCTAACAGAAAGTCACCAGCTGGACATACACTGGGCAGACTCTGCTCTGAGAACCAATCTCAAATGCCTCAATCCTAGCAGAGATGGCCAAGTGTAACTGAGAAGTGCGTTTGTCCTAGAGTGTGTTTCTTAAATCCAATTAAAAGTCTAATATAATTCCATCTATGCTGCTGTTAAAAATACTAGGGCTTTGATTTAAGTTACACCACGCTAAATATAGACACAGCAAATAGTTCAGTGGCTTGCCAAAAACTAACAGTGGACTATTAATGACATTCCTGGTCTGAAGGAATAGGAGGGCCTCTAGGAATAGCCCTGGTACCTACGGCTGCTCTCCCTGTGTGCTGCTGTATTTTGACTGGCCTCATCAGGTCAGCAGCTCTTGGCTGCTGTACTGTTCCACAAATATAGACATAAAACCCTTTCTGGTTTGTTTTGTTTTCTGTGGAGGAAAGCCTTCTCACACAGCCATGAAACATATGGCAAGGGAAGAGTCCCTGGAAGTAATACGGGAACCAGAAACTGTGGAGCTCAGGATAGTTCATAAAGCCAAGGACATCTACAGAGACAATCTATCAATACAGCCATCACTCTGTGCTCCTTCTCTCCTTCCCTTCAGCCAGCCCCAGGAAATCTTGTAGAATTTGGCCTTGAAGAATTCAAGAAGATATATATACAGATAAGCATGGTATAAAACTGGGAGGAGAAAAAAATTCATGCCAGTTTGCTGTTGTCTGCTTTGATGCTCATATATCTTGAATGAGAACTTGAGTAGATCCTCTACTTTTAACAGGCTTAATTAGTATCTGAAATAATTACTACTGTCTTGGAAATAAGGTCCTGAGCTTCTGTTCTCCCATATTTATGAAATAATGAGTATTCCTACCCCCAGGCATACCAGTGCTTCCTTCCAGCTTGATGTCATCTGCAAACTTAGGGAGGGTGCACTCAATCCCCTCGTCCAGGTCATCAATAAAGATATTAAACTGGACAGGCCCCATTACTGAGCCCTGGGGAACACCTCTCTTGACCAGTCACCACCCTGTGGGCCCAGCCCTCCAGCCAGTCGTTTACTCAGCAAAGAGTGTGCTGTCCAAGCCATGATACTTCCCTTAGCTGAACATCAGCATATCCATTAGCCTGTGGATCAGTGTATGTTTAGCTGAAAACCGCAATGCTTACCTGTATTTGAATCTTCACTCACTGGATTTTCTGCAGTTCTGGAACAAAGGGAACTCTTTAAAACTAACTTCTTCAAAGGCATCTAATTACCCAGTGGATTGCCAACTCCCTTTGAGACTCAGGTTCTTAAGCATAGTCAAGAACCCGGGCCATAATGGCTTCATTGTAGAAATTTTGCCTGTGTTAGGACTGAAGACCATGCTGCCTGTTCAGATACTCAACCAATTTATTGTAGTAAAGCTCCATTATTGCGCGTATAGCTCTTCTGATTTCTGACCCCTTGGGATCTGGTCCTTAACTTTATAAAACGCTTAAGATTCTCAGATGAAAGATGCTAGTTGAATTTAAATTCTTGTTAAAATAAATAAATAAATAAATCACGATTACACAGTCTGCAGCTTAGAAGCTAAAGACAATTGCAAACAAACAAGGAGACAAGGACAGGTCTCAGTCCCTCTGTGGCTGCCCTGTATGATAACATCTAGATATGTAACGACAAGCTACATGCCATTTGTCCTCTTTTGGCAGTGACTGGATGGGCAACAGACACAGAGGGTGGACTTGATCTGCTCCATGAATTTCAAGACCTACTGAGCAAATGCAGTGTGCCTGCTCCAGCCCTGCCAGGCTGCTGTTGTGGGCTTCATCCCCATGCTGCTACAGAACATGGGAAAAGAAATGAAATTGTGCCTCTAGCAGTCATGGCAAGACTGCAAAGTGAAAAGTAGGCTTGTAAACAAGTGAAAGCTGAGCATCTGACTCTCACAGCAAAGGAGAAATGTGATCTGGCTTCAGTGGCCATCCCTACTGCCCCCACCAAGGGCAAAACCTGCCTTTCCCTCATAGCCCATATATCACAAGGCAAGCAGTTCTGATTTGAATCAAAGGATTATCAGGGCAGCACGTGAACAGATGAGGCAACAGAGTCCAAATTAGAAAATAAAAAAACATGATAATAGAGCATTATCCCCACCAAAAGTCAACACATGCCCCTGCTATCCAACCACTCTTAGCTTTGGCCAGGAAATTACAAATTGCTGCTCTCCTCATAGGGTCTGACACAGCTTTCTATTGTTGGGCAGCTTTATTTCTCCTGACAAGGGAACAGGTATCTTTGAAAAGTCAACAAGCCTGGCAGGCTTTAGACTTGGAGCTTAGAATATGCTTAGAATATGCTTGATGCCACTTGGCTCTCTGGCAGTGAGCCTCCTTCTGCCTTGCCTTTGACACAGAGATTTCAAAGCATCTCAGCACGCAGTGGGTGCTAGGGAGTAGGATGTGGGGCTGTAGTATAACATATGGGGTCATGGAGCCTTGTGGGCTTGATACCTGTTACATGGCTCTCAGGGGTGAAGAAATTCAGACAGATTTCATGAAGGCACACCCTGGAAGGCAGGGCAGGGGCTGAGCATCCTTCCTTCCTCACTCTGGGGGAACCCTCAGCACAGACACAGGCATTATGGACAGCACATTAAGTCAGCTTTGAGGGCAGAAGAGATGCAGCTGAACTGTCCACAATGAGCCAAAAAAAGGACAAGCCTATGACCCAAGTCCCTGTGGTGGGACCCAAGACCTGTGCTGAGTCACCCAAAAGTGATGTACAGGTCATGGGTTGTGAAAAGGCAGATCCCAGGCCCAGGCTGTAGCACTAAATAAGCTCAAAACTCTCCCTTTCTAACATAAAGCCAGGCCTGAGCAAGTGTTTATGTGCAACTGTATGGCAGTAGGTTATGCTGGACAGCATTACTACATCAGCATTTATCCAGGACTGCAATCATATGCTCTATGAGTGCTGCTGGGGGCCAAGGCTGCCCACTGAGCTTGTGCCATCACATCATTTTCAAGGAAAACAGAGGGTTCCCTCTATATCCATACATTCCTAGTGGCTTTTCCTGTTCCAACAAAGAGTTAGTCACAACTCAAGGAACATGGGGCAGATAGGAGGAATTGGTCTTAATTAGCTAAACGTGCTATATGTGCTATTGCTTCACATTTATGTGGTTAAGGGAACATAAGTCCAAGGAAACAATTTTTGTTGTCACTTCCTTTGCACGTTAGTTTCTAAACAAGTACGTTCTTGTTTTATTAAGGTGGTGAATTCCCTGATTGATGGCTGCATTCGCAGGATGACCTTGTCATTGTTTTCTCAAGTACTTGTAATTGTTACAGTGGAGACCATTGGGCTTTAATTATCTGTGCTAAAAACTCATACACTCTGGTTACACTCTGCTGATTGTATTGGATACACTACAATATTTATTTGCCAAAGAGGGAAAAATGGCAATGGCAAGTCAGTCTAAGGATTCACGCGAGAGAAAGTGATGGTGGACATTACAGGTTTCTAAAATACTGTAATAGCATATAGTAATTCAAGCAAGCCTGGTAATCAGTTGATGCTCGGGTTCAGTACAGATTACCTGCTATTATATCAGGCGGTCTCTCCATCTCTGGAAAATATCTGTTAAGGTATAAACATTTAAGTGAAAGAGGTGTAGATGTAAATACCATGGATTGGCAAACCATGCGTGCTGCTGCAGTAACTGTCTAAATTCTTCCTCCTATTTGAATGTAATGTATTCATTTCACACACCCAGCCAGTGGCAAGCGTTACAAGGCTTCAGTTGCTGTGCATGCTCATTATAAATAATTTAATTCAGACAGCATTTCTACAAAGTTCAGTCCCCATGAGGATTTCCCATCAGGAGCCTGAGCCCAAACTTCTAAATCAATGCCTGCCAATGACCACAGTGGGAGCAAGACAAATAGCAGCACTGCAAACCAAAGCTCAGAGACCCCAAAAATATACAGATATACATGAAGAATGCTACATTTTGGAAAACAAGCAAACAAAAAAAAAATAAACAAACAAACAAACAAAAAAAAAACACCAAGGAAAGAAAAGGAAAAAAAAAACACATTTATTTATGGAAATAGGAGTAATCTGTGGTGTGCCAGATCCCCATTATTATAGAAATACTGAAGCTTTAGGGCTTCTGTTATTACTGAACCTAGGCTGGAGGGAAGTACAGAACATGGAAAGATGCAGAGCGTGGTAAGAAATATATTACCTCACATTCAGACTCTGAAGAAGCTACAGTAAAAAATACTTTGTGAAGAAAGACACCTATATCAGTAGATAAAAGCCACAGGTGCATGTTTCCACCCTGATCCCTCATTGCTCGTATTGCTGCCATCACAGTATTACTGATGCTCCTGCTTGTCTGTTTAATACAACTTTAAAGTCCATTTTTGCCACGTTCTGCTGCTCTTCCTCACAGTTGGTAGGTAATGTTTTGCTTTATAAGCAGCCCAAGTGATTTCACAAAGTGAAAGAAGAGTGGTCTCATCTGATAGTATTTAATACAGTGGGACATTACAAATTAACAGCAAGTGCTAGAGAGATGTTGTACTCAAACAGGAAACATGTACCAGAGTTTGGAGAAATCAAACCCCTGTTTGGATATCATGACTGAGTTCATTTCTGTCCTAACTCTTTCACAGTAATTCTTCTATCGCTAGAAGGTCTTCTTCAAGTTCATCTTGCAAATGCATGTATATAAATACACATGTGTATAAAAAATATATATTGCTGATAGTATAAACATGATATTTATAATAAAATATTTTACAAGCCTATTTTAAAGGGCTTCACTCCTTAATTAAGTCAGTTAAACTTGCATATATCTACCAGGAATGACTTATGAGACGTCATTTCAGCACTGCAGAGCAGAGGGAAGTATTTGATGTACAAAAACACCGATGCAATGCGACCCCGTAGTTCGTTCATTTCCCTTCACAAAACACACATTCTGTGGTAAGAAATGATTTGGGAGTAATTTCATTTGTTATTAAGTTTAACATAATGTGGCAGTATTAAATAAGGCGCGTGTACCAAAGCTAATTTTTTTTTCACTTTAATTATTTCAGTTTAACTGCAAATGCATTCCACGGGGAGCAGAGCAAACACCCAGTGAGGTGCTTGTGCCAGACTCAGACCTAGAGCCAGGGGAAGGATGCTGCTCTCACACTGCACGCCTGCCTACGCCAGCCTGCCAGCTCTGCCTCAAGAAAGGAAAGAAGAGCTAAATAAAAGATTGTTGAAAATGAAAAATAGGCACAGTCATTGCCAATGTACACACTTCAGAGCAGTCTGTATATTTTTACTAATGTGACAGACGCTTAAATGAAAGAAGTGAATTCACAGCTACAATAAAGCAGTGGCCAAGTCTCCCTTACCCATATTTTATTTCTAGCAACAGTAATAAAGCGGTTGTTTGTTGAGCTTTTCTTCTCTTTTCCTTTTCCTTTTTGTTCCACAGTCGAACAAAAATGTTGCTTATGAGAAAACAAAATAACCTTTTATATTAAATTCTTGTTCCTATGATTCCACAGCAAACAATGGCAAGATTTTACACATTAACATATGCTGATGACAACATCTTGTTATTTGAGGAATACTTGGATTCACCTAAAGGGCTGAGGTTCTACTCAAGCATTAAGGAAAAATATGCCAAAGATAAGAAGTCATACTGTGGAAATGCTGTAATAACTGAGCACATGGTAACATGATAGCATTAGGTTGAAAACTGAAACACTAGCAGAATAAATGCAGCGTGTGTCTGTGCATGGGATGTAGGTTTACCATTGTTTCCTCATCCCTGAGAACCCATGCAAACAGTTTCAAATGAAAGACAAGTATATGTGCACACAGACAAAGTGTATGTGCACACATGTATTCCCCAGGGGCTGTCATAAGCTGTGTTTTGTTGAGCATCCTCAAGTCTCCCTGAAATCAGTGCTAGAAACAGCTCAGTACTTTGCCTTCAAAGTCATCCCAGAGCAGCCAGTGCTCCTCAGGGCTCTCAGACACTGCGCACATGGACAAGAAAGCAGGGCGTTGGAGAAGCCAGATCTCTGCTGGAACAAATCTGTCTTCATTTCTGCACTGCCTCCTCTCTCCAAAGACCATCACCTGTTTTCAAATCTCCTTGTTAAGGAGCAGTATTCTGCCAAGTGTCCTTGCAGCAGTACTGCCCAGTTCCTTAGTGCCCCGTGCATGGTTCTTGGGCTCAGCACGTCCTGACACTGCACGCAGTGTTCCTTCTTTTGCTCATATGTGAATTCCCATTAACACGATTCTGTCCTTACATAAAGCAGCCGTGTAGCATCTGACCTATTTCCAACAGAAGCCCTCTTCATTTAAGCCTTCTGCAGGAAGTGTCACCTCAGATATTTGTTTCAATAAACTTATTGATTTCATATCTTCACCACTTTTGCTACAGTATTTTAGGTCGGGAGGTCACGTGGCCCTGCCTCATCCAATAGCTGCCTGGTCGATACCTTAGAAAACCTCAGTATTGACTGCTGGAAGAAACGGTCATACAAAAAAATGGACCTGACATCAGCCAGATGGACTGTGTGTGGCAACCCAAGGGGGTACGAAGTGAACACGTACTGACAAATACGTCAGCCTCCTAAACCTACACGTGCCACCGGTTTTAAAGCAGCTGATCCTCTTCAAAAATGAAATGACTGAAAGTCTTTGGGTCTGAGCCAGTGTCCACTAAAACCAGGATTCCCCCCCAGTTTCAATGAGGCTTGGTGTCAGGCCAGAGGGCTGAACTGATGATGAGCAAAGATGAGCAAAGAGGCGCAGGTATGTAATGCAAAAACACCATCTTGATGCTGCAGTTTGGATATAAAAGCATAAAGTAACAAATAGGCAAACAGTTTGGAAACAAAAGGCAAAAAGAAAATGTCAGAAGCGCCAATTTCAAGGCTTCTGCCATTCGCTCAGTCTCGCAGAAGAAGCTGTGTACATTTCTGCGTTTGAACCACAAAAGCGTAACCAGGAATTTAGGTTGATTTCTCTGTCTGAGAACACAGAAAAACAGTTGTTTGTTATCACTGTGTGCCTTAGGTCCTGGGAGGTCCAAGACAGGCGGACAGAAATGTCCCATGGAAACTTTTTCCTCCATGCGGTAATTATGGTGCCAGACTATGCAACTACCTTAGAGAGGACAATTAACTTTTGGACAATAGTCAAAAGACAGAACTGGCAATGTAGAAACTCTTTCCCACCTTTATCTATGTTTCATAATCATTATGAATGATTTTATATCATATATATTATTTATATTATACAATTTTATGTGATTTTATGAGGCTTGTTTTTAATCTTCTGGGTTGATTCTTGGCTACAAATGACAATATTATCCTTTTAACTATTGCTTTATATATATATGTGTATATATATATATATATATATATATATATATATATATAGGGACAGTGCAGTGTTCTTTTTTGCTTTAGACTTTAAGCTCAGTCACATTTATACCTTTATCTGCAAATGCTTTTCCCAGCAATTCCTGATCTTCACAAAGTGATGTCCCAGCTTATGTCAAAGAGTGCACTTCCAGATGTGACAGTACTATCAGACAGTAACTTCCCATACATCAGGATATTTTCCTTCACATTTGTTTCCTGAAAGATGGAGTTTACAAGCCTTTCTCTCTGTAGAATTGGCTCTGCACTTACCTCCTATCAGATGCCCCCATAAATTTCCCTGATTTGCTGCAGCAATCAACCAATCTGCTTGATGAATATTCCAGATGTTAATTCAAATAATTTGGAGTCAATCAATCTCATTCAGAATCAAAGGTTCCAGGCCTGGCTGAGGGTTCAGGTCCAAATTTTCGTGTTGAAAATAGAGCCAAAACAGGAGTCCCAATGGTCTGTAAATCGGCTCTGGCTTTCTAATGCCTAAAGTAAGAAGCATTTATTTCTAGCACTGAAGCACACAGCATTTCTATTGCTTCTTGCTCAGTTTAGTGTTTTGCATCCATTCACAGTGCACAGAAAATTGTTGCAAAAAGCTCCATTTTGATAGCACAGTTTACCCACTTTTGTTGACATAAAAAGGAGGGCACGCTTTCAGTCTGCATTCAGGTAGCCTAAAAAATTGCCTTTCCTCCTCTCTAGTCTGCAAATGAATAGTCTAATGCCACACCTCAGCTGGGGCTGTAGTTCTAAGGAGTGACTGTGTGTTAAGCATGCCTTAAAACACTCCAACCTACTTACAAAAGCATGTTGAGGAGTATCTTCAGTATGCTTGCTTGAGCATGCAGGAAGTTCTCCAGTACTGACAAGACTGGGATCTTGAGTATCAACAAGGTTTTGCAATAAAGCATCAGGCAGTTTTGCATTAGATTCCCTTCTGGTGTAAATCAGCTAACAGAGCTAGTCTCATTTGCACCAGTTTGTAGAGCTGAGCCTTTGACTTAACTCTAGATTAGATCTAAAAGGAATAATCTTATTCTCGGTGTGTCGCATATCTCTATCACTTTCATTTCTAAATGCTTAAATAAAGAAATCACGATAGAGGAGGATTGTGCAGCCATCTGAAATTGTCTCTGACAAGTCTGATTCATAACTATATGTGCAGCCCGTGTGTCTCCATTGTCCCCTCTAAATCCAGTTCATCAAAAACAGCCCTGTAGGAAGTTCTGCAATGGAAGGAGGCTTCTGAGATGTGGGTTAAAAAACTGGGATGTGACTGTAGAAACAGCTTGGCACCATTTTCTGTAGCTCTGCGTATTGGCAACAGAGGCAGCCCAGAGCAGCCCATCAATATGGGCAAATTAGGGACGTGGCAGTCTGCATTGAACTCACCGGGTTTATTCTACTGAACAATTAAGCTAATAAGGGCAGAGCTTTGGCTTCTTTCTCTACTGCTGAGCTGAAAAACTTCGAGTCTCAATTCTCACCCTCTCCTACTGCCCCACAAACACACCTCCACTCTTTCCCAGCTCTGTCAGTATCTGAAAATTACACAACCATCAGCAAGAGTTGGGGACATTTTCACCAACCCATCACATTTGGTAAGTGGTAGAAGTATCATTAACCTTCTGTTACAATAGGAGGAAATCGTTTTTGTTTCCTATTAAATTACACCTTTGTACATAAAAACAACAAAAGAAACAGAAGAATTGCTGTGAGCAGCCCCCCAAGGGCTGTGTTTCCTGTGCCCATCCAGCAACACCCCAGGTTTGCCTTCAATCAGCACTTCACTGCCTTACTACTGACCTCAGGCTGGGCAAAAAGAAGGAAATAGTAATGATGGATGCAAAGGAGCTCGTAGGGCAGGGTAACATCAGCCCATGGCAGGCTCTGCTTTGGACTGCCATTAGCAAGGGAGAAGAACCAGGGAAGAAGCGAATCCTGCTGAGGCAGTGCTGTCCCACAAGGATCCCTGTCTGCCACTGCAAGCATTTTTTAATACTTCTGTGGTTTCCAATTCCAAACAAAGACCTTCTTATAAATACAGAGCTGAGAGAAAGTGTGACCAGAAGTGGTCTATTGAAACCGATGAAATTAAGATGTTACTCGGGAAAAGAAAGGATTGATCCCCTGGCTAATCTAAGCATAACTAGAAAATGTGGTTTTCGTCATTCTGTGTGAGAGGATGTTGTTCAACACACCCTCCTGTAACTAATAAGGGTAGAACTAATATGATAAATATTACACCCCTTGAAAAAGGATTATCGTAGCAGTAGAAGGAGCAATTTTTATAATCGATGTAAAACAGGTAAAGCCTTGAGTGTCACACCTCAAATATTGGTTAGTAACGCTGAGCAAGGAGAGAGTTGATAATTCACGGCGTCTGGCTGGAACTTCATTTGCAGAGAAGGGAATAAAGCCATTTTATGTGCCTGATGGATGCAATGGACGCTATTGCTTTTAGATAGATATATAGATGTGTTTACATATACACATTACAGTGTGGTTAGTTTTTACTCCTTCACGTTGGTGTCTGTCTATTTTGCGTATATTCCTCATAAAAGCATGTGTGCACCAACAGCAAGGAATGCCTGCACTGAGTGTCTTTATAAACATGGACACGTCACTCACATGCATGTGCCCAGCAGGGCACGGATGTGGGCGTACACCTCAAATGACTGTACAGTCCATGGCCAACTGTCACAGGCTGTACCCACCAGGAGGGACTTTGCAGCACTTGGAGGGAGGGCTGAACTCCACAAATACCCAAGGAGCTCCCACACCCCAATAAAATCCGGTGGGGTTTAGTTTGGGGACTTATTATAATTATTGTTGTTAGCAGTAGTAGTAGTAGTTCTCTTGCTTTTAGCATTACATACAGATCAAATACTTCATACAGATCAAATACTTTTTCCCCTCACTGACTTCCTGCAGACGATGCCATCCTAGAGAGAGCCAGGCCTCTGTCACAAGTGATGGGCGCCCACATAGGGGAGCAGGGGAGATGCTGCCATGTCAGCCCCTCTGCCCTGGCAATGAGAAAAGCAGAGGTGTGCACTGACTCTGCAGTAGCCCTTCTCCTTCCCTCCCGCTCTATCTGAAGTCTGTTGTATATTTGTTCCTTCACGGCTCCTCGTCCTTAGATTAGATTTCTCCTTTCTCATTACCAACCTTAATAGACCCTTCAGACCTCATTCCAGCCCCAGATATTATCTGACCCGTATAATTAATTAATTATAGCCCAAATATTATAGATTATTAAAAATAGCATAACTAATAGTGTAATATCTCAAGCTGTCGACTTTAATAGTCAACATTGTCTTGGTCTCTCTTATCAGGCTGGGACACCCGGTGAGAATATTGATTTCTGGTAATTTTAACCATCATCTGCCATCCTGATGGGTAATTGTCAGATTTTCACCAGAGTCAGAGCTCATTTGAAATCGTTAAACCGTCGGCAAGGCTCACAGTTGATCTTAATGTTTCCTTTTTCTCCCCCTTCAATATGTTTCAGCAACAGAGAGGAAAATAAATAGAAAGCGAGGGTGAGAGAGAGCGCTGCCTGCATGCCAACCATCCGATTTCTCTTTTATTTTATTTTTTTTTTCCCTTTACACGCGCGGCCCCGCGGATGCAGACGGGCTGTGCGTGCCGTCACCGTTTCCACACCTCGTTTAACCTTTCGTTAGAAAGAATACGAACTCTTAAAATAAACGAGCCGCTCGTCCCCGCAGCACGCGTAGCGTCCCCAGCGCCCCGCAAACGGGACGAGCCCGGTCCCTTCCCGGAGCTGCCGACCCGGGGAGGGGACGCAGAAGCGGAGCGGCAGCCGGGATGACCCCAAGCGGGGCAGCCCCACACTCGTGTCCCGGCCGTGCTGTGGGAAATGGGGGGAATAGCCGGGGGGGAAGAGCGGAGCTCCCCGCTTCGCCCCGAGGGGATGTCAGGCGGCGGGACACGCAGCCCCCCGGACGGTCGGCTTTTAGCGAAGAGAGTAAAAAAGGATCCCGGTCGCGATAAGTGACGATGAGGCACTTTATTAGGATTTTATAGAAACTCCCTGGTGCTGGGAAATGAACGCCTGAATTAAGATGGGATGGTGGGATCTTGAAGAGGGGATACGCCGAGATGAGGCTTGAAGGACGATGAGGGATGCTCGGGGGCTGCCCCGTCCCCCCCAGCAGCACCCATCTCCCGTTGCCCCCCGGGCTGCTCTCGGAGCTCAAAGCGAGCTGGTGAGAGGGAAGGGAATTGTTTAATAGATCCTCCGAGGATTCCCCTAGAGCATTATTTAAACTTCTAATTATGATTCATGTGTGTGATAATATTAATTTAATAATCAAGGAGCTGTGCAGGAAGCATTAACCTCAATTAAGCTCATTATTACCCTAACCTGGAATCCCCAGGGCTTTTAAATCTTCTACTATGAGGACCTGACACTGCGTTGATAGAGGGCGAGATCTGCTTCAGAATCTTTTTTTTTTTTTCTTTTTTTTTTTTTCCTTCTCCCTTTAAATCGTTTCCTTTCGTGGGTCGAGTTAATTAATTCCCCACCTTCGGTTCGGGGCAGTTCTCCCGGCTCCCCGGGGAGAGCCGAGCACCCCGGGATGGATGTCGGCTCCGGCCCAGGCGGAGCAGAGGCTCAAGATGTGAGCAAGAACCGCGTGGCCGGGGGCTGGCGGGGAGCCTCTTAGCGGCCACAGAAAACAGGGGCATCATAATGAGAGTAACGATCGTTTTAAAGGAACCACTGAGAGCAGGACGAGCTTTGGAGCCGGGCTGCGTTTGGAAAGAGAGGGAGAAAGGCGAGAAGCCCCGTAGCCGGCAGTCGTGGCCGCACGCCGAGCAGTGCGGAGGGACGCGGAGGCTCCGCGCCCGGTGCGGCCGCTTGGAGCGAGTGACCTTCCCAGAGCAGCAAGGGCCGCTAAATTGTTTCACCGCAGAGATAAATGCTCTTAATTACCCGGAGTTCCATGCACCCCAGGGACCGGGGAGGGAGGGGGGTGGGGAGGGGTGGGGGGGGAGAGAAAAAAATAATGAATTAAAAAAAAAAAAAAAAAAAAAAAAGGATCGTTTGATCCGGAGTTCGCTGAAATCTGATTTGAAATTCAGTGTTAACTAATGAATTCCAAGGTGAAAAAGTGCTCATTGTTGAGCTCCGCTCTGACCCCTGCACCCCTGAGCGCATTGCCATCGGCCAGAAGCCTCGGTTTAGGAGAGCAGCGGAGGAAGATGGAGCGGTCCCAGACCCGCCCCGGTTCCCGCAGGGCTCTGAGGGTCACCTGAAGCTGAGGCCGAGGTGCCCTGCATCCTCCTTCCTATGGTGCCGGGCACGGCAGGGCTGGGGCAGAGCTTTCCC
Organism: Perdix hodgsoniae; assembly: GCA_035772895.1. Lineage (NCBI taxonomy): Eukaryota > Metazoa > Chordata > Aves > Galliformes > Phasianidae > Perdix > Perdix hodgsoniae. The sequence goes on from JAPSGF010000087.1 coordinate 1,539,492, forward strand.
GAGGGTTTTCTCTGCCGTGCCCTCGTAAAACCGGGGCGTGAGATGCGACCTCAGATGGGACCTCCCGAGGGGAGCCGTTCGCCTCCGGCGGGGCAGAAGGGGGCTGCCCGAGGAGCCGACGGCTGCTGGATGATGCTGTGGCCAGCGGCGCTTTCAGGCTTTGGAAATATCACCTCCCCGCAGGTATAATTCAGCCTAAGTACAGAGATAACTATCGCCGAGGTCGGAAGGCTTGTAAAAACGTGAAGGTGTTCCGCGTGTTTCTCTATTTATTTCGGAGAAGGAAACGTTTCCGTGGGGGGCGGCTCTACGTGCCATCATCCCCTCTTCGGGGAGCACGGGGGTGTCTGCCATCCCACCGCCCCTTCCTAAAGGCAGCCTTTCTCCGAGTCTCCCGGCCGGGCGGCCGTTGCTCGTCCGTCCTACAAGGGAAATGAAAAGGACTGGCTTCCCTTAGAGCGAGACGGGTCCGGTCACCCGGCCCGAGCTCGGAGAGATATTACATGTCACAACTCATCTAGGGCCCCATAATCAGCGCTAACTTTCTGGTGAACAGATAACCAGAGATGGCAGATGGATGGAGATTGCACAAATGAGGCTCTAATTGACAATCAATTGTGATTAGGAGCAATAGAACATCTTTATAACACTCGATTTAAGCCGCCAAACAAACAAAAGCACCGGGTGGATCGGGGGCCCCGTCGGGAAGGGGCCCGGCCTCGGTGCCTCCTGTGCCCGGCTCCTGCCGCCCGCTGCCCCCCGGCTCCGGCTCGGGGCGGGCACAGCAGCACGGAGGGAACAGCCGAGAGCAGCGCCGA
>JAPSGF010000087.1:1549709-1669639 GCA_035772895.1 Perdix hodgsoniae
GATCTGGTTCCAGAACCGCCGCACCAAGTGGAAGAAGCAGAACCCGGGCGCCGACACCAGCGCGCCCACCGGCGGCGGCGGGGCGGGCGGCGGGGCGGGCGGGGCGCTGGGCGGCGGGGCGCTGCCGGGCGGCCTCAGCCCGCTCAGCCACTCGCCGCCCATGGGCAACCCGCTCTCCATGCACGGGCCCGGCAGCTACGCGGGTCACCCGGCCGGGGGTTTGGTGTGCGCCGCCCAGCTGCCCTTCCTGCCCAGCCCGGCCGTCCTCTCGCCCTTCGTGCTGGGCTCGCAGACTTACGGCGCTCCGGCTTTCTACACCCCCCACCTATAAGCGCGCTCCGCCGCTCATCCCCCAGCCCTCGGCCCGCGTTGCCCTCGGTGCCGAGGGGCCCGGCCCGGCCCGGCGGACCCCCTGCGGAACCCCCCGCGGAGGGACGCGGCTGCGGGCTGGGCCCTTACCTCAGCGCACGGAGCATCGCGGACCGGACCGGCGCAGCGCCGCGCTCGACGACCGAAGCCCCCTCGCCTGTAGGGCTTTGGGTTTCTTTCGTTTTTACGTTCTGCGTTTCTGTATATTTCTGGTCGTTACGGGAAAAAAAAAAAAAAGAAAAAAAAAAGAAAAAAAAGTTTTAACTTTATAATTAATGTATAAGGGATGGGAATGACGGCGGGAAGATGATACAGAGAGCACTTTGTTTGCTGAACACTTTAACTCAATCAATAAACGTGAAGGAACCCGTGGTGCCGGCTGCTGCTTCCGGGCGGGGCTGCAGGAAAACGCCCACAAAAGGCAAAAGGGAATCAATTCGGGGGTTTTGTTACTCTTTGCGTTTACGCTGGGAGCAGCGCCGCGTGTTTCCTATTCACAAACTTCGTTTTTTCTTCTGATGCAGAGGCCATCGCCCTCCCGTGTTCCCCTGGCCGTCCCTCGCCAACAGCCGACCTCCGCTCTGCACTGTTAGGGCCACTTCCCCCCCACCTCCCCCTCTTTTTTTTTGGTTTTATTTTGTTTTGTTTTGTTTTCCTCTCTGTCCGTTGACGGAGAGTCTGATATTTTGGCTTTATGTAAATAGAACAAATCGGTTCTTTCGCTCGTATCCCGGCCCTTGAGCAAATAAAACAATCTTCCCATCGCGCCTCCGCTGATGATTTTGAAAATAGCGTCAATTCTATCACCCTTCTTTTATTTTTTTTTTCTTAATTGCAAAGCCGGACCGCTTCGTCCACCCCGAACGGGCTGCAGGGACCCCGTTCCCCATGTGATCCCAAAGTTCGTAAGGAAGGGAACTCCCATTTCCCACTGTCGTGTCTGGGTTTTGTTTTATTTTTCAGCTCAGAAACGTGACGGCTGCTCTCCTAAGGTAACTTCACGAATCTAGCTTTTCTTGAGTGATTTGAAGGAGCTCTTACAGAGCATCCCTGCAGCGCTGCCCTCCGTCCCCCGTCGGGGCGCACCGCTGCGCTCGGAGGCACGGAGCCGAGCGGCGGGGCGGGAACGCGGCACCGCGGTGCGTCCGGCAGGGGGCGCTATAATGCGGGAGGGCCCGGCCTCAGCGCCGGGAAAGGTTCGGTATCTGCGCTCTGTTCCCAGAGTTCGTCTCTCGACTTTCGGAACCGCGCGAACTCGTTTGCGTTTGGTGAGAAATGTTGTGATAAAAGGTGTTCCGAAGTAAGTTTTCAGTGAGAACGCTACAAGGGTTCAAGGCCAGGCTGGATGTGGCTCTGGGCAGCCTGGGTTGGTGACCCTGCACATAGCAGGGGGTTGGAAGTGGGTGATCGTTGTGGTCCTTTTCAAGCCAGGCTGTTCTGTGATTCTCTGAAAAGGGCTGCTTGGAGCACAGCTCTCTACTGACAGGAGAAAAACAGACGAGCTGGGAAGGGGTCGCTGAGAAAACTTTCTCACCTTGTGAAACCCACCTGCTGCTGACCTGGGCTGAGCAAACACCGCTTGTGTTTGTAGCTCACACTGGGGCATGAGCCGGCTTCATTAAGAGAAATAGCAAACGCACAGGGAACTCCAAGCAGTTCCTCCAGCTGAAAAGTATTCCAGAGCTAAAAGGGAGATGCTCGGAGCTCTGGAGCAGATGATTTTCCTGCTCTGAGTCGTTTAGCCTCCTGCCAGCAAAACCTGTCTGTGTGAGCGTTATTACTCACAGCTGCTGGAGGAAGGAGTCAGCCTGAGATTCGCAGTCATTAAATCCATCTTAACAAGGCTTCTCACATTTTAAGGCAATGCTGAAAACGGACTCTGAGGGGTATTTCTTAGCATTGGTTAGGAAGTTATTGACAATTCTTGCTTGAATGTCTCATCCAGTTGATGTTCTGCACTTAGAAGTCAATACAAAAACCAAAGAGCCTTGGCTGTAGCAGAGCATTCCCAGCACACGGACTGTGTACCATGTAGTCAGTCTCAAGTCACAAGCCACATGTAGAGGCCTTTTAGAGTACGAGAAGGAGCAGCACCAAAGATCAGATGGTGCTCCCTGGACCACTGTCCTGTAACCAGGCTGTGAGACTGCCAGGGAGAAGCTTGGTGGTATCAGCACAGGACTTTGGTTCGGAAGCATCCTTTGTGTGAATGTTCTGCAACTGGTGCCAGATGCTCCCACCTGTTTGAATGCCCTAATTTCGTTGCCCATGTCCCTGCCCCTGCATATTTTTAAATAAATTCTCACAAAGTTCAGTGTTAAGACTAGATATTAAGAAGCAGTTCTTTACTGTGAGGGTGGTGAGACACTGGAACAGGTTGCCCAGAGAGGCTGTGGATGTTTCCACCCTGGAGGTGTTCAGCGCCAGGCTGGATGGGGCTGTCAGCAACCTGGTCTAGAGGGGGGTGTCCCTTCCTATAGCAGGGGGGTGGAACTACATGATTTTAAATATCCCTTCCAACCCAAACCATTCTATGATTCTCTGTTAAATCCAAGGTTGCAAGTCTGTTTTATGAGACACGATTCAGACGCTAATTGCATCTTACCACTGTTCACCATGTTTGTGACAGAATTAGACAGAAAGAGAAGGAACCTGCATCTATTTTGCCTTGTTCTGAGTATTCCTGCTTATATAGAACAATAAACGTCAAGTGTTTATGTTCATGGGAGAAACTGCATTTACTGGGAGTAACCTCAAAATATTTTGAAATATTTTCTCTCATTGCTTACACACCATAGCTGATGAAATTATGTGAGATTCATTGGAGACCAGTGCTCTATATTTCCTTGAAAGAAAAGAAAAGAAAAGAAAAGAAAGAAAAGAAAAGAAAAGAAAAGAAAAGAAAAGAAAAGAAAAGAAAAGAAAAGAAAAGAAAAGAAAAGAAAAGAAAGAAAACTGTTATTCTGGTTTTAGATGAGTTCCTAATTTTTTCTATTTTTTTTCCCTACATATATTGTAAACCCTCTGCTTGAGGCCAAACTTGCAGTCGCATTTCACATTTCTGCTCCTACACTAAATAAGCAAAATGTTAAAGATTCTTCCATACAAAGCTTCATTTAAATAATTTCCTGAAAAATACACGGCGATGTCTGCAGCACAGGCAAACATCCATTAACTCATGCATTACATATCTAGTTATGGTAGTTCTGCTCTAACACAGACATATTTGACTTAAATTCTCCTTTAAGTTTTACGGTGTGTGGACAGTTCTTGAGGTTGTGACTCAAAGGGTAAGCAGCTATTCGAGAGACTTCCTTAAGAGTAGATAAAACATTTTTAACTATACTGGAAGATCTGCCAGACTCTGGGATTTTCACCAAGGCACAGATCAGAGTGGACACTGAAGATGAAGGAAAATAGCAAGTAAACAAATGGGATCCTAGCAAGTTTTTCTCACAGGGTGGGTTTACATAAACCAGTTTCTTCTCTGCCTGATGCACTTCTGTAAGCTTTTGGTTTGGTTGTTTCCTTCTGACCACCCTGTTCTGCACCACACAGTCACACTACCTACACAGCTTGGGGGACAGAATGATGGCTGTCACAGTGAAAACAACCCTGGCAGGAAGAGCTCTTTCTCCATGTCTGGCACTGTCTGACAGGGATGTGGATTCATCATACAGAAGAAGCCTCAAAGCAATGCTTGAGCTTATCAGAGCATTAGAAATCAAGAGCTGATAAGACTATAGTGCCCATTCAGGAGAAATCCTCTGGGTGCACCCTGTACCTATAGGAAAACACCAAGGACACAGACCAAGTCATGTTCAGGACCCAGAAGTCTGGGCATGCAGGTTCAGGCAACGTGACAAACATCTGCCAAGTCCAATATATGATTTACTAATTTAAACTTGGTGTATGACAGATCTTTGGCTAGTTAAAGCCAACACCGCGCCCTAAGTGTTAGACTTCATTTAAAAAATATCACTATCTTTTCTATTTTCTTCTCTGCACTGTCACAAACCAGTGACATTTTACAGAAGAAGTCAATGAGAGCTGACACTGCAACAAAGAACTGCAAGTTACAGAAATATGTGGGAGATGACAATTGATGCAATAGAGATTCACCCCTTTTATAAACTACTGCTTTTCCAGTAAAAAAAAAAAAAGGAAAAAAAAAGAAAAAAAGAAATCTAGTCTTACGACATGTATTTCAATTAATGCCCAATTCCTGTTTAAGTTTGTTTTACAACCACAGACTGTTTACAAGGGTGGATAGCGATAGGACAAGAGGGAATGGTTTTAAACTGAGACAGGGCAGGTTTAGGTTGGATATTAGGAGGAAGTTTTTCACACAGAGGGTGGTGAGGCACTGGAACAGGTTGCCCAAGGAGGCTGTGGATGCCCCATCCCTGGAGGCATTGAAGGCCAGGCTGGATGTGGCTCTGGGCAGCCTGGGCTGGTGGTTGGTGACCCTGCACATAGCAGGGGGTTGGAACTGGATGAGCATTGTGGTCCTTTTCAAACCAGGATATTCTGTGATTCTATAGCACACAGTGGAAGAGCCTGCCCTGCACTGCTGAGCTCAGAGAGACTCTTCCCCATCCTTCCACCTTACCACAGGTAGGATGACAAGCTTTTATTTCTTCTGAATTGATCCCTGGAGACTGCACAGGGGAAGAAAAGCACAGGAATGGAGCATTTTGGTGGGCTGCTGGCATGGCTTTGCAACTGGTTGTGTACAGTTGGTAATAGCAAACTGCCCTAGCTAAGATCTATTGAAGATTTGGTAATGTTATAAGAATGCTGTTTGGAACTTAAAGAACCAGCAATGTACCTTGTGGTTAAGTGTTTGGAAGAAATACTGAGCTGGTTTTCAGCATTTCTGCTCACACTTTCACTTAACCCTTCTACAGGGTTTAGGAAAATAAAGGCTCATGCCCACTTGGAAGCAACATTGAATTTCAGGGTTCAGAACTGTGTGGCAAACTCTCCTCCTGGTGCTGTTAGCATTCAAGTGACAAAAATGCTGTTACAGAAAATCAAAGATATCCAAAAGCAATTTCCAAACAAGCAGAATTGTGTATTATGTTTCGATATATCTTTTATAGTGTGCGTGAATAAGAGTGGATGCATAATGGCATTATAAATATAGCAAATTAATGGTGGATGCAATGCCAACACCTTGTCATTATGCAAATTGCAGCGTTGGCTGAAATGGTTATCCAACAATCCCTTGCAAAGAAACCAGATGCCTAATGCTGTTTCATTACATCTAAACTAATTAGTACCATATTTAACAATCTTTTTCCTTACCCCCTTGACAAAAGTGACTCCTGATGTTAATGTATAAGTGTAATGAGCACTTTGCAGCTGGGGTTTTGCCCAGGGCAGTAACAGGCAGATAAGCAATAGCACGTCTATTGCTCTTGGAAAGAACAAGGCTGAGCTTAAATAATAATAAAAAAAAGTAACTTTCACATATTAATGCTGGTATTATAGGTCTGCTAGCTCAGGGAGGAATTTGTGCTGCAGCAACTTAGGAGCAGGCATTGAAGTACCATCAGCAACAGCTGAGCTTGTAGGAAAGGTTCAACAGGAGGACAATTTAATTCTCCACTTGATCTGTTTTGAAGGAGAGGAAGAGGAGGGGAAGCATCAACTCAGAAACCTGAGTAATTACTAACTTTATCTCCTTTTCCTTCAGAAACAGCACCTGAAGCTAGAACAGCAATAATCTTGTCCCACAGGTCACAATTTGCCCATGTGCTAGACAGACCTGTTCACATGTATTTTCTAGAGGATGTGTCTGGGGATTTCTAGCATCAGTTTCAGTTGAAGGGGTCATCAGTGTTGCTGGATGGAGAGGGTCCAGGCTGCTCCTGATCTAGGCTGCTGCTCAGAGCACTTTGCTTATGGTGCTTTCCACATTCTTCCTTAAGTCCTCCAACATCTACAGAGGATTTTGTAATAGAAAGGACCACAGCCACATTCATTTAAGGATTCTCTAAGTGTTCTAAATGTAACAACAGGCTCTATTTTCTCCATTTAGCCATGTTTCTCTGTAGTTCTCATCAGCAGCCTCATCCCACACCCTGCCAAGTGTTGATTTGCAACACTGATATGGCACAGCTGCATGACCTTGGGTGTGACTGCCATGAAATCAGCTGAACTGGAAGAGATGTAAGAAAGAACAGGTTGCCTAGAGAGGTGGTGGAAGCACCATTCTTGGAGATATTCAAGGTTAGGCTGGACTGGGCTCTGATAGAAGGAAGTTTTTCACACAGAGGGTGGTGAGGCACTGGAACAGGTTGCCCAAGGAGGCTGTGGATGCCCCATTCCTGCAGGCATTGAAGGCCAGGCTGGATGTGGCTCTGGGCAGCCTGGTCTGCTGGTTTGTGACCCTGCACATAGCAGGGGGTTGGAACTGGGTGAGCACTGTGGTCCTTTTCAACCCAGGCTATTCTATGATTAACCTGATCTTGCTGTGTCTATATTCACTGAGCGTTGGACTAGATGACCTTTAAAGGTCCCTTTCAACTCAGAAGATTCTATGAAGTCTCCACCCATCAGTTGTTTGTGGAGGAGTTATGCTTTGGTAAAGCCTCTTTGCTGAGCTGAGCTGAGCTTTGTACCTTACCTGCTGCTTGCCTTGCTGACTTGACTCCAGACCTGCCTTTATCACGGTGAACTATCAGGTAAGTGCTAGGTGTTGACTGGTTCTGGTCACTGTCAGGAAGGCCCCTGCTCATTCCTGCCTTGTTGCCTTCTACTTCTGGCTTACCTCTCCCTGATGCCTAGAACCTACACTATCTAATCCTTCTCAACTTCCAGTTGACTGGATATTGCCGTGCACTGTTAGCTCTGCAGTGTTATCCTTGGGGCAGCACATGGTGCAGAACACCCCTTCGGGTTTCTGTAACACACGAAGTTGTTTTCTCCCAGTAAGGCACTGTTAATCACTGTCTTCAAATGTCTTAAAACATACAATGGAGAAATGGAGAAATTGCTTTCCAGTAGCTGTCAGAGTAATGCCTTTCTCACAAGGCCCTTAAGGCTGATCTAGCCAATGACAACTATCAACATGAGCAAACTCTTGCTTGAATCTATGATGCTCAGCAGTATTTTTCATGGCAGGTGTGTAGAGGATGGGGATGAGGATCCAGCCCCAACATAGGGACTGTAGTTAAGTCTAGAAGGCTCTAATTTCTTTTTTCCCTTCTGGCTGGTCTCCTATGCAAGGTATATTTCACTCCACTGTAGTTGAATTTCAGCTCCCATAGGAGAATGAGTGTTGAGAACTATCTCCTGGATGTGTGCTCCAGCACTGTAGCTTTCAAGTGCGTGATTCCCACTGCCTCTTTAAAAACAAATATTAAGGTCTGCATTTGGTTGCTCTGAAAATGCACATCAGATCAAACCTTCCTGAATGCTTATGTTTTCTTTTTTCTTTTTGCTTAGTCTTGCTAGGATTAAACAAGAACTTTGGCCTAGATGTGAAGCCCAGTGACACCCACAGCTGGTACAGACTTTGAGTCCAACCTTAAGCAGTTTTTTGGATGCAGTTCTAGTCTTAGGCACCTAGACACCTTCTGGGACAATTTGCAGATGGTTCCTTTCTATGTTATTAACATTCAGATTATTTCTGTAATGGCTTGGTATTTTCCAGCATGGTGGTATCATCTCAAAAGGCGTGGCTTTAATGACTCATTTTCATCATCTAAGTAGTGCCAAAACATCCAAATGTTCCTACCTTCTCTGATATGTACTCTATGAAGATGTTTCTATCATCCCATGATTACAACATTAATTAGTAGCACTGGATGAGCCATGAACAACCAGGTATTTTCATGGGTATGAAACACCACCAGATGGCTATCTCTGCTGTTGAACTACTCCAATGCATGCTGAATTAGGCTTCTGTTTGCCAGGTTCCTGAGATGCAGCATTTCTTGTCTCTGGCTAGCAGCTCTTTATAATAAGGAACAACCCTATTGGCCACTTTCACAGTGCTTTAATTGGAACTTTTTTTTTTAATTGTTTTCCTTAATGTCATCTTGAACATACAGATGCCACCAACCTACAGATTGTTTTACATAGCATGATATATTGTCCATGCAGAACCAAATCCTATGTTTTTCTTATTTAAGTAAATATGTTTTTAAGAGCATTTAAAGGTTACACTTTTCTAATAGAATTTTTCAGCCAAGCCTAAAGGAAGTTTTGATAATAAAACGGCAAGTTATCATGTGAGAGATGAGCATGTCCCCACCATTCTGTATCAGTAACTTCAGAGAGATGTGCTCTTATTTTGCTCACAAACTTCATACCAAACCAGTGTTTGTCACTGTGCTTTCTATTAGAGGGTCAGAACCTTCATTCCCACTTTCATCAGCATCAAACTTATACATGCTACAGTTTCTTCCTTTTGAGTTTTTACTTGCCAGATGCAATCATGCTCTACTAAGAATAAACATGGAGAAGTTCTTGCTTTCTGATGATATCACCAGTGATAGATATCTTTTTTTTTTTTTTCTCCATCAGAGCCACAGATGGACCCAGAAAAAGGCTCTTAAATTTCACTGAATTATGTCTGACCAGTTCTAATGAGAATGTTTACAAAGGCAAAATATTTCAAAATCTTGTTGTGTGTATACTCCTAAAAGTGGAACTTGGCAAAGCCTTTGAGTAAATGAGGCAATAATTAACATAGGAGGGGAAGCATGTGTTCCTTCAAACACTATGGATGAAGGGAAGATCCTTGATGGTAAAAAGGTCAGGCTAACATAAAGGTAGAATTATGGAGGCAGTGCACTTGATGTGCACTTCTGAGTAGCCAGCTGTCTCTCCTGCTTTAAGACTAAAACATGAAGAGACATTTCATACCCAAGTGGGTATATAAATCCTTGTCCCTACGTGAAGAGCAAAGTCCTTGCATCAAAACAAGAATAAAGAAGCTTCAGCTGATAATTCTAGAGCTCCTATGACTCTTAAGAAGCATTGTACATGAGTATAACTTGCTTGGCATATTATTTTCTCACAGCTTTAAACCATTCCTTTTTCTAATCTTGGTCATGAGGGCTTTTTGTTTTACTGAAAACTGAAAATGGAAACTCTGTGAGCTGAAGTATGCCCACTGTTTGCCAGAAGCTTGCTTGTGCTGATACTTCATGTCAAAAGGTTGGGTGTCACTGTTTGTCCCCTTTTTTTACAGAGATCAGTAGAAACACACCTATACAAATGAAGACCTTCAGTCTGTGCAGACTCAAAAGGCTCAAACAATGGAATAGTAACTACTATGGCTCTCATAAATATTAATACCTCCAAGATCAAGGACTTTCATATGGACTATTTTGTAATATCAGTATCCCTTGAGCTACACTGCATTTAAGTATGTGAGCTCTGTTGTTGCTTTTTGTTTTTTTGTCTTTGCCAATAAATAAAGCCAGTTTATCAGCTGATTCAGCTGATCTGGTGATGAGTATGGTCTGCCCTAGTCTATGCTTTCAGCTGCAGCCTTCACTGTTAGCTAGATGGCTAGTAGACAAAGCTTTGGTTTTCAGTGCAGTAAATAACTAAGAAATTCTTGCTTTAACAACTGCTGGCTATTTATTATTTGTCATAGTGTAGAAGTATTCTTCTAAATATGTGCTGGACAGAAAAAAAGTCTTCCAAACTGCAAAGATCTTAAAGATTAAATTATCATTGCTTGCTTTCTGAACAGGACTTGTGCAAGTCCACAGATATGTGGCAGAGCTGTAAATCAGCTCTTGTCTGAGGTGGTCAAAACCTACACAGAGGATTTCATTTTAAATTTTTTAGGGAGTCTCTTGCTGTACAAGGAAGCATCTCAAGCAGGTGAGTAACTAAGCTGGTGATGTAGAGAATCCATTCTAACTTGTGTTCTGTGTTTGACTGAAGACTTCTACTTTCGCTTTGGAATTCAGTTCAAACACCATCTTCCTTGATACTCCCAACTGAACTTTCTTCACTGCTAATGCTGTCTGAAACCCCACAAGATCACAACCAGTCAGTGTTTATTTCATTTCATTCTACTTCTGACATGATGATGATAGCCAGCAAAGCAGTTATGATAGATTGAGCTAAACACTCTGGCAATAACAAGCCACACGGATACCAAGCATCTGGATCCAATGTGTTAAAAGAATTCAGGTGTTTGTGTGTATTTAGGTCCCTACATGCACTCCTAGGATTGAAGCTAATATAACTTCAACTGTTTTGGGTTTTTTTAACTGATTGAAGCCAGGCAGGTCACTTACTCAGTAAGCCACCTGAGTAATTTTCTTAAAAAACCTCTTTGTAATGCAGCTTTTTTGGCATCTCTCAAACTCCAGCACTTTTTAAGTATCTCCACAACTTCTCATAACATGCTTTCCAAACTCATTTCTGAAAGATAGCGGGAAGAAGGAGATCAAGACCAATTTAATTTCAGTTTCTACACTGGTGCCACAGCTACTGAGTTTGAATTGTCTTGTAAACCTGCAGAAATCAAACTGCTGTCTTCTGATCATGAATAGGTTTGGCTTTTTCCAGTTCATGTGCAAGAAGCCTTCAGAGGTGCTAGAGCTAGTGGGCTGCTTGATGTAGTAGTCTTTCTAAAATATAAGGCTGAGAAAGTATCCTGTGTGTTACTACTGTGAGTGAAAATCAAACTGTTTCTAAGGCATCTTTCTGAAGGTATGAAAGTCAAGGCAAATCACAACCGTGCTGGTAAACAATGTGTAAATGATACTGGTCCCATAAGAAGGCAAAAAGGCCCTGAACATCTTACTCAGAGTATGTACAAGTCACAAAATAAGTTCTATTTCAGGTAAATTTCCAATACTTATCATTAAGTCCATTATGTACTACCACATCTTTGCCAAAATTCATGTTAATTGTAAAATAAATTAGAAGTTAAAAATACTTGAAAAGTAATCCCAGTAAAAGTGCACAAAGCACAGTAATTCAAACACGGAGGCCTGTGCTAAAGGCTTTGTACAGCTGCTCTCTGGTTCATCTTCTTTGCATTTTGTTACAACTTAATTCAGTGCGTAGTTAAACTGGTTGGCAAACTTCTCATGCTTTCTTTTGTCCATCTGATTCATTGCTTTCACCACTCGTTTGACAGCACCTCTGCAAGAGAAACAAAAAATGTATAAAGGCTTGTATTGATTCTATGGAATCTTAGATTATTTATAAATGTTGAGGGAAAAATGAACTAAGATAGATTGCTATCGGGCCTGTGAACACTGCACTGGGGTTGAACACAGTCTTGTTAACCAAATTAGCTGTAGCAATACAAATAGTTTAACTCAGCAATGATTTTATTAACAGGAATAAAACTATCTAAAGTTTTTCAGTTTAACAGCTGTCTATTCTATCTTGTTAGTGTTGTTTTCTGATAGTCACAGGTAAACTCGATTGGCAAAAGCATCTATCATTTCTACAGGGGAAAAAAAAACAACTAAAAATACCTAACAGGATGAAAAGGCTAAACTAACACTCGGAAACACCTACCAAATATAACCTGCAAAATCTAGAACGTTTTCATAAGGGAAAGTTTAACTATATAACTTATTTAGCATCTTCCTTCCAAAGTTCCTAAAAATCAGTTTCATCAGCTGTATGAAGAGTTAGAACCTCTTACACTATCAGCCTCCTTACTGCTGAGCAACAACTGTTTCATCTGTGAGCACAACACGATTTAAGGAAAACAGCAGAGAGAATGTCATATGCAGAGAGAAGTTAACATTGCAGAGCTCTAGTTGGGAAGGCAGCAGTAGCAATCAAGAGAATGCTCTGTGTGTGTATCTGTCTCTACAAAAACCTTTGAAAGGTACAGTGCACACCTAAGTAGGGGATGCCCAAGGTATTTTATTCTTCAGTGGACTCCAGACTGGCAATTTTTATTAGTTACTTTGGGTGCTTCTAGCAGAAATGCTCAAACAGCTGAGGCTGGTATTTGCAGGTACGTCATCACACTGCCACTGTTTCTGGAAAAGGAAGTCATCTCCCACTGCTTCTCTGTAAAGATCTCAGTGTTCTGCTGCTCAGAAAGGTATGTCAGCTAAGGGCTTCGTCTGAGAGACTGCATACAGTTTAAGGATGTGGCACTGATTGATGTCTCCACTCATTTCTACTCTAGAAATACAGTCTGCCTGTTCTTTCAGCCAAAGTGGATGGTTTCAAGTCTGTTAGCCTCCACACCATCACAGTCTGCCTTTTTCTGCCACTTCTGCAGAGGCTGCAGGGTGTCTGGTAGAATGAGAAAAAGGCATCCACCAGGTGATGTGACACTTCTCAGGATCAGGCCTACACACTACTACAGCTCTGCTCTCCTGGTTACCTCTGAGGCAAGCTGACTTTTGTTATAACTGTTCCCTTTAATGGCTTAACTTTAAAAGCTATTTTGAAACATGAAAACAGAGGAACACCTCTCAGTAGTGCTTCTAAATAGCAGGATTAAAGATTTTCTCAGCAGCAACTGTAATCAAAGCTAGTATTCTGAAAAAAAAACAACCCTTGAAAGTGGGTCTCTTTTAACAAAATTCTGCCAATAAAGTTAACAGAGTAGAGAAAATGTGGTCATGGTTTTGCTCTTCAAATATTGCCTAATTGGTAGGAGAAAAGTGAGCCTTTAGCAGTGGCGAGTGGCCTTGCCTCTTTCATGTCATGTAGTTTTTACATTAGCACCCCTGGATTGTGTGATACTGTAAATGAAATGAGATCCCACTTTGATGATCTCTGTGCAATTTCACTTAACTTTATTGGCAGATGAGAGCCTTGGTTTATCACCTATACATTTCAAGTAATTTGGGGTTGTTATAAGGAGCCAAGGTTATCATCTTGTTTAGTGCTGCAAAGCATGAAACTTATTAAAACATGACAGGTTTGATTCCCTGTACCTGGCACTAACACACACTCATAATCATTAGCACAGAGCAGAGTAAATCAAAAACAGCTTTTGAAATTTATGTTGTTAAAGCTGATATGAATTTCATATTATTACAACAGCATGGTTTTCAACTTTAAGATCAAGTAACATGATAATGTCACTGAAAGGATCTACTTTGTAAGTGAAATCAACGTGAAATTAGCCTTGCTGTATCTACTGCATCATAAAAGGGAAAACTGAATTCAAACAAATATTGTCTTGGATGCTGTTCAAGTCATATAATATATTTAGGGAATAACATTAATGATTTCATATTTTTGCTTTTTTGACTTGACAACCTTCCACTATTCACTTTGCTTTGACTACTTCACTTTTAATAACATTAAGTAATTGCAGCTGCTTCCCATTTGATGAAGATCAGAGCAGACAAATTTTTGCTGCAGCCAGATCTAACCAAGACTACATGTAAGAAACAGCACAGGAGAGCAGGCATATGGTGCTACTAAATATTCTAAAACCTATTCATCTTTAAGGGGGGTTGTGGGCATCCACTTGCATCTGAGCAGCCTGCTTCAAGTTTCTTTCTCATGAGTGTCTATGTAAGTCATGGACACATCTTTGCCTAAAATATTTAAATGCCAAAGAGCATCCATGGGGATAGCATGGGGTTATTTTCCAGAAGTAAATTGTTTCAGAATGATAAAGATTAGTTCTATCTGTAGAGTCATAAAATTACGCAAACACATTTCTACAAGGCCCATGTTTCCTGTAGTTATTGAAGTTATCTGAATTAATTAGTGGTCCCTAAGTAACAGTAGCTTGAAGCATTTCAGCAATGCAGATTCATGTTTTTACTACTGTAGGTCTGGGGGTACAGAGTTAACTGACAATGTCTTGAATTTCCACACTGAGACTTGCTAGAATTTAAGCATCACATTCACCTGTTATGAGAGAGGAAGACACCCTGCAAACCATTTTGGTGCCATGCTTGCAGTAGCAGCCCTGTACTACTCGACTACTTTTCTGTAATATTCTTTCTTCAGTGGAATCATGCTACTTACAAACTATGTGGAGTTTCAAAACTCCATTTACCTTGAGCCAGCAAGTTGTGTGAATGTCAAGGGCAAAGTGTTAGAATATTCAATCTATCCCTTGAACGGTTATCTCAGAGAAGCTGAGCTTTCTTGCAAATAAGTAGCTATGGGTTGCATTTTTGAAAAGTAAAGGTAAGGGTGCACAAATAATCTTGTGTGCATTAGTGCCTAGCCTTCAATATGTGGAAGTTATGATTATTTTAGGTTCTTAACATTTCTGAGTATTAGCTGGTTTTCAATCCAAGTAGTTTGCACTGTCTGCACTCAGTGCTGGGAAGAAAGGAAGAAGTACTGACAGCGCTACAATGTGAGCAACACTGTGTCCACAAGGATCTAAGTATTTTTCTTGACTGTGTTCTCAGTAAGGAGAAGACAATACATTGGCAGTATCCCTCTGAATAATAACAGACAAAGAATTGCTGTGTATACACTGTACTGGAAAGGACTGCACAGACCGAGTTACAGATCTATGACACACGAGAGCAGGAGAAGACACACAGGAGCAGAGAAGCCCAGGAAATTTTGTGGAGGTCTCTGAAAAGCTTGAGGGCAACCGCATGGGAAAAGCCAAGATTTTTGACACATGCTTTTATTACAGTTCTGCTTAGGACAGCCCATTTCAGGCTTTCAAGAGGAAAAAAAAAAAAAAACCAAAAACTTTGTTCTCACTTCTTCTACACTACTACAGTGTGTCTGGTTTGTAAACTGTGTCACTCTATCCACATCCAATGCTTTATGTATGCATACAGTAGCATCCATCCATTAATAAATGTTCATCCAAAGACAACACTACAGCAGTTACAGGCAAAAATAGATGAAAATGATGATAGAAATGATAGGGACATTTTATAAATTAGCTGCAAATCATACTCTAAGAAATAACCTCTGTCATCTAGTCTTTGCTCTCCAGCAGCACAAAAGGCATTTGTGCCCTGCCACTGGCAAAGGAAGCTGTTTATTGTGTAGAAACAAAAATACCACTAAAATAAAGAGAAACAATAATTTAACAAGCTTTAGAAAACATAACTATCTTACTTATTGAAGACTATCTTCTCAAGCCGGGAACGAGTAGTGTTAGCCTGCTGCTTCAGGTCTGTCAGATTTGGGTATTTCTTCTTCCCTTTCTTTTTTCCTCCTTTCCCATTATTTTTAGAGGAACCAAGATCCACTCCTGTGGCTGCTTCAACTTCTCTCATGAATTCTGGATCCCGCCACTCTGTTTATAAGAAAAAACAAGCACTTTGAAATTCAAGCCTAAGCAGAATTTGCAGCCTTACCTAAGGTAAAGGTTCTTGTTGCCCCTAGGCAAGGGCAGAGTCAGTGTGCTTTAAGTTGTGTACATGAAGAGAGGAGGGATAAGGCAGTTAGTCAAAACCACAGACCTTGATAAAAAAGCCCTGCCAGTCTGGGATCAGTATCTATTATTACCTGCTGTAGATAAAACTCTTCTGTATGAAGACTTAAGCTTTTACAGCAACACGATTGCAAGGAAAATATTCCATGCAGGAGAGCTGACATAAACACAGCAATCATTATTTAGGAACTGAACAAAGTGCCAACAATGTAGCTGAGGAACTTTATCTTCGGGAATGAATTCTGAAAAAATGCTTAAAAATGAAAAATATGGAGTTTGTCAACTTTAGAGCAGAATAGTAACTAACTATATAAAACAGGTAGCAATATGGGAACATTTCTGCATTTGATTTTATTTGCTTCAAAACGTAACTGGCATCTGACACGTAATAAGTATTCTTGAATAAGACATGACCTTGTTGCCATAAGCCCAATTTTGCATCTGAAAGGATCACTCTAAATACACCATGCTTCATCAGATTCATTATTTAAATCAGATTTCTTGACAATAGCCTCAGTGAATGTCTTTCTTCAAAAACTTGTTTTACAGTTCTATAAAATCCTTAATGCTTCAGAATCCGACCCCACTGAGTGAAGTCTGAGCATAGTAGCCACCATGGGAATAAGCATAAATGAATTACACTGTAAATTTAAGGAGGCGGTTATCTTTCAGCAGCAGCACAGCATCTTGCACACCAGAACAAGAATGAAAGATAAAAGCAGCAGTAAGTAAACATGTGGCCACAGGACACTCAGTTTTTCTACCTGGAGATTAAACTCAAGGAAATGGCACCAGTTTATAAACACATTCAGCATGTAGTTTGAGAGTAATGTTATCCACACAGCATGAAAGTCAAAATTCCTTATTTTAGTAACCAGCCATTTGTCATAAGACTCACATAAGTCAGCAGAAACTGTAGAAACTGTAAGACCAAACTTCTACTCTCGTTTAACATCTTTGGGAAAACGTACAGTTCTAAGTGACAACACAACTTCACTTATGTACAAAGCATGACAAATACTGGTATCAGGCCAGAGGTCCTTCAGAATGCAGTGCTTAGGAATCCCAGAGCTATTTGCCAAGGTTAGACTGGTTAGATCAAACCTATATCGGTATGATATGCAAAAGCAAAGAGGTTAAAATCCAACAACAACAGCAGCAGCATGAGGAAAATGGAGCTATGTAGGAACTGAGCAGGAGAATCACAGAGGGAGAAAATAGAAGCTGTATACTTGATAGATCATAAGACTTGAAGAGATGGATTTCTTTTTTTTTTTTTTGAACTGAATGAATACAGAACCGTACGATTCAGATACAGGAACGATTAATCCAAGATTAAGGAAAACTGTCTAAACAGTTTATCTCCCAGTAATAAGAAGGCGTCACAGTTTAGGAACCCAGTGAATGGAGCAATTGTTTAAACACAACGAAAAAATGCCGGCATCCAGTAGAGATGAAATGAGCGTTTGAGTAAAATGAAGGAGCAATTTAAAAGCCTTTGAGAAAAATCAATAGAAAGCCAGGGAAGAGCAGCCTTTTTGAGCATTGATGGGCCCCTAAAGCTCTTCATACATTGTTACTGAGTTTAGCAGCAGGGAAAAGAAAATTACACAGTTTGCAGGGGTAGGCGGGAATCAATACTGTAGTTAGTAAAGAGATGCTATTTCACATCTGACTGGCCAGCGGCCTGCCTTCACCAGCCTGTCCTGATACCTGTTTGTTAACAAGTCACTAAGGGCTGAAAAACCAGATACTCTGCAGGGTTGACACAAAAAATAGGCACTTAATTTGCTCCTGTGTGCGAACTATTGGAAGAGGATGAACACTGCAGATTAGCAGGTCAGTGTAATCCCTCCTGATTCATTGTTTGAGGACCAAAGAGCCCAAAGCACCGTTTTGTGGGCATTAGTTAGAATTACAAAATCTGTACTAATTTAAAAAATGATATATAACATCAATGATAACATCGTCAAAACACAGTCATTCTTACACAAACTGTGTCATTTCTGTGTAACTGTTTTCCTCTTCAACCACTCAAGGATGAAAAGAACCACAGCAATCCAAAAAGAAAACCATGTAGGAAGATTTTGGCAGAATTTAATTACGCAACCAATATCCCAGCTTTAATGTTTGGCATTTTTCCAGCTGTCACCATTAGGAAATGATGCTGTCAGTCAGAAGACCAAAGCACTTATGGTGGATTTCTACTTATGCATATTCCAGAGCAGCGCTGCTCAGACATGATGTAAAAAAACAAAGCAAACAAAACAAAAAACAAAAATAACCCAAATCCAAGCAACACCTTACCCCTGACTTCCAAAACCAGAAACCCAAACCAACCAACCAAAAAAAAAACACCTTTCTAAAGGTTAATGAAAATTCTGAGACATAGGAAAAAAAAAAAAAGGAAAGAAATAATAAGCAGTGGATAAAAGTATTTAGTGATGTTTGGTATATAAAAGCTTTAGGAACCTTTAAGGTTTTGTCCAATAAATTAAGCACTTGAGCTTGCCCAGTATCTCCCCAGACAGACAGGACAGACCTTTGTGTGACATCTCAGCTTAACAATGGCACTCAATAATGCAACACCGCAATGTCAACACTGTTTTGGGACTAACATATACATCCTTGTGGGCCAGAGGTGAGAAGCCTCTAACAACACTGTGCTGACACTGTAATAAAAATAAGTATTATGTCTAGCCTAGAGCAATGGCAGTTCCACAGAATAAAAAAAAAAGAAATCAATATTTTTCAGCACAAGTGATTTTTCTATCAGAGTATTAGTTTCCAGTTTGAAACTAGTCCCTCAAGAACACCTACTAGCTTAATTTGTTGGTTTTAGTTTGTCATAACTAAGCAGGGAACTTCATTCTTCAAGCACATTTACATCTCTGGCCTGGCTTCACTATGGCACTATGTCAGCCCATTTCCTGTGCTGCTGGTCGGAGGTCAGCTTAGAGCACTTCACTCGACCCAGACAAGGATGGAAACTGCCTGTGAACAGGGCACTTCCTCACCCACACCAAAAGAGAATTGGTGAAAGGCTCAGTAGCATCATTATTACAATACATAACTGCGAAATCCATAAACATTAGGTCAGCAAGAGCTTAAGAGCAAAATAAGCCCCTTTCGTTAAGGGATCATACTACAAGGTATTAAAATGATAAAGCCTAAAGGTTAGTTGAACAAAAATACAGGTTATTCACCTAGAATAAATAGTTTAAAACAGCAAAAACTAAGGCCTGCTGGGGAATTACAAAATCACAGAATGACTTAGGTTGGAAGGACTTTAAAGATCACCGAGTTCCAACTCCTGTCACAGACTGGTTGCCAGTCACCAGATCAGACTGCTCAGGGCTCCATCCAACCTGTCCTTGAATGCCTCCAGGGATGGGGCACTCATAGCTTTCTGGGTATGCTGTGCCAAGGCCTCAACAATCTCTGAGTAAAGAATTTCTTCCTCACGTCTAACATCCTAACATCTAAGTTTCTCCTCTTTTAGTTTAAAACCATTTACCTTTGTCCCATCACTGTCAGACTGTAAAAAGTGTGTCACCCTCCTGCTTATAAGTTCCCTTCAAGTACTTAGAGGCCACAGTGAGGTCTCCCTGGAGCGTTTTCTTCTCCGGGCTAAACAAGTCCAAGTCCCTCAGCCTTTCTTCACAAGGGAAAGGCTGAGTAAATAAAAGCTTTGAAAGCAAATCTGTTCCCTCCGATTATACACTATGTCTTGTTGGATAGATCTCTGTCTCCCATCTTCCTTTGTAGTCCATCAACTTCCAGTTGCTTCCTGGTCGAAATCTTCTTGGGACTCTATGAAAATCCACCTTCTGTTATTGCTAGTGAAGTTTAGTTGTACTACTGGAAAAAAAATAATTCCTTACTCTCCTTGGAAGTCTTTCTGCCTGCATATTCACTGCTTGCTGCCTTTTACACTGCCTTTGTTCCTTACCTAACAGTTCATAGCATTACCTCACCTAAAAATCGTAAAAAATAATCATGGCAATGATTAGCTTTTCCTTTAGAGCATTCTATCTGAAAGCAGCAGCTAGGATACAAGGATCAAGCCATTTGTTTTGTTATCTATCCCCACTGTTTAAGAACAAAATAAAGTATGGCACAGTAAACTGTAATATACAAATATTGTACCTGCTATCAGACTAATTGAAATGCCAATAAAGTTCTAGGTGAGGACTTCACTAATTTGGAGTTCAATATAACAAGGACAAGAATTCTTCTAAAACAAGAAAATACCAATGAAAAGATATAAAAATAAGTTCCTGCACTGTGACAACAAAAACACTGCTAATATTCACAGCAGTCCTAATGATATTATTGTTACAATCACAACTGTTAGGGACCAGCATGGTTAGAGGATGTCCTTTCCTGAAGTGTAACTTGTTTTTAATATAATGTTCTTTACAATAAATAATATAATAATACTGTCTAAGAAGTGCTAGGAACATTATGAAAATCACTGAAAATAAAAAACAAATTGCAAAGCTAACCTTATTCTGTGTCTACATTCATTCATACCTATAAGACAAGAAAGAATCATTGCAAATGATTGGCAAATTAAAATTTGGGGATTTATATGAGAGAATGTGGCCAGGAGCAAAATGGAAATATGATACAGTTCTGTGTATCTTAACTTGTGTCTTTAGCAATGAAAGGATCAGCTTTTCATCCATACATTGCATCTTACTTGTTCAACTTTGTTCTGAGACTGTTATCTAATTGTGGATACTATAAATAATATAATCAGATGTAAAATGTAAATGAATTGTAGATATTGTAAGTATTTTCTACTGTATGTATGGGAATTTGTAAAATACACATATTTTGCATATTCTCAAAGCTTATCTTCACTTCTACCTAATATTTTGATATTGTTTCCAGATGCTATGTACACACAAACCTGGCTGATTTGCTAGCTTCTCAAAGCGCATCTTTTCTTCTCTGGCTCTGTCCTCTGCATTGATAGGAACCCCACACTCATCCCGAGGAATGATCTTTCCATGGAAAGGGCACTTGAGAAAGAAAGGAAAAAAAAAATATATCACAACTTCAGAATGAATATATTTACATGTTTTTCAGTATAGCATATGTCCTGATACTGGAATCAAGTGGTAAAACTGTACACCTTGTTATAAAACATCAGGATCCCATAAATACCAATGTGTTGAATACATTCAGAATGTCAAAGAAATTATCTTTGTGATATGAATATTCATACTTAAGAGGCAGTAAATCCCACCACACCTAGAACCAGAGTGCTCATGCTGCATTATGTTTGCAGTTTATGTTATACCCTTTTCCTGTTACAATCCCATTTAAAGTACTTTAATGCAACCCGATCCCCTCAATGACAGATAAAACAAGAATGGGGATATTAGAATGAGGTAAGTAAAGCTCTCTGCTCATGATTTCAGGCTGCATAAGGTATAACTTTCATAACATTTAATTTGTGAATAAAATTTCTTAGTCCTCTAAACAACCATGCTTCTAAAAATACTGTCAGATATGCCCTAAATTAGAACTTTTCAGAAACCAACTTTCACTGTTTCACTGTCAAGTACTTCAACGTAAGAGTAATAAATATAATATAAATACTTAAAATGAATGCCAGAAATATTTGAGAGTTCTTTAAACAAGCACAACTTCCTTACAAAAAGAACACTTCCTACACAAAACAGGTATTATCAGCAAACTTCTCGAAGTGTAGCTATCATTCGATCCCTTGGGCTGTATTTGTATTTTGCTGTTGTAAGGAGGATCCGGGGAACTACAGGCCTGTTAGCCTGACCTCGGTTCCAGGGAAGGTTATGGAACAGATTGTCTTGAGGGAGATCATGCGGCATGTGCGGGATGGCCGGGGGATCAGGCCTAGCCAGCATGGGTTCATGAAGGGCAGGTCCTGTTTGACCAACCTGATCTCCTTTTATGATGTAGTGACCCATCTGCTGGATGAGGGAAAGGCTGTTGATGTGGTCTACCTAGACTTCAGCAAAGCCTTTGACACTGTCTCCCACGGTATTCTCCTGCAGAAGCTGGCAGCCCGTGGCTTGGACGGGTACATTGTTGGATGGGTAAGGAACTGGCTGGAGGGCCGGGCTCAGAGAGTGGTGGTGAATGGAGTTAAATCCAGCTGGCGACCGGTCACGAGTGGTGTTCCCCAAGGGTCGGTACTGGGGCCTGTCCTCTTCAATATCTTTATTGATGACTTGGATGAGGGCATTGAGTGCACCCTCAGTAAGTTCGCAGACGACACCAAATTGGCTGGGAGTGTGGATCTGCCTGGGGGTAGCGAGGCCCTGCAGAGGGATCTGGACAGGCTGGAGAGCTGGGCTGAAGCCAACGGGATGAGGTTCAACAAGACCAAATGCCGAATCCTGCACTTTGGCCACAACAACCCCAGGCAGTGCTATAGGCTTGGGGCGGAGTGGCTGGAGGACTGTGTGGAGGAAACGGACCTGGGGGTGTTGATTGATGCTCGGCTGCACATGAGCCGACAGTGTGCCCGGGTGGCCAAGAAGGCTAATGGCATCCTGGCTTGCATCAAAAACAGTGTTACTAGCAGGAATAGGGAGGTAATTGTCCCCCTGTACTCTGCACTGGTGAGGCCGCACCCCGAGTATTGTGTTCAGTTTTAGGCCCCTCACTGCAAGAAAGACATTGAGGCCCTGGAACGTGTTCAGAGGAGGGCTACGAAGCTGGTGAGGGGTCTGGAGCACAGGCGTTATGAGGAGCGGCTGAAGGAGCTGGGATTGTTCAGCCTGGAGAAGAGGAGGCTCAGGGGAGACCTTATAGCTCTCTATAACTTCCTGAAGGGAGGTTGTGGTGAGCTGGGGTCAGCCTTTTCTCTCGTGTACACAGTGATAGAACTAGAGGCAATGGTTTCAAACTGCGCCAGGGGAGATTCAGGCTGGACATTAGGAAATATTACTTCTCGGAAAGGGTGGTCAGGCACTGGAATGCACTGCCCAGGGAGGTGGTGGAGTCACCGAACATGGATGTGTTCAAGAGACGTTTGGATGTTGTGTTGAGGGATATGATTTAGCTGGGGAGTATTGGTGATGGTTGGACTGGATGATCTTTTAGGTCTTTTCCAACCTTGATAATTCTGTGATTCTGTATTTATAATGCAAAACAAAATAGGCACGTTTTAATGAGATCCTCTCCATATAGGACATAATTTCCACATATTCTGGAAAGTAGGTTACTTGGTGCTCACCTTAATCCGATCTTGTCTTTCGCACAGACTTCCATCAGGCATTGGTGCTCGACATTTATGCTTCACTGGTTCAAACTTGCCAGCAAATGTTATATATCTGGTTTTTAACATTTCGGTTATTTCTTTATTTTCTACCTCTTCCTCTACTTCACTGGGTGCCCAAAATCGATGCTCGGAAGTAAATCTGGGAAAACAATGCAGAAATTATTTGTTTGTAGATAAGCTGTGCCTTTACCAGCCAAGCGTGCTGAGCCACCCAGATCAAGCATAGGCTCAGCGTGTAAGAAAGCACAGAGATGCCAGCGTAATCCTGAAGTAAAATTACATGTAAAATGGGGGGAAGGTTTATCACAGAGTTAGAAAAAAAGCTAGAGTCTTAAGAAAGAGTAGTAGATTCCTATTATGAAGATAGTTTTGAAAACATCGCCAAAGCCTGTCTAGATTTGATTTCTCTTTAACCAGCTCATCTATTGCCAGTCTTAGCTCTAGCTGGTGATTTGGCATTCAGAGGCAGTCATTCAATATCCATTTTCAGTGAACAACTTTTACTTCTGTGGTTAATACTCTTTATAACAAAATACTCCCATAGCAGAACACACAAGATAGATCAGAGAGGACACAGCTTGATCTTAACTTGTCTGATCTCATTCCCAGCTGCACTCCTGTAGCAGCAAAGAAGCAGAAGCTGCATCAAGAGCATCTTGTGACATACTGAGACCCATCAGCTGAGCATCAGAGATTCTTCTAGGTTCAGCAGGCTGTTCTTTTGCACAGTGTTAGTAACACTGAGAAACTTATGGGGTGTTCCTCTAGGAAACTAGGCTAATTCATTGAGAATGTATTTTAAAACACAAGTGTTACCTGTATTTACAGACACATACAGACAAATACACTCGTTACTGTACTACAAATATGATTAGTACCACGTCAATAGATGTGGGGAATGGGAAAGAATGGAAACAAGAACGCTGGAGACCCTGTAATGTTTTAGAATTTTCTTAATAGTACTAATCAAATTCATTCTAGTCACTCTAGGCTGACAAACAGGCAACTTCAGAGAGCAATTAACTGACTCATTTTAGATGTCAGCCTCAGGATGCAATGATTATACCTGACAGTACATACTACTGCTGGTGACTTTGCCTTCTGTAGATGGCAGACATACATATGAAAACTGGATTTCCCTTTGCAATGGGAAATCAGCAAAGTGTACAAGCCAACACTTTAACAAAGATCTTAATGGAGACGAAGACTTAGTGTGAATTTTACTTAAGCAAGTTTTCAGTAAATGACAAGTAACAAAATGTAGAAGAAACTCATCTGAATCAAGCAATCCATAACAGGTATAGATGTTTTTAATGCACTAGCTCACCATTTAAAATTACGTCATGAGATCAGAGCTAGGTTAAGAAAGGACAAGTAATTCTGAAGCCGTTCTGTGGTTTGCCAAATCATGGGGGGGTGGGGGGGTGGGAAGAGTTCAGTAAGGAGAATCCTTGTTAAAGAGATCCCTCCTGTCCAACAATTCTATCATCACACCTACCCCACTGGTGCCAGAAAAATTCTAACCTGCCATAAAGCATGTATCACTTCATTAGGAGATAAAGGTAAAAGAGTAACAGTGAAGGCTAGTGAACTGTACTGAGCACAGCAATACAGACATGTCTCCACAACATTTCATTGCAAAAAGTTTTCTATCTGCAAAATACAGGCTGAATAGAAAAGTTACATGCATCTTTTAAATATCATTCAAAAGTATTAATATATGATACTTCAAATTCATAAAGGCAACAAGATTATACAACAGACAGCAAATAAAAGAATGAGACTGATTTGCTTGCTCAGTTTTAATAAAGTCCTAAAAACAAGATGACTACCAGCTCTGCATTAATTATCATACAGGTACAAGGAGGGACTACCAGTGTTACATGATAATGAAGAAGCAGTTAACAGTTGTGTGCCAACCTTCCCAGTCGAGAGAAAGTTCTATTTAGTATTTTTAACTTCTTGCTATAGTCTATATCCCACGAATCTGAAGGGAATTAAAATTATGTTTTGCTCTGTAGAGCATTGATTACTGTTTGGAATTGGACTTGAAAGACTGATTCCTACATAGACATTCAAACACACTATTTATTATCACCATATAAAATACTTCCTCTCCACATTTGTTACAGTGGAGAAAAGAATAAAGTGGTGCTAAACCCCAACATTTTCAGATTTCCTATTGTTAAAATTTAAGCAACATTTTAAAAAGGAAGAACTCAAGAACTCTGCATGAAAAAAAGAGATGAATAGAGGAGCAGAAGATCAATAACATTCAGTGGGGTGATGATCTAAACAAATAACAAGTATAAAATTTCCATTAAAACCTGCATCTACACAATAGGAGAAATAAATGACAAGCCACAGTTAACAGGAATCAGAAAGAAAAGTCCAGCTATTGGAAACGTTGCACTCTTTCCACAAATTCATATAAAATTTACTAGTAACGGGAAGCCTAGGAAAAGCTTGGGTAAACATCAGTTCTAAAGCAGTGTGATGCACAGAGAGATCTTCAAGCAAGTAGTAAGTGAGCTAATTCAAGTATCAGAAACAGGCTAGGGTGAGCTGTACCCTAGCCTTCACTTGCCCTCAGCCTATGAGTAAGCATCCTAAGTAAGATCTGTAACTCAAGGAAGAAGTAGATCAATCTGGAAGGCACATGCTTTCCAAAACCTGTTGGTAAGCTAGCAAAGCAGTCTCTACACAGTAGAACAATCTTATTAACATTTCTTAAACTAACTTTATAGGTCTTGCCAGTGAAGGCTGAAGTGGGAAAAATAGTACAGCTCAAACCGTGGGTTACAGTAACACATGGTTACATCTACCAGCTAAAGATGATTAGGAAATCCATTTTTCTCACAGCAAGTCTTACTACCAACACTTTAAAAATGTTTATTTCTCATACATACTGCTGTGAAGTAAGTGTAATGTTAAATAACTGAAGTGGAAAGACTGCCACTTCAGATTTAAAAGACTCAAATCCCATATACACTCCATTGTTGTCTAGTGTTGGTGTGGCTTTTTTCTAGCATCTCTGTAGGATAGAAAAGCTGAAGGAATTGGTCAATGACTGCCTTACTTTTTCAATAAATAACGTTTTACATCCAGGGGTCAATGGTATTGTATGTGCAGGATTACTTAAATTATCTTTGGTTAGATTGGCATATCTGTAGTTATAGACCATAAGGTTCAGAAGTATGCCCTCTATTTTATTGAGAAGCATAAAAATAAAACAGTACAGCACAAGGCAGACAGGCAGTGAAATATGCTTTTCATTTCACTTATGACTTGAATAACTCATTTGCAATGTAAAATAAGGCCTTACTACCTTTTTGGCATTATCAAAGTCAAATGCTTCTTAAAGCCTTGCTGAAAATCTTAACCAGTTTATAGGCTGGTTACACCTAACCAGACAGAGACCAAAGCTTGGAGTATCTGTTAAAGCTCTATTATGTATCAAATTTCACTGACTTTCAATAATTTAAAATATATTCAGCGCTTTATATAATCAAGTACAGGAGGCAAAGCTTTCTTCTTGCTCCTTTGCTCAGCAAACATGCAGTTGAGAGGGTATTATCTTCAAAAGGCACTAGCAATCAGCAAATTAGTCTAATTTCCACAGGGTGAACATTCACCTAGCTATTGCTAAAAAGTGAAGATGAATAATGTTACATGAAACATTGGCAGGGCAGAAGAACCTGTCATGAAAACCAATGTTCCTCAGTTTCCAAAGGTGGAGATGATGATGACGGTGTTTCCCTTGGGTTCACACTGCAGCACCGTTGACATTTTGTTTGTATAGCATTATTACTCTAGCCTACATTATGATTATAGGGGTTTTAATTTATTCTCTTTAGTACAAACTAAGTTAAAATAGCACTGCTGAGAACATACAAGCTTGATCTGCGAGCCAGCCAATGATCTTTGCCCCTTTTCAAGCAAAGTATGATACACGCTGATAGGAAATTCCCGATGGACTTAAATGGAATTTATACAGAGGAAAGACTTTGCAGCCGAACATTCATATAAAAATACTAGTACTATAAATGGGCTTTAAAAACAAACTGCTTGAAATATGTTCTGAAACATATCTACAATCTACTCCCCCTAGCATTGCTAGAGCTTTTCTCAAACCAGCAGTGCTTCATCTCTAAGGAACACAGAACCTTCCCAAATAAGAATGGAAAGCGAGAAATCAAAATACAAATCCTACAACTGCCACTTACTCCTTGTGTGACTGAACAAGCATATCAGTTTCCTCAGTTACCACTCTGTAAAGTCAGGAAAAATACCTGACACCATCCTTGTTATTCTCCTACCTTGTCTGTTATTTATTTAGACTGTGAAGTCTTCAGCAGAGGGACTCAGCCTATTATGGACCTGCAGAACACTTTGCATAATAAGGTACCAATTTAAACTGAAGTGCTGCCACACTGCAAATAATACACAAACATGAAAAGAGCAGAAAAAATGTGCTTTAAACCATCAAAGGATATTTAATTAGTACCACAACTTCTCAAAACAAATACCCTTTTGAGGTAGAATTTCTGACTTTGTTTATGGGTCCCACAACACAAGGAAAAGAAGAAAAGTAATTATCAAAAGAAATAGCAGTCACCCCACTGTGTGACCTCTGAGTACAAGTAAATCTACGTATTTGTTTAATCTATCTTAAAAGAGAAAGAGCATTTACTTGAGAATCTTCCCAGCACTTGGTTGATCCTGTCCCCAGTAGTGAAGATCTAACCCAAAAGGCATGAGGGGAGCTTTAGCTCTTTCCTCTTCTAGTTTGCTTCTCTTACTGTCAGGCTCTTCCAAAGCTGCTGGCTCAGTAGTTGCAGACTCACTAGAGAAAAACAATGAAAAGTCAAGAGAGAACAACAATGACCACAATTTTTTCTCCGTTTTCATACCAACTCTAATGTTAACTTAGATCTAGGACTACAACTGCTTTTACAGTGTTGTCTTTTTTTCCCCTTCTCCCATCCCAAAGGATACACTGAGGCCACTCACACCAAATTAAACCTAAACCAAGTGATTAGTAAAATATTCCTTAATAGTCCAAAGCAATCACTAACAAACTCCCAAATTTTAAGCAGTAAATACACATCTGAGCAAAATAATTATACCTTTAAAATGGAAACAAGGCAGCCTGAACCTTTAGTATGCTCAGTTCCTGCGTTCCTCAGTTCTCTTTGTGCTTTCTTTATTAATAAATACAAGTAAGAGCAAGAGGTTCCTATGGATCCTAAGAATTTGAATAAAAATAACCTGGCCTGTGGAGGTGTTAACTTTGGTAGTTTGTCTCTGATAAGCTTCAGTGTTGCAGCTGCACAAGTTGGATCAAGTTCATCTTCATTCTCTTTCAGCTGGGCACGGGAGCTGAATGGAGCTGGTCCTGCAGGGGCCTTCCTTGCTGGTGCTTTTGGGGGTGACTGGGGCTCAAGGCCTGAAAAAGAAAGCAGTGTTGAACAGCAGGACCAAAGCAGCTCATAATGCCATTACTTCTAAAGGGACTGTCTTTTCAGTTCACGTTAGATATCAATCCCATTCATACACAGTGGTATTTCTGTCTGCAACATCTTCTTATTTTGGAACAGAAACATACTGAGAAGCTAACTACAGCAAACCACCTTTAAATTCATGTGACACCGTGTGACAGTGAAGAATGACATCACTTGGTCTTGGAAAAAGGGATTTTAACAACATATGTTAGCCTTAAATGTGATATTGCTTCCTGTATGCAGGTTTCTAGTGTCACAGTAGCTTGCTAAGATGTCATTTCTATACTCGTGGTTACACCAAGGCAAAGTGGAAGGAAGGAGCTATTAACACTACATCAAATAACAATTCGGTTTCAATTCCTAAATACACCCTCAAACAGAATTATCTAGACAACTTTCTTCTCTCACAGATACTAAAATACACAACGTGCCAAGATAAACCATCAAAGAAGCACAGCAGTACAGCTACAGAGTACTATGAAAGGACAATAAACGCATGAGTGACACCTGAGGAACAAACCCACTGCGAGGCAGCTTCAGGCAGGGTTCAGCAACAGCAGCTCAGTGGTGGGGCGACTTAATCACTTCATACAGCTCGATTAGCCAGGCAGCATGGACTGTAATGATGCAATTAGACAGACCAAGCAGTTGAATAGCACATGCTGCTACCGGCTGAGCTACAGAAGCAACTCTATTAGCTGGCAGCACAAGAACTTTTCCAACAGCAGCAGAAATGGAGAGATGTGGTCCCTCACACCAATGTAACAGACAATATTTTCCCTTCCAGAATGCTTTTTCATAGAAGAAAGATTGAAATGACATCTACCCCAAAAAATTATCAACCAAAAGTAGTCATAGCTTCAGACTAAAGATTCCAGAGAAATACTTCAGACTTCTTAAGAAAAGCAACCTGCATTCATCCAAGCTTTAGCCACTGTTGATACAGGACATTCCTTCTGCCTCTTCTTTCTGTTCATTTCCAGTGAGCAAGACCCTCAGCCCCGAAGCTGTATCTATAAGTAACCTTGCTTTGCTTTCCTTAGTCATCAAATATTTCAGAAGATAACAACTAGAAAAGTTCACAAGGAATTTGCCAGAGACCATCTAGGTGTACATCCCAAAACGTATTAGAGAAGGTACCCGAGGACAACTGCATGCCTCCTTTCCCTTAAATACCTGCAATAACAAAGTACATACTGAGTATATCCAGTATGCCACTCAATCATCAGTAATTAAACATTTCATAACTTGAGACCATGAAGTCAAAGTCTTCAGCAAACCTCAAGGGTGACAACAGGACACATGCTGTCCTGTGAAAGCCTCGCAGGCCTGCCAGCTGCAGACACACAGCCTTCTCACTGCTGGTGATGCCACTGATGAGCGTATCAATGCTCCTTCCTTACCCAGTCACCCTCACACCACCTCTAATGAAAGCAACGGATGTGTCACATTCACCTTGCTACCTCACTTTGCTTCCCAAAGTCAACAAGGCTGGAAAAAACACTGCTTCAAAAAAAAAAAATCACAGTTGTTTAAAAGAGTAATCAGTACATTGGAAAATGGCCTGAAAATTAGCAGAAGGAGCAGCAATAAGATAAATGATAATTAAGCAGAATAGTTGGAAGTAAGTAAAGGAGCATCTAGGCTAATAAGAAATGATCTCATGATGTTTATTAGGCTGTAGACTTGCCATTCATAAGGGTTGATGGAACCTCCACAGAAGTGCTTTGTTTCAACACTTAATATTTCACTGACGGAAATAAGCTTGGATTTATCTAACTGGTAAGGGGAAAGGACAGGACTGCACCTCAGCTTCTGTCATCGTGTGAAAAGCAAAAAGCCCTTCTAGGGGGCTCTGTATCAAAATGATCATGGTTAGACAGAATGATCCCCAAAGACTCTGTCTCTAGAACTGTCAGGGTTTAGATGAGCAAACTTCCCTTTACATTAGAAACAAACACAACCTTTGATGTGAGCAAGGTTAGCTCAGAAAATAAAAGTGGCAGACTGTATCTGTAATGCAAAATTGCTTAGACTGTATCTAGCAATTAAAATGCCTTTTTCTTTTTTTTTTTTTTGTTAAGGAACAAGAATAGCTTTCTGCAAAGGACTGTTTAAAGCAAAGGTTTTGAGAGCGTGAGTATACTGTATACAGGTAATCTCCAAATGAAAGCTAACAGGTGTGCATCTCTCACCACATCTCTATTCCTCTTGAGAGAGATACGTGCACATACATCAGGAGTTCTCAGACAATTCTAGCTCTATCCATTTTTTTCCCTATCATGTATATGGAAGCACAAACGCCCACTCACTAATACACACTGGTTTTGTTCAGCAGGGGACAGCAGAGGCAGGCACTCAACAACACAGAGAAAGAGAGATAAATGGACAAGTTGACAATTAGATAAAAATCACACTCAAAAGATCAATACAAGAATTCTTAGGAGCTACAAGAAAAACTATTTTTCCCATTGATTTCTTATTTTAAACCATCAACAGGAAAACAGCTAAAAGTAAATACATTGCACTGCTAACATCACCTCTACCGTGGGTTCTTTTCATCTGTTTATAAAATTAGTTCTTGCTAACGAGATGAAGAGCCACCATGCAGACAGTGTCAGTGTCAGGGTGGGGTTTTTCTGTTGCTTTGTTTTTAATACTCAGGTGGAATTAAGCGCAGCTCTACAAGTAAAATTCCTCTTCAGAACTCTGCTGTTCTGCCTGTTTTATTCGACACAAGCACAGTACCCACCTTCAAATTGTTCCACTGGCAGCTTTTAGAAAGAATCATAAAAATGTTCAAGTCCCCCTTTTTGTTTAAATTGACCAAATGGCATCTATTTGCCTGAAGCAATAAAGTAGAGCGCGTTCACAAGACAAATCGATAGAAGGAAAGAGAGAGGCTGGGGTTTCAGCCGAAGTTAGGCTGCTGAATGCTGACATTATTGATTTTAGCTAGTTCAGCTGGCCTTGTAATTAAAATGTAAATTTGAGAAAGAGATTACGTCCCGACAGAAATGGTGGGATTAGGGGGAGATAAAAGCCCCTCAGTGAAAATTTAGAGAAAGAGCAAGCATG
Organism: Perdix hodgsoniae; assembly: GCA_035772895.1. NCBI lineage: Eukaryota > Metazoa > Chordata > Aves > Galliformes > Phasianidae > Perdix > Perdix hodgsoniae. Next base: position 1,581,280 of record JAPSGF010000087.1, read on the forward strand.
GGTTTCCTCAGCTGTGTGGATTTAGATGAAATTTAGCTACTTCACATTCACTTCAGTTTAACTGAAAAAACAGAGACAGAATGTAAACAAGAATTACAGACTTCAACTTTCCTGAAAAAACACAGTAATTTTTGTTTCCTACTGGTTGAATCTTAGTCAAACCCCTATGCGTGTGACTTGTATTGGCAAAGACACATTCTAAAAGCATCAGGAAAATCCAGCAGTCTGGGGACAATATTTATGTGCTCTGCTCATAACGAAAAATCCTGCATATATTTTTCACACAGAGGGTGGTGAGGCACTGGAACAGGTTGCCCAAGGAGGCTGTGGATGCCCCAACCCTGCAGGCATTGAAGGCCAGGCTGGATGTGGCTCTGGGCAGCCTGGGCTGCTGGTTGGTGATGTGCACATAGCAGGGGGTTGAAACCAGATGATCGTTGTGGTCCTTTTCAACCAGCTTTTTGGGAGAGCTTCCAAATAACTCGAGGTTTCAGATCAGTTCCGCTGTCCCTCATGAACACAAAAACATGCATGAACAAAATTAACATAGGTGATGATATGGTAGGAAAATTTCATTATCTCTGAAGGTGCTGTTGCCCACCTAGGATGGGGCTTTGAATTATGTAAGCAATTGCTGACAGATAACTGATGCTTATGGTACCATTACTAATTAAAGGAACTCTAAAGTGAGAAAAACAATTAGAAAAATAGCTGCTATGAACACAATCTAAAAAGCATTCATACAAGGATAACACAGATTAAAGCATTTATCATTTATTGTGATTGGAAACTTCCTCCTTAAAAATTGAGTAGCAGACCTAGTTTTCTATCCTACTCAAATACCACTAAACAAATTGCTGTCAGCAGCTGCTCAGGGAGGATTCTAAGATGCCAGAGGTGTTTTCAGCAAACATTCTCCCAACACAGGTAAGCCACATACACAACCCAAGGCAGCTTATCTCACGGTCAGCAGCACACTAATGTATACAAATGATGCTTTGAAAAAGTTATTGAGGGGAGTTGATAATGATAGGTTTTAAAGAGCTGAAAGAGATGCCCCAACAGGCCTTTAACGCATGTACATTATTTACACATAGCCAAAGTTTCTAGAATTTTGCTTTGGAAATTTAAATTAAAAGAATAACAAATGTTTGTTAACTACATAAGTTTGTTAACATCATATATGGTACTTTGGTTGCCTTATCAGAATTATAGACTATGTTAATTTGCTATAACAACAATCCTCATTAATTAACCCTATTTATTGATGTTTTAAAATCATAGTTAAGAATCAGAATAAATCCAAACAGGAGCACTCAGATGAAAACCTTTCTATTCCTCACACCCTCATCTTTTACACTTTATTGTTTTGCAGTCTCTGCTCACTGCACAGCTGGTGTGAAGTACACCAATACTGCAAACAACTCAGAGGTGTTGTCTGCATCCTGTGCAGTCACTATTAGTTTCTAAGAACTTCAGCAGGAATCACACATATCCTCTGTCTTGTCAGATCTCCCATCACACTTATTTACATGGAACAAACCTTCTTGAGCATGAGGAAGGGTTTGCATGACCAACTCAGATGCATCAGAAGAAACATCTACAATAAATACTTCTACATGAACATACAAGTATTATTTTGGAATAGTTTTCTTCCATGAGTGTGCAGTCATCTTCATTTCTGATGCTGTATTACAAAAATTTTACTCTTAAGTGCTGCTATATGTAAGACGGATATGTGCTTGCCTGTATACTGATATAAAACATGATAGTATAATGAGGTAAACTCACCTGTAAACTTGTAATTATATGCCTAATGTTGTAAATGATAGGAAAAATTGTGACTGTTCACTACATATTTGATGATAGCAGATCATGGATTGAATCCTAACTTCATTGCTGTTTCATTATCCATATGTTTAGAGCAAAGCAATGCATGTTATTTCAATCATGTAAGAATATGTCTGATTTAAAGTATTACAATATTAATGTTATTCTAAATTGTGAGGACCTGTTTAGGGAGAGAAATGGAACTGTGTGAACTGTGTTTTTTATATTTGGGAAAGAGGAACCCAAACTTCACAAATTACTTAAAGTTGAAGATAACTAAATAATTCTGTTTGTCCTTCCCCCTGCAAAACCTGACTTGAGTTTTCCCCCATAAAGTCAAGTAATACCCAGAAGTCCTTGTTTAGTCTAACAAGTAGCAGCATGAAGCAATCATGGCTGACAGCGCAGTTCCAGTTCTCAAATTCAATTCCCAAAGAGCTGTGCTTTGCACACTATGAAGCCTGTGGGTTTGGTTCCCTCGTGGTCCATTCTGAAGCTGTTCCTCCATGCAAAACTCCACGTTCTTCACCTTTAAGAAGGAGGCTCAGACCCTCCCCCAGGTAAACTCACTTTCACGAAGCACAGCATCTTGCTTGTGACACAGACCGTCATACCCACCCTCCACCTGTGCTCCCTTACTTTCACTGCCTCATCCTACAGTTAAATCTTCTCCATGATAATTGCCATGAAAATTAAGCTCTCTGCTGTGGAATCCTAGGCTTGATCAAAGCTATATCATTTTATAAACCATTACAAAATGGCTTTCAATAGGTTTTGCAAATATGCCTACCACCAGAGATCCATAATTCTGAGGACAGAAAAATTAAACTCTTTTCCTCAAAGAGTAAGCAGTAAAAACAAGTCTTTCACTCAGTATTTCAGATCCATTCAGGTGCCGTATGTGGAAACGTAAACTCAACACTGAAGCACAGGGTTTGTGCCTTTTCCCCACCAATTCCAGATTTTCATATGTACCAATAAAAACAAGGGCTGGAAGAATATGCAACTGCAGATTCAACAAGTGATCATTCCCTATGAGGTGTTCCAGCACCACGCACACCACCCCTGAGCAAAACATTTCTTCCTAACTTCAGTAGTACTTGATCCTTTAACAGCACAACACGTTAAGAGGGCCCTGTGGCACCACAGGATGGCTGGCCTCTCGTCTGTCGCAGACATCAGGTGCAAGTGTAAATAAGGATTATACAAATGGGAGGTCATTAAAAGTCTGGTAATGCTAATTTGGCATGACACCCTTAATGGGTTCTATCTTCATACTTGAGTTATCTAATCACCTAAATTCTTTTAACAAATTTACATTTAATCATACAAATGGAAATTCAAATGGACTTGTTTAATTCTCCACCCAAACTGCACCCCTCCTCAGTTCAGCTAATATATTAAATATCACTGTCCATTTTGGGATCAACTCCATGCACATGCATACACTCAAAGATATTGCATTTGTGCCTGGCATACAAAACCTCCTGTGTCTAAATATCATTTTTCACAAATTTTTTAGATCTCATGAGATCCACAACTGCATGCAGTTTATTATATATATATATTATCATATATATATATTATATATATGTATATATATATTATCATATATATTATATTATATATATTATCAGAAACAGTATCTGAACTTGAAATGCACCTTGTTGGTAGGATATTTCCATTTTCCCAAGAGAAGTGAAGGAAAATAAAGTGATTTTTAAATCAATAATCTTAACGATTCTATGATTCTATGTGATGTTTCAATCAACTCAGATGACCAGGAGGCTTTATGGCTTTTTCTGAGAAGCTGTTCACTTTTCCTGTTTTGTTCAGGTAAAGTAACACAAGAAAAATGCTTTGAATTGTTCACATCTTCTCCACAGCACTGAGAATTTATTTTGCATGGAAGATTTGGTGCTGCAATTAAGGCTGCTGTCTTAGCTCACAATCCTCACTAAACATGAACTAACAACATATAGCAAAGAAAACAACTGGATTACATTAAGATAAATCTAAAGTAACCCCTATGGTAACTACACACATACAGGAAAAAAAGAGACACATTTAATTAGATATGCAGCTCTCTAACATAACCAGCTCTCCATGATGACACGCTGTATTTAAACCAATACATTCTTGCATATTTTGATAATGCACTTTTCTAAACAACAAAAAAAAAGAAACTGGCCAAAGGGATGCTTACTTTGTTCTTGCTTGTGGAAAATACATGCAAAAGTCAATTCAGAAGCAAGCACAGCTCTCCGTTGCACTCATGCAGACCTGAAGTAATTGCGTAAAAGTCTTTTTGTTTATGCAGCAGCTATATACTGGCTCCTGAAATAGATTTTGAACTAGTAACTGATGAGTTGGACCAAGAAATGCATAGAACTGCCTGGATAGATACTCCTTCCTGAACTGGGAGCTTAGGTAATAACTTTTGATGACAGCAAGACAGCAAGAATGCCTTCAGAAATAGCAGGAATGATTCGTTTCGTTCAAAATGCCATTTTCACCAAATACCTGATAAAGAACAACCAACCATGACCATTAGTTCCCACATAACTGCAAGCATAAAAAATGAGAGATAGGTAACATTTTCTGATTGGCTTCCTCACTCTAAGATGTATTCCTATCAGCAATATTTTAAACAGGCCAGGTTGGACGGGGCCCTGGGCAACCTGGTGTAGTATTAAATGTGGAGGTTGGCAGCCCTGCCTGCAAGTGGGGGGGGGGTTGGAATTTCATGATCCTTGAGGTCCCTTCCAACTCAAGCCATTCTGTGATTCTATGATTCTATGAAATACAAATTGGGATTTCTTTTAAAGCATTTTACAGACGTTTAAAAGATATCCTGGGATAGCAGGAGTGCTATAGGGAGGTGACTGGACAGTAAGTTATTAGTAGGCTTGTAATAACTAAACTCATTTGTTCATTTATTATAATCACCAATGTTTTATGACTCTCTTTAATTATATGTACATAAGAAACTTCTCACAGCTATCTGGAAGGCTGCTAGCTCTTTCTTACACTATATTCTTTTTTGTTGTTGCCAGTCCCACTGTTAGCAATAATCAGAACTTACTCAGCGTTCATTGCATGACTATGTAGTTAGGATAGCCAACACACGTTCACTGTCTTCTCAAAGAAGTGTATCTTCTTGCCATGAAGGAAAAAAAGAGAAGCTGCTCAGTTGCTATGTGTGTGTGTCCTACAGTCTCCACTGTCCTGTGATCACTTTCAATGAATACACCCAGCTCCACTCTCCAACCACAATGCTATCTCAAAACACTCAGCTTCCCAGCACTCCATCTTTCCCATCTTTTGGTTGGACAAAGTACACACCTGTCAATTGTGTCCAGCAACACATATGCTAAGAGTCAAACCAAGCAACATTGCAGCCATCTGCTCAGCAGGGCAATAGTTTAATCTCAGTCTTCTATATACAGCAGATAAGTTGTGTGCTTTTTAAGAGGTACAGAGAAACAAAGGTATTCCACCTTTAGAGCAAGCCCTTAGGTGGGGAAAACAGACAGCTGTGCACTCTGCACAGGCCTTATGTCCAAGGGTGCCAAGATGTCTTCATACATTAAATCTAGATATGTTAAAACAGAGTCTGAGTGCCCAGTGTCACACCAGGAGATGCCCTGAAACTGACTGCAGCCACTATAGGTTATCAATGCTGAAAATCTTTTGCTGCCTGTAACCAAATTTGGTAACAGAAGATAAAACGGTCACTTGAGACACATTGTCTTGGGTTTACACATGTATACACACACACACACACACACACACACACCCATATTTCACCAAAAACATGCATTTGATACATGCAGCAGAGAGCTAGAGCCTGAATTTTATGACGTAAACTGCAGATAAGTAAAAATTAAGCATGAATAGGATTGAAAAAGGTAACAGAACAGCAGCCTTACACAACCACCTACAAAGAAACATACAAGCAAGAAACTTACTCTAATATCTAAGGTTATGTGTTTTTTTTAACTCCCCTGTGATGACAGCTACCCTCTCCTCTACAACAAACTGAAATCTCCTGAATCTTAAAATGCAAAATGCTACACAGAGCTGCAAAGCTGCAGACACTTAAATCAGTTAGACATATGAAGGACAAGGAGTAGCGCACAGAAATTAAATTGAGATGAACTTTCCTCAGTTACTCCTCACACAATTTCACAGAACCATATTACAAGTATATATTATATATATATTTTACTATATTATATTGTACAGATTAAAAGGCTTGCTTCATTTAAACAAAGCAGACAAGACCAAGATTATATTTTGTCTTCTGGTATGTGCTTAATGGCTGAGTTCCTTTTAATGTCTTGTGACAGCAATACCCAACAGCAAGCCTAACTTCCGAGCTGTAAGTTGCTACTCCATGGGAGGAAACAGTTGTGCATCTCCAACTGCCTTTAATGCTATTACTCAAGAGAGAAAACTTTATCCCATCTCACCAGACTGTTACCAATATTTCTAATATTCAGGTCCTTTACTTTGCAGTCACAGAATCACAGAATGGCCAGGGTTGGAAGGGACCTCAAGGATCAGGAATCTCCAACCCCCTGCCACATGCAGGGCCACCAACCTCCACATTTAATACCAGACCAGGCTGCCCAGGGCCCCATCCAGTCTGGCCTTGAACACCTCCAGGGACGGGGCATCCACAGCCTCTCTGGGCAGCCTGTTCCAGCACCTCACCACTCTCTCTGTAAAGAATTTCCCCCTAACGTCCAACCTAAATCTCCCCTCCTTCAACTTAAAAACGTTTCCCCAGTCCATTCATTCCCTGTGTTTAGGGCACACACAAATATACACAGTTCTGCTTCTGGCTCTAAACTACAATGGGACACAATGGAACGAAATTAGCTTCGAGTTGCTCTTGCTCCTGGAAAATGTTTGTTTATCTAGAGCCAACTGCTGCTCCCCTTTCGATGTAACGACTTCCTCACAGCAGCCAGAGAGATTACCCACACCACTGATCACTTTATTACTTCATAATGGCTGTTTATTTATTTTAGTGCAGCAGTAACATGCAAGGGTAAAGCCTTTCACAGCTGGGCAAACTCACCATATTCCTTACGCAGGTGGTCTGGAATGTGGGGCTCATAACCTTCCTTCTCAGGGACCTCCACAAAGTCATCTTCATCGTCTTCATCATCATCATCTGAAGCTTTCATCTACAGAGATAATTATTATTTTTTTTAAAATGTAAAGACAGCTCCTCATTTCCCTTCACATTGCAAATATATCACAGACATCATGATAGTCCTACTGAGGCTCTCTATGTCAAAAGCATTTTCCTAATTATGTATTTAGTCTTCATCTAAGATTAGAACTTTGGTTAACATTTTATCTTTTAAGCCATACTTTATCCCAGGGGCCTTCTTTAAAGACTCCTTTATCCATTACAACAGATGCAGTTGCTGAAGCTTGAGAAAGTGTGGAATTATAAAATAAAACAAAAAAATCTTAGAATAACATGAAGGCTTTGACTTAATGAGCAAATTAAAGTCTTATCTCTTCTCCTCTGCTTGATTTTACTCATTCAGCTGCCCTTAAATAGTCCGTGGCACGTTACCTAGTATCACAAGGGTTCATAAACAGAGCAGACAAATGGGACAGGAATCTGATGGACTGGACAGCTAATACTGACCGAAGTCAGAACATGCAGCTACATCTGTATGCTAGTGTTTAACTGGGTGGCTTTGCAGCAGCACTAACAGTACTGACAGTACAAATTCATATGCACAAAACATAAAGGAAAGAATTTTAAACATCATTGACAAGCTGAAATATAAAAATGGAGCTTCTACCGATTAACCAGATCAATTAACGCACATAAGGGGCTTCCTACATTTCATTTCAGCCAGCTACTACTATATATGGCCAAGCAAGCCTCTACAATTTGTTCTGTTTCACACCTAAAAAAGTTTTATTTCTGCCATAGTACAGGAAACGTACAAGAATCCGTGAGACCTCAAATACGGTCTGTACTATCAGAACTACTCATATGGAATAGCAAGTGTTGCATTAAGAGGTACCAGTGCTGAAGGTTTTGTCCACCTCTGTACTCACTTAAATATAAACATCAGCATGATTTGCACATTATCAGATGCTTGCCGTGCACTTTTATAAGTTGAGGATGCAATAAGGGAGTAGTGACCAAAAGCAACCTTTCCACAGAGTTCTCTATCACTTTTCTCAACTTCACTGCAACAAGCCAAAGCTATAGATAAGGAATTGCATCATTTTTACTATTTTCAGCTGTGTTTTTGCTTCTCCTGCTGCACCTGACTTATGTTGATATTCATATCAACTACCCATTGAACACACACAGGAGGATACCACAGCTTTTGCCTGCAGCAGAATTTTCCCAATTTAATTCACTACTCTAATCGTGTGTCACAGTTGAGTTCCTTTAAATCATACATATACTCTGAATCAAAAAAAAAAACTAGAAACCAATTTGATTTATTGAACATAGTGTAAAAATAAAAAAAAAACAACAGCACTTCTTCAGTATTACTTGCAAGCTGGATTGAAGCTCATTTCTAATAAGCAAAATTGATATTAATATGCACTTCTAATGAAAGGATGGTACAAGGCTGAAGCATGATTCTTCCTTTTCTTTAAAAAAATACTTGGATGCAAGAAAGATTTGCAGTTTCAGATGGAAAAGAAAACAAAGAAAAAAGAAAAGATTTACTCTCTTGAAGAACAGAACACATTTAGCAGACCACCACACACAGAGAACACCTAAACAGCCTTGATTTTAAAATGAAGTCCCAGCATAACCATGTTTGAAAGAAGCCTGCTGCCAAAGACAAGCAGCACCCACAGCACAGCCCCATTATCACTACCTCCCATTGGCAAAGAGCGACTTGCTGGGCTATGTGAAAGATTCCTAGCTTACATCCCAGCTTACTTGGAATCCTACTGCAATCGTTTCTTCTCATCTAAAGGACAGATGCAATTCAGGCCCTACCTGGCATGGCCAAGACAGACATGTGCTGAATCTGATCTCCAGCAGAAATCAAAATAGAATTCTAATGCAAAAAAAAAAAGAAGTCAAATATTCGATCACTAAAACCTGCAAAGGCACAACAGGAGAAAGAGCAGCACGGTGTGTTACACTGCAGCTTTCAGAAAATCTTCCTGATGGTATTCAGAAAGGAAAACAATGAAGTTTTGTATTCTGCACACCAGGAGAGGACTATAGGCTGAAGTTAGTTTGTATCTTGATTTTAAAATTCTACTTGTGTTGTTAACCTCTTGTTATTTGCTGGGGGTAATTTAATGAAGTTTGGCAATTACACCCATTACTATTCCTCCAGCTAAAAGCACAGCAACAGTTAATTTTCCATATGCAGGTTCCACTTCTCATTTAGGTATTAAAAAAGATCAAACCAAGCCCACACTTGCTATGGATGACCTTAGCCTGCAGCTTTGTTCCACAGCACAAAAGCAGAACAACATTCACTTTGCACTGTTATTTTCTCTGTTTTACATTTCCATTGCTTTTACTTAGTAGTCTGTATATGCCTCAAGAGCAACAAGTATAAGGAGAAATAATGACAAACTAGCAAAAGAAAACTCAGTTCAGAGAGAGCACTTAACTTAATAGACCGAAGGTATGAGACAAGCACTGGTGTGCATGACGACCTGAGAGGATCAGAAAGCATCCGCAAGAGTGCTGTCTGTAGCTGAAATTTCCTCTTCTTTTTCCAGATGCTACTGGAGACGCACAGATCCCTGAACATAACATACTAAAATACAGAGTGCTTTGCTAACCCTCAGCTTGAAAACTGCACTGGGAGCAACTTTCCTGTATTACCTGCGTGCTCTCAAACTTTAAAGCACGTGAACAGCCTGATGGAGAGAAGGCATAATCAGATGCAAATTCACTTTGTTTAGGTACAATCCATGAACTGTGCATCGAGTACTATGGAAAACATTAATCATAGGAAACTGTAATTTTTGTTATCAGTCTAACACTAATCAAAAGGGAAACCTGTCACTGCCGCTGACCTGTGAAACGTCCCAATTATACTCTGCGGAAATGACAGGAGCACTTAACTTCCTCACTGAGTAAATGACGACGATCAATCAACTTTGAATAACAATGAGCCACGGAGCTGAAAATTATTTTTTGTATAGAATCTACCCAGGAATTTATGAAAGGTGAAAAGCAACCCAAGGTTTTAGGGGCATTATGGCTTTCAGCTAGTGCACTGCATATCAAACACTAAACAGAATTTATGTGTTTTAATTTTCTAAAAGGTAGATGTGGACTTGGTGCTACAATGCATAACATATAATGCCAGATTTTAAATATGGGGGTCATTTTCATAAAATATTATGCTTATTGTTCACACCCTTGAATTTCACTGGGGTATCCTAGTAAATTTAGATATCCTGTAAAAAAAAAAAATTAACTGCTTAGCTAACTTTCAGGAATTAAGTCCCCCTTTTTAATTCAAACAGACATAAAATCTTTATTTTGATAACATCTTTAACAAGACAACTTATTTATCTTTTCTGCTCTCAAATATAAAAGTCATCACCACTGGAGACTCAAGAAATCGCCCAGTGGCAGTGGCTACTGCCATCTCCATTTACATCACTCCAGCAGTACTTCATCAGACCCGTTCCACTGATACCGTTTTGTTCCATACCCCTTCCACAGAAAGGAGGAGAGCGTGTGGGTAACAGCATTGGTCACAAATGTGTCTTCTTTTTTTCCTCCAATTCCACTTTTCAACCATGAACGAAGTTCCAACCAAAGTTCATCCGCTTGTTATCCACTTTCCCACTACAGATAAGCTTTTCAGGCAATTGCCATGAGTTACCAACCATTAAAATACATATTTAAGACAGTGTTTTTTTGTGGCAGAATGAGTAAGTTACAGTTCTTTAGGAATGAGTGGTTAGGCACTAACAAGTGTGAAAACCAAGACTGATAAATACTACACCACTTCTAGTGTTCTATACTGGAAGAAGTGTAAAGTATAAGCTCAAGTGATAAACACTAGAAGGCAAAGCTTTTCTTGCAGTATACAGAACTAAACAACTCTATGCAGCCATGCAACTAGCTGTTACTAAACAAGCTGTCAAGGAATATGGGGAAAAATAACCCATTCTCAAATCCATTCCAATTACCAGGTGACACAAAGGAAGTCCCTAACTTAGTTGAGTGGCTCGGAAGAGAAAAGGTTAATTAATGCTTTCCCTGTAATGCTAAGCTGAAGGAAGACCAAACAGATTCCCACACATCAGAGGCTGTGTGCACATCTACTGCTCACCAAGTCCGATGGGAAGATTTTCAGCTCAATGTTAAACTGCTCTGCACCCACAGTGACAAAGCAGTAGCATTCCTGAGCAGATACCTCACTGTGCAAGGAAACAGGATTTAGCTGGCACTTGGCAAATTGTGGGACTGAACTGATTTGAAGATGAGAATACAGTAAAATGAACAACAAAAAAAATGAAACACACAGAACACCCATACATTATTTTCATTGCAATCAGTTAGCACGTCTCCTCAATTCTCCAAATTTTCAGTAAGAACTTAAAATAGAGGTGACTTCTCCAGCAAGACAAGCACAATCAAGCCATTTGTTCCCTAACTCGTTAAAAAACTTGAAAATGAACAGATGTTTCCCACCTAAACAAAAAAACAAAACAAAAGCAACTGAAAACAGATATGGCATGTCACCAGAAATGCAGTCCTATCTTTTACTTTGGAGTTATCATTCCAAGAGCCCACTGGTTACTGCAGCTCAGCACAACCAGAGATCCAGTTAAATGTCTTGCTCAGTCATCCCAACTAGTTATAAATCTAAACAAACAGAATCATAGAATCCATAGAGTTCAAGAGACCTCTGAGGGCCAACCAGTCCAACTCCCCTGCAATAATACAGAAATAAATTAATTAAAACAACACAAAATCTTCACCCCCCATACACCACATTGAAATACGCAAGGGAAAGCCTTTGGTCCTCTTCCCAGTTTTATACAAATTGATTATTACTTTCTATTAAGAGGATTTAAAAACTCTGAGCCTCTGCAATCATAATTAAATTAAGCAATAAAATGACTGAAATACAACGCAATCAGTTTATAGGAGGAGATGTTCAGCATTCACTAATTATTTTAGAAAAAGAAAAGATAGCACCCGAAGAAGCCCTATCTACTTACTAAAACACCACTTGCAAACTACAGCTGGGACCATTAAATAAATTTGGCATGGTCTAATTAACTTGGTTTGCAATCTCACTTACTTTTCACCCAAGAAATCACTTTTGTTCAGTTTTATGTGTGTCTGTTTCCCTTTTTAAAAAAAAAAAAATGATGTAAGGCATCCTCAGACAAGTGAACTCTAAACTTCATTTGTCTTTCAGCAGGCTTGATGGCTATGCATTTAAAAACCCATTCTATCTTATAAACTAAAAATTAAATGTACTCAGCTGTGATGGTCGTCATTGCATCTGCTATTTATATGCTAATACCCTCACTGGAAGATCTTGCAAATTATTCCACCATGCCAATATCTCATGTGCACCTACTCAAAGCCAACTAAATATTTTCCTAGAGGCAGAAGATTTCAGGTTAGGGAATCAGAATATTTATCACCACAGAGCCCTGCTAAAGGGGCAACCTTAAGCAAGTACATTTTTTATCCGACCACAACACAAAACATACTTCAGTCATCTGAAATGAAATTTGGGGATATTCTATGCAACCAAACACAGTGTGCATAAGAATAATTTCTTCAGTACCAGCAATAGAAATTGAATAATCAAACAACGTATCCTGAACAAAAGGACTTTTAAAAGTTCCTCCTTCTTTTCATCCTTTTATATTATTATCCTTTTATATTATCCAATATAGGATGAAAAGTGAAAAGTAAATAAATGCTGTCAAAATGCAGATTTCAGAATCGTGCTTGAGTTTTTCCTGAATGAAACACAAAAAAGTTATATTTATAGAGACACCCACACACAATCCCTCCATTCTGCTCCATGATTTGAGCATAAATTCAAATCTATATGACTACAAATCAAGATATGTGGTCCAGGCAAATGACATTTTATGTCTACCAGTAAAAGTATCACTGTTCATTCGACTTGCAATTGCTCAACAGCACACAGGCTACTGGGACAACCTGACTTTTATTCAGGAATGCACTTTTCACATTATTTCATAATTTCCAGAAGTAAGCAGAAATGCCTGAAGGGTTTGAGCCGAAGAAGTTAGTGCTGAGCTGGTGTATATTGCTGCAAATTGCTTCAGCAGTAAGAACTGTCCAGCAAAGCAGATTTTCTGTAGAGCACTATATGCTAGCAAGAGTGTGTGAGCATTATCACTGTCCTAGTGGTGCAAGCTTGGGATAACTAAAGACTTGCATCAAAGCATTCTTATTCTGGTCAGTGTTAAACAGAGCTTGGACATAGGTTTTAACACAAGGAGGATGCAGAGCTGTTGGAGTGGTACAGAGGAGGCCCTGGCACAGGATGCCCAGAGAGCTGTGGGTGTCCCATCTCTGGAGGTGCTCAAGGCCAGGTTGGATGGGTCTTGGGCAGCCTGAGCTGATGGGGGGCAACCAGCCCATGGCAGGGGTTGGGGCTGGGTGGGCTTTAATGTCTCTTCCAACCCAAACCATTCTGTGACACTGAATGAACAACAGTGGTGATACATACTGCACAAAACCCCTGTCATTACTCTGTTTCTGAATCCTAAAAGACAAGCTTTTGGATTTTAAGAAAAACCCACGCAAATTTACTTAGAAAATACCAGTAGATCTCAAGGTGCAAGTCCTTTGTTCTCAATGAATCATTGCTGAGAAATAAGCCCACTAATATGCAATTTAAGAGTTTCACAGAGAGCAACAGTTACTCTGATAAACAGGCGCATGTAACCCCATTATCACAAGATGTTGCAAAGCAGGTTTAGTACTTCTTTAGCAGTAACCACTGAAGATACATCTTCAAATGTATTTTGTACCCTACTACTCAGACTTCTATCAATCACCAAAGCCTTAAAGTGTATTAGAAAAGCAGAGATCTCCTGCATAATACTGAATTTTCACAGAAGAAATACTGCATTCAGGATAAGTGTGAAAGTTTTACTTCAACTACCAAAGGACCCCTAGCAGCTTTCCCTTCATCTGTTCCAGCTGTCTGCTGGAAGTAAACAGCTGTCTGCTATCTTTCATCATTAAAGTTAATAACATTCTTCAATGTAAAAAAAAATAAAAATAAAATAAGCTCCCTAACAAAATCACTGCTGACCACCTACATTTGATACCTGTTTCATCTGTAGTATCAGAAGCAACTGACTGTGGTGTGCATTTGTCCTTTGAATGTTTTCATGAAATATTTATATAAGAAACCCCATACGTTCCAAAGCACTGGAAGGTATCTCTGCAATGTGGTTACTGTAGTTACCTCAGGCACTACATCGTATTGCACAGTAAGCATACATACACACAAACAGTACAGTATTTCATAGAATCATACAATCATGGAATCCTTAGAGTTGGAAGAAACCTTTGAAGGTCATCTAGTCCATCTCTCCTGCAATGAACAGAGACATGCACAGTTAGATCTGGTTGCCCAGGGTCTGAGCCAGCCTCACCTTGAAAGTCTGCAGGGACAGGGCATCCACTGCATCTCTGGGTAGTCTGTGCCAGTGCCTCACCACCCTCATTGTAAAAGACCTTTCCCTTACATCCAACCTAAATCCACTCTCTTTAAGTTGGAAATAATTTCTCCTTGTCCTATCAGCACAGGCTCTGCTAAAGAGTCTGTCTCCTTACTTCTCGTAGCCCCTCTTTAGATACTGCACACGGATGCTATCAGGTCACCTTGGAGCCTTCTCTTCCCAAATAATTTCCTGTTGTTTTTTTTCCATCCAGTTGATCATTCACACTGGAAGATGAGCTAATAATATCTCACTCCATCAGTTTCCAAGTTCTCTGATTAAGTAAAGACTGAACTTCATAATTACACATTAACTACCTGATTGAGTTAGGAGAGAATGGTTTTATTCTCTGGGTACCTGTAGAAAAATCCTTTCTCCTGGATTAGGTTCCAGTCAGTTCAGGTCCCTGCCACAACAGGAGCACTACTGCCAGAACAAGGGAGGCACTGGGAACCATCACAGGTCGAAGTGGGCACAGGACAACCCCTTTAAATTGCTGTTCACATTTAAACCCACTTTTAGCCAAATGTAAAACCACCAGAATATATAAGCTGTTTTCCTGTTCAGCTCCCACAAATAGTACAACAGCAACCTGTACAGACCTACCTGCTAAGAAGTGGATTTGCTAACTGCATAACACAAGAAATACCTGGCTGAATTTCATCTGCAATTATTTCAGAGTTATGGAATGGATGGAATTTAACAAAAGAAAAGGAAAGTGTAAAACAGTGTTATTCACCTTACTTGTGTCTCAAAAACCAAACTTGGTTTATTGTTGCCTCGTGACTTTCTGTGAATAAAGAAACACCACAAAGTGCCTAGAGGTCTTAACATCTTCATCTTAACACAAAGGGGAAAGTTTGCAGGTTTCAAGACTGAAGTGTGATGAAGCCAACAAAGCTATAGAATCTACAAACCAAGTGACAAGAAATCTTTTTTAGGATCTATATTCAGACAGCAACATATGTAGAGCAGAGATCACAAGATGCAAGAGAACTCTCTATTTTGTCAAGAAAGCAGCTGCCATACAGCCACTGTCAAGGTTACAGCATTACCTTTAACTGATGCTGTGCTTTACCAGCTCCACCCTTTCCATTCCAGCTAGGTATTTTCCTCTATATGCTGTTCCCTGCATGCAGGTGTAGGCAATATCATTCAAAGCCATTGTTAAAGGCCGTAGCAGTGAGACACAGGACCAACCATACCCATTCCTGGACCAAAAAGTTGCCTTGTGGCCTGATATCTCAAAGGGAAAGCCAAAAAAAAAAACACTGCTTCTTGTTCCCTCCAAAAAGAAGCTTCCACCAGTGCTTTTCAGCTAGTCCAAGCTCTTTATAAAATGATGAAGAACATAATATTTTAAGTCATGTTTTGAATTATTCAATCCCTTTATGACTCACAGGACTATACATAATAAAAGCTAAGTATTGAAGATGCAAAAAAAATATCTTACCAGTAATCATTGTTGTAACGGAATTTTAGGAAACGTGATTTTCATCTAAGATGTATAACAAGATTGCCATTAGCACTCGGTGATGCAATAAGTCCTGCTGCATTTGACAGATTACCACCTATTGCTTTGACAGGATCAAACTCATGCTGCTAAGCCTTGGTATCCACCACCAACGTATGTACGTGTCTGCGTTTTGTCATGCAGTCTGCACACACACAGAGCAGTAACTAAATCACAGCTTATTTCAAGGATCACGTTTTAACTATGTATTTGTTAAAAGTTTTTTTCAGATTTTGTATTTCTTACAGCTGAATAAACCTGAAATAAACAAACCTAATTTATTACAGGCAACAAGTCAGCAAAATAGCCCATGCAAGACGTAGATACCATTTTGTATACTTCCAATAGTAGATTCTAGGCACAAAGATGTCACTGATATAAGCATCTTTATTTTAGTGTTACTGCACCAGCTAGATTTAAGTGAGTTACTACAATAAATTCAGTAGTGTTCCAAGCCTAGATTTCCCCCCCCCCCCTTTTTTTTTTAAATAAACATATTCAGCAATGCACCTTTACTGAACTTCACAAACACATTCTATTCACTTCAATGCACAGTTTCCCTTTGCAAAGTAGGACAGATAAAAAGCTGGAAGCAAATTTATATCTGAACATACATTGTTCAGTATTGAAAGATGAATCAAGGGAGATGACCCTTCAGCCTGGAAAACTTAAACACTTAACATAAGGGTTAACTTGATGATATAGACACCCTACTTTATTTTACACTCTATTAGAAGAGCTCCAAATTGCATTGTGCGACCTGCGAATCAGATAGGGATCAGAGGTCACCACAGTGACAACTTCAAGAATTCATGACTAGATCTGCATAACAAGATATTTTTAATAACTTCCTAACAGCAGCAGGGCTGCACAGCTACTGCAAAGCAGAAAATATAACACAGCAACTCAGTTCTAGGAAAGAGAATGAAAAAAAGCAGAGCAGTAAATTAGCTGCTTAAACTCTTAAAAGTGGAAAGGAACGTTTTGAGAGTTTATTTTACAGTGTTTTACACCACATCTATATCTCAGTAAGGCTCAAGAAAACAGAACAAGCCTTTTTGCTACGAAGAGATTGAGAAAGACATTTCATACATAAAAATAGACGTTGTCTGAAGGTGAAACTGAGGGAGGATGGAAGAGGAATCTGAATAGTCTGTGTTTACTTTCACAGCTACTGTTGACCTGGCTCTTAAGATAAATATTAGCTAAACAAAAAAGTAGAAGTGTTGCCTCATGTACTACTTAGACCATACAAGCATTATTAAAACTTTATTTATTCTGAACACAGAAAATGCTGAAATATACATGCTTGGACTCAGGTGTAATGCTGACTTTATAATCTTTAGGTGTATACTGCATATAATCTTCAGGTGTGATACTGATTTAACTATCAAATATTCCTAGAGTTCTCTTAAGCTACATAGAACATAATAACAAACAAAGTTATTCAACCTCAACGTTAAACACTTCTGATCCTTCAAAGAACCACTTTAAGTGCTAGAGATTTTGTGTGCAATTTTAAGGCATCATTTGGGGTGACAATGACTCCTCAGAAGCAGCTTCTATAAAATGAAGAGAAAAAATGAAGGTGTGAGCACAAGAAGCTGTTACACAAAGCTGGAAGGCAGGAAGAAAGCAGCAGATTCTCTGTGGCTACAGAATGAGGAAACAGTCTTTGCCTTCGATCGAACTCAAAGATAGACTTAAAGAAGAGCTGTTCATAAAGTTATAAAATGATTACAAAGAAATAACTTATTAGCACTGAGAAAAAGCCAAGCTGTAGTTGAAGATATGGGAGAAAAAAAGCAGCAATGGTTTTGTAACCAACTGGTAAAGCTCGTGGCTTAATTGATTATGTAGTAAAAATTTAATCTTATTGCATAGTAAAACATTTTAAGAGCAAACTATGACCATGAAATATTTAATTTGGAAACAGTATTTGTAAAAATTTTCTGACATTGGTCTTTCAGCTGTACTGCAGTAGGGTTTAGGGCTCTGATCAGGTACTGGACTACACAAGAACAGCCTCCTCCCAATCTAATTATTAATGACATTACTGAATCCAACCAGATGTTTCACATGGATAAAGTTAAGTACATGAATAAATCAGGATCCAAGCGTACATTTAGATTTGATAGAAGATAAGGACAGGTGAAAGAAAAGGTAATGAAGACAGTTAATGAAAGATTATATATTACTGGTTGTTAGTATGAGTTGAAATATAAAATACAAAGCACAATAGGTCTGGTGTATTACCACACTGCTGATGGAGAGAAGAGCAGGATGTTTCTCACATCTTATTGCCTACTAACTTCTCTCTGGTTAAGTTTCAGTCAGCTTGAGTATTAAACCTTTATGGCTTCCCAAAGGCAATTACATAAGAGATAAATATACTCTCGTGTACAAAACATAGCCAATGAGCTGAGCTACATTTCTATTAATTATGTGAGAACTTTGAATATTATCCAAATGGAAAATCCCTTATGTAAGTCATGTAAAAGGAAAGTACTGCGTGTATTTTAAATGATGCACTTGTCCTCTAAATAACTGTTAAAACCGGAAGACCTTTTGTATCTAATCAGCTGCAAATCAAACACTAGAAAGAAAAAAAAAGTTCAGAACTGCAAGAACAAAAGAAGATATTTTCTAATAAAACTATTTCTAATCAGCAAAAAAAAATATTTCAATGAACATTTTAGCCATCAGCAAGTTATTCCAGCAGAAGAATTAAACCTTGAGAAAAAGGCATTTCTATTAAAATACCAATCTCAGCCAATAATTACAATTGTTCTTCTACAATAATTCATGTAAATAGTCAAGAACTAACTCAAAGTGTCTCTAGTGTTCTGCTGTTAAGTTTACTTGGACACACAGACTGAGACGATGGCTGGCTTTGGATAAAGGTAGCGTAGAGAAAAATGTTGAACATGCAGTGTGCACTCCCTCTACTGGACATTGAGATTATCCTGAACAGGCACTGAGAGAAAGTAGTGTGTCCAGGCATCAAAATAAAAGGCTTTTATCGCTTCTGTGTTCTTTCCCCAGCTTCAGCTAAAAGCTCAGATTCACAGAAAATCAGATTTCAAAACTCTGGTTTACGTTTTCAAAATACATTTCCTGGTAGATGAACACCTGATTCATGCCCTACGTAAATATTTTGCTATGATAAATAGGACTTCTGTAAGCACACAAAAACTCATTTGCCTTTGATCAATACATTGAGACTGCCACTGTCCGTCCACCCCCCAGCCTCTATGAAAAATAGTAATTCAGGAAGAAACGTGTTGATGACTCCTGGAGGCACAGAGATGGGAAAGAACATTTAGAAAATCTGCTGCAATGGATCTGTTTCCTCTTAGGAGTGGCTGAGCGAACTGGAATTGCTCAGTCTGGAGGAGGCTCAGAGGAGCCCATATTGCCCCACAACTACTTGAAGGGAGGCTGCAGCAAAGTGGGGGTCAGCCTCTTCTCCTGTGGGGATGGTCTCAAGTTGCACCAGGACAGATTTGGGTTGGACATTAGGAATAGCAACTTCTCTGAAAGAGTGGTGAGACCCTGGAACAGGCCGCCCAAGGAGGTGGTGGAGTCACCAACCTTGGGGTTGTTCAGGAACCGTTTAGAAGTTGTACTGAGGTGCACGGTTTGGTGGGAAATATTGGTGATAGGTGGGCAGTTGGACTGGATGATACTGGAGGTCTTTTCCAACCTTGGTGATTCTATGATTCTAGGCAGTCAACGGATAACTTTGTTGTTCTTTTCCCTCTCCTCCCACAGCTCCTGAAAGGTACGAACAGAAGAATGCCACCGTCCACTTGTGCTGGCAGGCTTTAAAAGCATTTACTCTTTCTACAATTTAGGCTTTCTGCACACAGAGCAGATAAAGGTGGCAATACCCACATGTCACGATAATTTATTTCGAGCCAGAGCATTTCTCTGCATGAAGTTCTGTGCTTTCCTGGAAGTGACTTCACAGAAGAAGTTCCACAGAGTTACAGTAAGATACCCCATAGTTTGCAAAGCCATGGGGCTTCATATTTTTTCCAGATCAAGTGAATCTCTCACAAAAAACCGTCAACTCGTCACTTTCTTGATCTCAAGATGAGGGTGGGAAATGCCTTTCCCTGCCACTCCCCTCAAACTAAACCCCGAGAAGGCATTCTAGCACAAATAGGGACAGAACAGAAAGAAAAGTATGGTACAAGAAATGAAAAGGAAGGCTGAGCACAAATCAAAAAACAAAGTCTGAGGAGACTGAGCAAGCCAAGGCCCCCAGCCAATTTCCCAAGTCCCTCTTATGATTTCTGGTACAATAAAACCACATTCTCACTGAAGATAAGACCTGCCTGGGGTGCAGTATCATAATTACACTCCAAGATTTGTTGTCCAGCAGAGAACTTGCTCACATGTAGTTGCAATCAGCAGTTACCAGGAAAACTGATTCTGTATCAAAACACAGAGCTATTAGAGAGCAACTGCAAACCAGACAATTAGCATGGGACCCCCTGCACTCAGACATTTCATTTGCCTGCTGCCCCTGCTTATAAAACGCTCCCCTTCATTTCTAAACACGCATCTCTACACACGTGCAGGTCTACAGCACTTACTGACTTCACATGTTAACAAATCACATTTGTGAAGCACCAAGCTCTGTCAGGCTAGGATGGCTGTGAGCCAGTGCTCTGCTATCAGTGCTTCTTCACTTGCATCTAAAAATACAGAGTAGAGCAAAATTACAGCATGGCAAGAACTATATTTCCAGTAACACAAGGACAGGCAGCCAGAAGGAGCAATATGTAATATAAGTAACAACACTGGATTAAAGAGGAGCTGAGCATAATATTTCATATGCTGGCATGTAAATACTTGACAGATTGGGAGCTAATAATCACAGTCTAAGAAGAAAATAAACAACAGTGTTTCTATCAGTCTCTCCCTTTACCATGTTTGTAAGTTTCAAACAACTCAGCTGTCACATGATGAAAAGACAATTTAAACAATTTCATTCTATAGCACAGAGCTGTCTTTGTTCAGGTTATAAATTAAATTAAATCAGCACTAAAATGAAATTTGAGTATTTTCTGCTGCGAAAGAAAAAACAACCAATTACATGTAATTTTCAGTCAATACCTCAATAAACACTGCTTCATTTTGAACGTACTCTTTGTGAGCACTGCTATGCATGCTCCTTTATTTCTGTTGTTGTAATGGTACAATTTATTATCCTTCAACCCTACATAGATAGCACTGACCAATCTCCAGAAGTGGTAACAAACCACTTCAAACACACACACATGTACAAACACACACGCAAAAAGCAAGGCTTGAACGTCCTTTATATCTTGCAAGAAATATTGCAACCAATATTCCATGCAGAGGTACAGCAAATGAAGTCCTGTCAAGCAAATGGCAGGAATGACAGCAGATGTCTGGATTCCTTCATAGCTGGTTGCATTAAGGTAGCACACATATTTCACTGAGGGAAAAAAATAACCCTGACAAGACAGTCTTACAGTACTTCTCATTCATAGTTGGCATTTTTGACTGACGTGGTACGTCAGTAGTGGTAAGATGATGAACCAAATTAATCTTAATAAGGCTTCATTTGCACAAGGAAAGCAAAGTCTGCAACACTCAGTCATGGCTAAACCAGGCTACTACAGTTTAACCCAAGGTATAGCATCTGGATCAAATTCTTACAATCCAGTCATAAACCATGGACCCTGGCTCAAAATATTATTTGTATGTTAAACTCTACAGTAATTTAGCTGGATCTCAAGCAGCAGAAAGGAGAATCCTGCAGCTTTGCTTCATATATGTAAACATGATATCGACTCCTTTTTTGGATTTGAGTAAAGCATTTGATCTTTCAGTCTTCATTTTTTCATTAGCTTCGCCTGTTTCCCAGAATCTGTCATCTTCTGACATTGTAAAGCTTTATAAAACAACTAATTCTTTCAAGATGTCCTTAGTCATGCTACTTGCCTACTGTAGGGAGTAAGCACTACAAAGCAGAAATGCTGCTCTGACAATTGTAGACACTAGCAAAGTTCTGTGTGTCATAAGAGAACAACAGCTACACAGTGTTTCCTGAGAAATGTGTGTCTGCACAGAGGAAGATGAGGACATAACAATGTTGCACATGAAGAAATTAAGAGTAAATAAAATCCAAGCCCAACCTCATCCAATCAACCTTCACCGATGCTATCCAAATAAACAACAGAGCTACCTTAGATGGTTTTGTCTAATAACAGCTCCTGACTATAAATAGGTTCTCAGCTCAACTTCTTTTGCTGATATTACAGCCAGATGAATTTGTGAATCAATTAAACCTGCACTGAAAAGTTTGCCAGAAAAGTTTTCCAAGGTTTAAGAGAGTTCATTTTTGTTTACAAGCCAAGTATTACTAACAGTCCTCACCAGTAACACTGAAGTTTCAAAAACTCACCACTTTTCTTTTTCTCTCTTTAAAAGTAATGTTCATTTCCTTGTATTTCCTCAGAGCAGCCTCCAGTTTATTCTTAAGATCAATGGCACATCTCAACCGATCGTCGTTTATTCCTGCTCGGGTAAATAACTGCAAAGCAAAAAAAATCTGCATTCTTATTCTATTTCTATCACCTGAGACAAAAAGCATTTGTTTATTTGTTGTTTCACTTAAGGTAGAAGAAAAATGTGACAAATTCCTTTATTTTACACACAACAATTAGTCAATGCACTTCTTTCCCCAACTAGAATTTAAGACCCAAAATCAACCACTGAAGATGAATAAAAAATGAGCAGTTGCTCTAAACATCCCCTAATAACGCCCTCTGGCAGGCCATATTTCCTGCACGAGGCTCCTGAGAATAATATCAATTGGCAGAAAAGGCAGTGTTCAGATGCAGACGTGTCTGATAAAAAAATACCAAGTTTTATTTAAATACTTGCGAAGAAGCTGTATTTTCTTAGATGCCTACTTTTTTTTGTTTGTTTAAATGTGCCTGCAGGCAGCACACTGAGCACTGGGCCATCAAACAACCTCTATAGCTCCTGCAGTCTCCTTCTGTCCATCCCTACAGAACCAGCAACCTTCTTTTCTATTCGCACCACTGTTTCTTTCAACCTTAATTTCTTTCCCCTCTCTCAAGCCTCCCAGCACCTACTCCCTCTTTTCATAGGAAGTGAAGAAATCAGGTCTTCACCCCACCTGAATCCAGGACTGCACGGAAGGCAAGAACTTATTTCTGACGAGTTTGTGAGCATCCACAACACTGTTTATTACAGCAGTATTGTCTTCGTTCTCGTGCACTTTGATATCTGCTCCAAAAAGGAAAACAACAGTTAGTTGTAACCAAGTAGCCAAGATACAGTAAACACAAAGTAGAAGTACCCTTAACCTTTCTAAAGTATTTCACATAAAGCATAATAACATAAACAACACATATAATAGTATGATTATACATATTTTTTCTAAACTATTTGATGTTTGTTATTATATATTCTGTTATCCACATTCAAAAAGGAAAAGATGAAAAGCTTTCAATTCAGTGATGAGAAAGATCTGTTACGTAGTCACACGAAATAAACCAAAAGCAGTGTGCAGTTTTACTATTTACACTACATCTTGTCCTGTGTTCCAATAAATGAACTGGGCCCTAATGTACCAGTTCCTCCTTATTCAATATGAAATGTTCCTAGGGCCTCCATTCCAAAAGGGGCTGACTGTCAAAGAAGCATGCCATCACACAAGTAAAAATGGTATTTTCCACCAGTTTGTTGCTCATAAGCCCCAAGGGTAACTTTCCAATTCTGTTGTCTGCAAGCACAGAAGTAGATACCTATCTCACCAGCCATCTGCACTTGAAATTCCAATCAGACAGTATTTGTAAGAGATTTCACTTGGAAAAAAGTGAAAAGCCCGAAATACTCAGATTTTTCTAGCCACAGTTCTTATTAACAACGTTATATAGAAAGTTCTAATTGCAACCCTTAAGTCTTAAGGTGAGACTGTGTTTCCTGCAAGTTGTCAATAACAAAGAAAGGATTAAGACACAGCCAATTTTGAAATGTTTAAATCAGTAGCTTATACCCATGTTACAAGGAAAAAGAAAGAAGTGCTGGAAGAAAATACTATATACAGAAAACACGGGAAAATCATGTGTACTATGAAGTGTAGTAATGTGTTTACAACTAATGTTTACAACTAATACAAACATTCAGTTTCAGAAATTAATGAAATCTGTAAATTCCATACAAGAACATCCAAAACTAAGAAAGGCTGCCAAATGGGGCAGAAATAAAGGCCAAAATAAATCAAAATGATGTCCAGGGGCCCCAAATGCTGAAGTCACAGCAAAAACAAACAAGCAAAGTTAAAAAAAAAAAAAAAGCTACAAAGCATTGCAAAGATTATCCCCAGCTCTTTGTGAAAAATTGGTGCAGGTACCTGTGGAGAGTTCAAGGTCTAGGGTATACTTATGAGAAATAAGTCCATGATTCCTGACAAAAGTTTCATAATCATCATCACCAAGGACAGGAACAGCAGATTCAACTTCAGAACACGTGTCTCCATCTGATGTATTTTGCTCAGGCTTCTTCTGTTTGTCACCCAGCTCTTCGTTTTGATCCGTTCTAACACACTGAGAAACAGGAAGAATGTCCTTGCTACAGCACGGCTGTTCATCATCCACACATCCCTCATATGAGGACAAGGAGGATGCAGATCTATCCTTGTCAGCACTCATTTGCTCCCCAGGTTCCAGTCCTGTGCCGTTCACAGCGAAGTCAAAAGGATCTGGCAACAGAAGCCGGAAACAGTTTTCCATCTCTGTCAGTGTCTCAGCAACCTCCTGGGACAGTTCTATCAAGAGAGAGTTGTTTTAGAATGTTGTGAAACAGCGTGCAGTGCTGACTCCTGAGCAGAGGTATATCTACAAAACAAATACTATTGCCAAAGAATGCATTTATCCAGTAATCAGTCATAATTTATCCATACATATTTATTTCCAGTGCAGGGACAATCCTCATAAGAGGGTCAATACTTCTCTTAAACAGGAACTCTAGAACTTCCTGAACAAGGAATTTAGGACCAGCATTCCTCCCTTCCTATCCTCCCTAAAATGTCACTGCCTATCAAAGATGACTCAAATACTTCAATAAATTTGGAGCAGAACAGTACTGGCAAGAAACAAGCATCCTTGGTAATGCCACAGGGTACTCATTCTGCAGCCATAAGTGTTCTAGCTGCTTGCATGTATACTCATGAATATATGCTATAGCTAAAAGATGCTATCAGTAAAACTGACTTTAAAAGGTGAAATCTCTTTTTTCCATGTGTGAAAACATTTGCAGCATGTAGAATAAAGGCAGACAAATGCCTTTACTGAAGCAATTGAGATAAATAATCCTTTCCAACTAGAACTTAGTATACAATGCCTGTTCTTAAGTACTGCAAGAATATGTTGGCTGTGTACACATTCAGAGATTCAGCTCCCAGCAATATAATACTTTTCACAGATTTCCTACACTGCATCTAGGATTGCTGTGCAGACTTGTGCCCAAACTTCTGGAACACACATAATGCATATACAGTGTCAATGAGGCCATCAGTCAAGAAGACTGTACCTAGCCATACACACAATATTTAAGCCATTAGATCCAAAACTACCTCTGATATCACAGCGTATCCCAAATTCAAAGAGACTCACAAGGATCACCAAGTCCAACTCCATACATGTGCATGAAGGTCTGCATTCACACCTTACTGAATTACTGACCAGACATTTATAAGTTGTTGTTGGTTTTTTTTATATCTCCTCATTCTACTTGAGCCATATGGGACCTGTTACTCATTTGCCCTGACATCCTTTAGATGAGAGACAGAGTAAAGCACTAACAAATGTACTATTCCTGTACTCTGGGGTTTGCTATTATTTGGACACCTCTTCTGCTGGAATTTGGTTTATATAACCTTACAAAAAATTGCTTTAACAACAAACCCACCCAAGTCAAAGCACATCACCTGCCATTTCTTTTTCTGCTCTTTTGGCTTTTTCTTTGTAAACGTTATCCAATCGTTTTTGCTTCTCTTCTTCCCTCTTCCTTTCAGCCACTGTTCTTGCATGCACATCCTGAAAATCCACCTAAGGAAATGAAGAAAAAAGTACAACATTCTCTGTAAGAAGTACATAGAAAATCCATTTCCTAAGATCCTTATCAGTGGTGAAAAATCCTCTAAGGTAAGCAATCAGCCAGAAGCTCAGCAGTACTTCCTTTTATCTCCTCTCCTCCTGGAATCAATAACTACAGAAATTCTGAATGGAGGTTTTATTTCTACTAATAAGTGACTGCTGAGAATCAATGGCTTTTTTTTTTTTTTATATTTATTTGTTGGATCCATGGACCGAGGGAAAGGATATCATTCAGCCTCATTTTCTTATGACTAAAACATAAATCTGAGTAATTCGAAACATTGTTTCTTTTAAAAATTGTAGGGTTTTTATTACTTTTTCTTAGAAGGGTTTGAAAATCTACATGCTTTCACTTCTATTTTAAGGAAATTAATCCTGAATTGTGCTATTCCATAAGAAAAATCACTTGAAAAGGAAATGTAATTATTTCCTTTTGACTGCTACCATGTAGCTTTCATTAATGTCATTATGGATTATATCGAGGGCTGAGCGAGCCCATCCTTGCTGCTTATAAAGGCTGCACCCTCTCTGGCACTGTGCCTGTATTACAAGCACCCACTGAACATCTGTCTTTATTGTCAGTGCTGGAAGAGCCAGCGTTAACTCAGAGATTTGGTCAGAACACAACACATCTAAGAACCCCATTCAGACAACACAGAGGAACACTACTCAGCTTCTATGCAGGAGCAAAATGTATGGAGCCTTTCACTGTTCATCTGTAATGAATGTTGGAGCTGGACATGACGAGGTGCAAACAACACTTCTCGATTTAAAAGGTGTAAGACTAGTCAGCCTACACAGCAATAAACACCATAACTTTGGGGTAATATTGGAATTCAGCATTAATATTCTCAGTCCATCAAAGTCACACTCAGTTTATAATTCACACTTAATCTGCAACCTCATCTGTGCTTTCCTGGAATCAAAAAAATACTGCAGAAAATACTTGTGTGCATACATATTTATTTCTTCTCCCTTCATCTCTGAAATTTAAGACAGGGATTTGTTAAGAAAAAAACAAACAAACAAGAAACCACCATAACAAAGTTGTCTTCTGGTATGCCGAAATACGTTTTGTTCTTAAAGTGAATCCTTCATACAGGTATAACTTCAGTTTACTAAGGATAAACCAGTAGGTTGCTTTCTGAGTATGCACTTCAGAAGGGCTGCAGCTGTCATTTTCTGACCAACCAACTTTGTTGATATAATCTCAAAAGTAAGACTCTGCTAACAGTCCTCAAACTGCTCCATACTGTGCCAGAGCCATAACATCAAACAGCAGATGCACCTGATTTCTGAAAGGTACTAATGCCTCCTCAAGTATTCTCATTGTCTCTTGCACTTTATGTATTAAGATGGCAAAAGGCTGACTACAGCAATATTAGCTCTTAAGTAAAGGAGCTGAGATTAGGTTGCTTCTGTTGGAACGCTTTCCAAAAGTACTCAGACGCAGTAAAAAATAAATAAATAGTACAGCCACACCTGCTGGACTGCTCAGTATCACAAGGGCATGAAGTGAACTCCCAAAGTCATAAGAGAGGAGCACACTGACTGCAGGAGTGCAAACACACCAAACTTCAGCTGACTTATCATTCATTTGAGCATGCAGTCTACTGAATCTGTTTTAGGTGTCAGAGATCCCCTGCATCTGTCCTGCACTTTTCCTCACTGGTTTCATTTGATTTTTATTTTTTTTCTTTAATATAAGACAATATGGAATTATTTAAAG
Source organism: Perdix hodgsoniae (assembly GCA_035772895.1). Classification (NCBI taxonomy): domain Eukaryota; kingdom Metazoa; phylum Chordata; class Aves; order Galliformes; family Phasianidae; genus Perdix; species Perdix hodgsoniae. Next base: position 1,609,244 of record JAPSGF010000087.1, read on the forward strand.
AGAACAGTCTGTGTCATACTTTGAAATGAAGCCAGAACAGGACTGCTCAGTGTGGAAATAAGAGTATCTGAAGCTTTCACAGAAAGACTTCCTATCTGATAATCATCAGCTTAAGGTGCAAGTATGATTTCCATTCTAAAGCAGGTGGACTGTGGGGCTCCAAGCAGCAATCAGTGGGTGGAGTTCTATTCATTTGCACACTGAGAAAGCACTGGTTGGGTCCAGCTCTTCTTTCAAGCCTAGGGTTTTAAAACCTTTTAACCACACTAAAAGAGGAACAACAACAACGACCACCAATCATTCCAGTATTCCACTATTTGACTGTGGATGTGTCCTTAATTTTTACCCCTGGTTATTTTGTTTTTCTTTAATCACTTTAAAGAAAGGTGTATACACAGTTCAGCCATTCCCACCAGTACATTTTTCCATTGTATTTCTGAGACACTGCAACTTAGTTTGGAGTCTCAGACAGCCCTTTTCCTCACTTTCTCTATCTGAGCAGTAGTCAGTAATAAAATTGAGCATATCCAGTCACTGAATCGTAAGTGCCACACATACAATATTCAACTGGGAAGTTTAGAAAGTCTAAAAGGAAAAGAATCCCAGAAAACAACACAGCGTTCTTGGTGAAGGTGCTGGGTTTTGAAAAAAGCACACTTGCTTGGGGAGCAGCAGAGAGCTCAGCTTCTGAGCAACATTACAATACGATGTCAGTGTGTGTGGTGAATTGTGCAACTCTGTCTCGCATTTGCCTTGTTACTAAAGGAACAAATCACACAGGAACAGAGAACTGCAGGGGTTGGAAGGGACCTCAGGAGATCCTTCAGTCCAACCTCCCCTTCTAAAACAGGGTCCCTGCAGTAGCTCACACTAGGAAGTGTCCAGATGCATCCCGAATACATCCAGAGAAGAGATTCCACAACCTCTCAGGGCAGTCTGTATTTTTCTTAAAGGCATCTCAGGTTCAGAAAAGCCTTTTGAAACCACGTTATGCAAAGATATAAGCATTTGCTAGTGTTAGTGCCTTATACCTTAAGAAGAGGGTTTCTGCTTCAGGTGGGAGCAATCACCATAACTCCAAGGAAGACCGGGCCAGGCAGGGGTCTGTCTCTTTGGGAAGTCTCTTGAAGACAACGCTTCGCTTCCAACAGATTTCCTTTCACATTTATTGCCTTCCTCACTTCAAACACCTCCTCGAGAAAATCCCCAAACACACACAGGGCAGTAAAAACGCAGAGTACCTTCTTGTTCTGCTTTAAATAGTGGTATCCCAGCGACAGCTTCTTGTAGGCCTCGCCGTACTGCTCGTGCCAGCCCAGCACCGCCGCGATGGCCGCTTTCCTCAGCTTCTGGGCCACTTCCCGGGGCGGGGGAAGCGGCTGCTCGTGGTCCGTCCCCACCGTGAGCTCCAGGAACTCCTGGAAGTCGGAAACGAGCAGCGTGCGGAAGCGGTGCGAGCGGGAGAAGAGCTCCTGCACGATCTGGAAGGCGGAGAAGCGCATCTCGGCGTGCTCCTCACGGAGCCTGGTCAGCAGCAGGTGGTACGCGTGGCTCAGGTGCTCCTCCGACGACCTGCGGGAACAGAAGGAGGGCAGTCACCGCTCTGCCACGCGGCGGCACTTCCCTCCGCCGCCATTAACCAACCGTAGGGCGGCGGGCGCAGCTCCTCACCTGCAGATTTTCTTCAGCTCCTTCATCCTGCCCGGCTCCAGCTGCGGCTCCCCCGCCGTGGTCAGCTCCTCCACCAGCTCGGCCAGCCGCACGTCCATCTCGGCCCCGGCCGGGCTCCCGCCCTCCTTCCCCGTCTCGGCGCTGCTGACGTCATCACCGCGCGCCGCGCTCGCGTGACGCCACGCTGCCTGCAAGGGCGGAGGGAGTCCTTAAAGGGGCCGAGCCCGCGTGTTTGGGGGGTGTGTGGGGTGTGTGGGGTGTGTCCCGAAGGCTGTTCAGCAGTGCGGGAGAGAAATGAATCACAGAATCTCCCAGGTTGCAAAAGACCCTGTAGGAAATATCCAAATAATTTTCTAGGACGGTATCTGTGATAAATCAGACTTTATTTGGAATTGCAATGGTGGGCCTCCTGCAAGCAGGAGAGCACCCAGAAAAGAAAGTTACATCTTTTATTCCCTATTCCCCGACGCTTATCTCTTTCTCCCCTAGTTCCTCATTGGCTGAGTACTTTAGGTTCACAATCTTCTCAATGCTTCACTAAATATAGAAACACTGGACAAACATAAACTTTTTCTGCATGGACGTAAATCTGTAGTTAATTAATTAACTTATTCCACACCTGATCATTTTGCAGATATCTGCTTGTCCTTCTTTCCACAAAGATAAGCTCAGGAGAAAGGCAGGGGAGTATCTTGGTGCCTGCCTGTCACATCCCAACCTTCTCACGGAGTGAGACAGTTTGGCCTTGTGTAGAGGCCCTCACTTCTTTGATGTTTGTTAAATCTGTTTTTCTTTTGCTGGGAGTTTCTTATCCCAACAGGACAACTCTACAATAGGTTTTCTAATCCCTAACACTATACTCGCATTGTTTGGAACATCTAACAGTTATTACAGTTTTGCAAGAAAGAATTAATCACAGAATTCAGCAATAATGTTTCTAAAACATACTGCTAACATATATAGTATTTTACTTCTTAGATCAACTATTTCTAAGGATAAGTTACAGAATGTTCTACTTCAAACCAATTGCTCTTTTTAATACCAAATGCAGAAACAATATTCCATTCCTACACACCCAGTCCAGCCATCTATAATAACCAATAGTTCTCACTACCCCATTCCCCTCAGCACAAAATCCAAACATTCCTTGAACACCTCCAGGGTCGGTAACTCCACCACCTCCCTGGGCAGCCCGTTTCACTAACTGACCACTCCTCCAGAAACGCAGTGTTTCCTAACATCCCGAATCTCCCCTGCCATCCCGTGATGTCTTGGCACACTCACTGACATCAGTGTGTGCCCCTCCTGAGGCACTGCTGCTCTGGTTGCCCACGTCCCAACCCGGTGAGAGGTGGCACAGCTCTGAACCCACACACCTGCCTTGTGCCCACCCCACGTAAGGTGCTGGGTGTGACCGATGGGCTCATTGCAGTGTTAACTGCTGCTGTTCCACAGGCGTAGGGTTGGAAGAGACCCTAAGGATCACCAGCTTCCAGATGTGGCACCAGACCGGGCTGCCCAGGGCCCCATCCAACCTGGCCTTGAACACCTCCAGGGACGGAGCACCCACAGCCTGTGTGGGCGGCTGTGCCAGCACCTCACCGCTCTCTCTGTGAAGAACTTCCCCCTGATGTCCAATCCAAGCCTTCCCTCCTTGAGCTTAAAACCATTCCCCCTTTCCTACCAGGCTCTGCCCTTGTAAAAAGTTGATTCCCCTCCTGTTTATAATCCCCTTTTAAATACTGAAATGCTGCAATGAGGTCTCCTCTCAGCCTTCTCTTCTCCAAGCTAAACAAGCCCAGTTCCCTCAACCTTTCCTCACAGGAGAGCTGCTCCAGCCCTCTGACCATCTCAGTGCCCTCCTCTGGACCCGCTCCAAGAGCTCCACATCCTTCCTGTTCTGGGGGCCCCAGGCCTGGACACAGCACTGCAGATGGGACCTCGCAAGGGCAGAACAGAAGAGGATGATCACCTCCCTGCCCTGCTGGCCACCCCTCTTCTGATGGAGCCCAGGTTACCGTTGGCCCTCCAAGATGCAATGAGCTCCATGGAGAAGGCAACAAGAAGTGTAGGAGGAATGGCACAGCATTCTGGTTTTAAATACCAGGTTTTGTGTGGCCTTCTGCCTTTGAGGCCTTCAGAACTTCAGCCTCTCCTCTCTGTTGCCTTCCTGAAGCAAAATGAGTGGTAAATAAAGCAAAGGAGGCAGGAAAGCAGCCCTCAGTCTGGCACTGACTTTGCAGCTCTTGAACAGGGGGATGTCTGTGGAGATTTCGTAGGTGAAGACAACATAGCCTAGCAGAAGGGTACTCCTAAACAGGAGCAAGCTATTCCCTGAAGGGTGAATAAAGCTCATCTGCAGGACTTTCATGGCAAGTATTGCAGCAGAACTGCAGTTAAGTGCCATTTTCCTCTATGGAACCTCAGAGCTTGATGAACACTGCAAGTAATCCATTGACATGTGGAGATAGAAGTGAATGCACCTGTTGTATAAAATAATTATAATGCAGATGAACAAACTGCTCTGTTCTCAGATGAGCTGAGCTTGGCAGAGTGCACAGGCATTTGCTGTCACTAAAAATCAGTATCTCCTTAGTGACCGTTTACAGCAATCTCTCAGGTCTACCTGATATTGCAGCAGCAAAAAGCTCCTGTGAGCTCTTGAATTTCTATCCACACGAGTTTCCCAACTTGTAAACAGGGTGCAAATGTCAAACATTCTCCCAGCCAGAACTCTGGCCTGCAAGATCTGTGCTGGGCATGGCTGTGAAGAACATCCAAATAGGGTGAGGTTAGAAAATACTCTGAAATGAGTTGATTTCAAAGGAAAAATGAAAAAATCCTGAAAAATTAATCCGTAATACTCAATGAATTCCTGTTATAATTGTGTCCAATGTTTTTCTCCCCTTAACAACTAGAGATGCCAAATAAGATTTAAAAACTGAGAGTACCAGAAACTTTGCTTTGAACTAGGGAGTGAATTTAATCCCAGTCACCGAGTGAAGGAAGTCAATGAAGATCTTGATACACATCACTGCATTACTACTGCTTGCAGTTCCACCAGTGCACCCTAAATCTCCAGACCACATAGACCAGCATCACAGTGCAGTCCAAACCTCTCATACTTCGGGCCGAAGACTTGTGTACAAGGAGCCCTTCCTATGTGACATTTGTCTTTTCCCATCTGGCAGGTGCCCTGCTGCACTTCAGTGTGACCTGAAGTAATGAACTCATATTTTCACAGAATCACAGAATCACAGAATCACAGAATCATCAAGGTTGGAAAAGACCTAAAAGATCATCCAGTCCAACCATCACCAGTACTCCCCAGCTAAATCCTATCCCTCAACACAACATCCAAACGTCTCTTGAACACCTCCATGTTCGGTGACTCCACCACCTCCTTGGGCAGTGCATTCCAATGCCTGACTACCCTTTCCGAGAAGTAATATTTCCTAATGTCCAGCCTGAATCTCCCTTGGCGCAGTTTGAAACCATTGCCTCTAGTTCTATCACTGTCTACACGAGAGAAGAGGCCGACCCCAGCTCACCACAACCTCCCTTCAGGAAGTTATAGAGTGCCATAAGGTCTCCCCTGAGCCTCCTCTTCTCCAGGCTGAACAATCCCAGCTCCTTCAGCCGTTCCTCATAAGGCCTGTGCTCCAGGCCCCTCACCAGCTTCGTAGCCCTCCTCTGAACACGTTCCAGGGCCTCAATGTCTTTCTTGCAGTGAGGGGCCCAAAACTGAACACAATACTCGAGGTGCGGCCTCACCAGTGCCGAGTACAGGGGGACAATGACCTCCCTATTCCTGCTAGTAACACTGTTTTTGATGCAAGCCAGGATGCCGTTAGCCTTCTTGGCCACCCGGGCACACTGTCGGCTCATGTTCAGCCGAGCATCAATCAACACCCCCAGGTCCGTTTCCTCCACACAGTCCTCCAGCCACTCCATCCCAAGCCTATAGCGTTGCCTGGGGTGCCTGGGTTTTCAAACATATTTACTGCACTATGTGCATACATACGTTTTGCAGTGGTTCTGTTATATCTGACTTGATTAATGAGACAATCTTACTTTATAATAACGTTTCTTCTTCCTCGTTGGCTTCTATCTAGTAAACTGCACACCCTACATTTGCATGTGAAAAACCACATACAACAGCATAGTTCATCTTTAAAGTTTAGATCTGTTTACTCTTTCAATATTTCTTATTTTCCATTTCTTTTCTTTATTTGATTGAAAGTGCCTAAACAACAGCTTTCTATTAAGCTACTGCTTGCAACAATACCATTGCTTTAATGTCTAGAAACAGCATTTCAAAATGAGCCTCGAGCAACGTGCTCAACATCTACAAAGACAACAATTCGTATCCTTGCAGAATGTTTAAAGAAATCCTTGCGAGGAGCCATATGGTTTTGCAGAGAATTAGTTGATGAATGAATGCTGAGTTGTGTAACTCATCCACGGTTGTCCCTCAGGCAAATCTCAGTGACAACTAAGCTGTTTAATTAAAAAAAAAAATATCACAGACAATTACATAAAATGGTGTTTGCTCAAGTTGCTGAGTTTCTTTCCCCTTCTGCTTTCTAATGAGCGTGGTAAATATCCACTGTTCAAATATTTCTCTAATCCCCTCATCTGGACCAATCTGATAAAGGGCTGAGGGGACTCAGACCGTGAAGAGTCATTTAGCTGCAGAAGTGCTTTGTGTCACTCTGGTTGTGGATTCAGGCAGCCCAGTGTCTTTAACCAAATACACAGACAAGGAAATGCAATGCCCAATGAGAAAGCACAGAATTTTGTCCATTTAAACCAATTATTTGGGTGTGGGTGTTCTTACATTATAGAAAAAGCAGCTGTTCCCAAATTTAAAATGTCACACTGGTAGCTCCAGGAAGGATTGTTTCAAACTTACATGCAATGTCACATTTTCAGGTGTAGTATTTTTCTAAAAGAAATATCCAGGTAGGAGACAGTTCCATCATGTTATTAGATGATTCTTGGCCTGGGGTTGTTTTCAGCTTTGCAATAAAAGAGCACGTCAGGCAGAAAGAAACCCCCCAGAACTTTAGAATAGCTGTATTGAGCTTAATGATATGAAATTAAAAAGGAGGGTTTATCTTCCTGCCAAAACAGAACTTTGGCAGAAAAGCTTCCTTACAAACAATCTGGAGTTATAATAACTTTGGTTCTAGGCCTGAAGATGCAGAAACATGATAAAGACTGATATTAAGTTGTCACAGAGTTTGTGTTACTTGGTTGCAAAGAAAATGCTGACCTTCTGTGTGAGATGAATAGATACTTAACCATCAATTTGATTCGGCAACAGGATGACAGTTATCTGAGAGCCCTGAACTGCCTCATACGGGGTAAGGACTGCACTTAAACAGATGTTCTCAAAGAAAAAATAGTCTATTCATTAAACCATCAGTAATGCAAGGCCAAAGATACTTGGCGACCTCCTCTAATGATGTGAAATATTGATGCTGACAACACTGCAGCCTGCTGTAACATTTTATAATTCTGTCACAGGAGGAGATGGATGAGGCTGTTCTGTATGGGTTGGGTCACTAATTAAATAACCATTTGTAGGTTGGATGGGGCAGGAATAGCTGCAAGGGAACCAGCACAAATCAAGGAGCTTCTATCCACTTTTATCTAGGATAGTTTTTTTAAATGATCCTACAGCATTGCCTCGAATCTTCAGGCCAGCATCAGAAAATCACTTTTGACTCTGTGAAAAGGTCTAATGGAACACAAGGAGAAAGGCAAGTAATGGCCCGAAGCCAGCTGCCATTTTTCTGGGCTAGACAGGTCCACGTGTAAGGTGAGATTTCTGTTTGAATGTACCCAAAGAAGAGCAAAACAAATCCCGTTGCATTGCAAGCAGATATCCTTAGGGCTTTTTGTTCTGTTTTGTTTATTTGTTTTTTGGAATGGGAGCTTTCCAGGCAAGACTTGGATTGCATGGTTCAGGAAAGGAGGAGTGTAAAGGTTGTCAGCATGTAGAAAAGAAGGAAGAGAAGAATCCAAGATCACAAGAGAACAAAAGAGGAAATCCAGCCCAAATTCTGCTTGAAGACCCCTGCTGCTAAATTGTACAGTGACAGAAATACCACTTTCACACAAACACAAGTGTGGTACAAGTGGGGCTGCTTTCAAATGCAAAATGTTAGCAGAAATTTGTCAAACAACTTAAGCCGAGGGAGGAAATGAACTCATTTTAGCCATATGAATGCATCTACATCAGTTGTCTAAGAAATTCATCCTTTAAAAGTGAGCTTTATTGTTAAATTCCATAATCTGAGCTCCCAAGTGTCTGGGAAAATTTGCTCTCTCTCCATGCAGCACCAGGGTTGTGTCCAGTGCCTTTTATGAGCAGCAACCAAAAAAGCCACATGGATCAAAACAAGTTTTTTTGGGGAAATGCTCTTACTGTAATAATAAAGAACACTTTGTCCTTGTGAAGAAATTATTTCTACAGGTCAGCTTATGCAAACATAAGGAAAGTCCCTGATTTGAGATCTTGAGGTTGTTGTGATGAAAACGGAGTGCAAAGAGCACAGGTCAGGAGAGAAAGAAATACTGAGGTAATGTTAAAAGACAGAGGGAAGTATCATGAAGAAAAGGCAGCAAGGCTTGTGAGCTGGCTGAATTCTTCCATGCCGAAAAAAATATGGCACCCATTGACATTCACTGATTCTTGCTGAACGTCTATGGAGACTGAATGGTAGATTTCATCTCAGTGAAGTGGTGGGTGATTTTGTTTCAGCTGTGGTGACAGGGATGTGAAAGACAAGCCACATTATGGATGGCCATGTGGATTTTTACGAGTGTGGCATGCAGGCTCTTGTTCATTGCTGATGAAAATGCATATCTAATGGATGTGACTATGTGGAAAAATAGTGTTTTGTAGCTGAGAATTTGCTCTAGCAAATAGTGTTAATCTGCGCTTTGTATCTGTTGTCGTTTCCATGGAAATAAATAGGAGGCCTTGCTTTTGGAGCTAGCTATGCGGCGTACACATGTGAAGGTTAAGCTGAGAGAAACCTCCCACGATGGCCTGCCAGAAAGCTGAGTGCAGAATGAGCAGTGATGAGTGCAGCCTCTCCAGCCACACACACCCAGTGCTCTGCAATTCTGCTCGTTCAAAGCCTCAGAAAGGGATAATTGCTGCTTTCCTCGTGGTACAGGTCCCAGCAGTAGAACTGATATCAAATAGTGACAAAGCAGTGGTGGCGAATATACCTCAGTCAAACAGCAGCACAGAATCACAGAATATCCCAAATTGGAACAAATTTACAAGGATTGTTAAGTCCAGATCCTGGCACAGGACCACCCAAAATCCAAACCCTGTGCCTGAGAGCTGTGTCCAAATGCTTCTGGACTTCCAGCAGCTCAGGGCTGTGCCCAGTGTCCTTAGAAGTTTTCTTGACTTTCTATTATGAAGACCAGCATCTCCAAGAGAAGACAGCAGAACAATGAAATTTTTGCTCCTCTAATCGTTGCCTTCATAAAAATGGATCCGTTATAGGTTCATCAGTAAAATGGAGTGAAGGTGGGAGCAGCAGTCTGAGGGGATCTGTGACTTGTGGACACACACAGCTCTGCTCCAGAGCCATTCAGTGGCAGGGCTCACTGCTGCCCCAGGTTTGTTTCTTTTTTCAAAGCTAAATGCCAACTACGCACTCCATAGTTTCAGGTGGAGGACATACAGTTTATAGAATCACAGAGTCATTTCAGTTGGAAGGATGCCTTAAAGGCCATCTAGTCCAACTCCCTTGCCATGAACAGGGGCACCCACAGCTCCACCAGGTGCTCAGAGCCCCCCCAGCCTGACCTTGAGTGTCTCCAGGGATGGGGCATCCACCACCTCTCTGGGCAACCTGTGCCAGAGCCTCACTGCCCTTATTATAAAACATTTCTTCCTTATATCCAATCTTAATCTTTCCTCTTTTAGTCTGAAATCACTTCTCCTTGTCCTATCACAACAGACCCTGCCAAAGAATCTGTCCCCTTCTTTCTGATAGCCCCCCACCCTCAGGTCACCTCTGAGCTGGGATGCCTAACTCGTGGAACTTTAAACTAAAAGAGGGCGAGCTGAGATGAGACATAAGGAAGACATCCTTCCCTATGAGGGTGGTAGGATGGGACCTGGCTGTGCCAGTCCCGTCCCTGGAGGGCCTGGGGCTGCGGGCAGAGGGCTGCACTGTGCCGCTGCACCCGGCAGGTGGCAATGCAGGAGAGCTGCAGGGTGGGAGCTGCTGGACTGCAGCTGGCTGCGAGCCCTGAGGAGAGGGAACCTGCGCTATTTGAATTCCGTTTTATTTGGTAGGGTTTGAACTTACAGGCTCGTAGCGTCAATCTGTGGCAGCAGGTTGGGTGCCCCAATCCACAGCCTTAGGGGTGACCTGTGAGCACAGCGTTCTGCAATCAAAGGTGGAAAGCACCATTTGGATGGCTGTGCTGCTGTACGCGTAACACTTGTTTCCAGGCCAGGAATGAGCCTTCAATCAGACCCGTCTTTAACGTGATCAGGGTGTTGCATTAAAATATGCAGGTTTTATTTGAAAAATACATCCCTGGGTACCACATCAAGGAAACAGCAACTGAGAAAAAAGAGCACTGCCCTCTGAGAGCGGGCCAAATGCAGAGGCATTTCCCAAGCAGAACAGTGGGTGCAGGGAAACTTTCAGAGAAATACATAGAACTACAGATTTGTAGTGGCACATTTTGCCCTTTACCTGGAAAAGAAGAAAAAGAAAAAACACACGAAGCCCCTTAAACCAACAACAGGAGATATTTGGTCTTGTTTTAAAAAAAATAAAAATAAATAAATGGAAAAAGCTTGTTTGTACCAAAAATCTGATGAAAAAAAAGATGTTTTCTTTCCTCGCTGTTAACAGGAAAGTAGCTGGACTTGGCAGAGCAGTGGCTCTTTCTTGGAAGGCACCAATGGAGAACTGCAGTCACCCCCCCGATACTGGAATGCCACGGTGGGTGCAGGTGGATTAAAGCAGCTCCAGCTCTTACGCAATGCTCCTGCCCTATCTCCCTATCTGCAGTGCTGGGAGCTGCCAGAGCTGCCAGACAAAATGTCTTTAAAGATTTGAATCAGTTTTGATTTTCTGAAACAAAGTTGAGAGGTGACTTTTCATAAATTGAGAAGATCTTCGGGGAAAGATGTAGTACATGAAACAATCATTAGAATGGCACTGAAGAAGAAGAAAAAAAAAACACCAAAAAAAAAAAAACCCACAACCCACAACAAACAAATGATGAATTCAAACTGGAAATGAAGCACATATTTTAGCAGTGAGAAAGCACATTCTTGGTCTCCTGAAGAAGTTTTTCTGACAGATGTGCTCCAGCTAATCACAGTTCTGGATTGTAAATAGCTTGAGAGAGGTCATTTGATATCAGGAGACTGCAGAAATATGGCTCCTGGCTCCGTTACAAGGCACTGAGTTATGGAGAAGGTTATGTCCACAAAACAGAGGTGGCAGGGCCAGAACCAGCTGGTGACTTGGTTATGCAGTACATCCTGAAGCAGCAGCCTTGGCTATTCCTGCTATGAAGGTGTCCATGGTTCCAGAAGATAGATAAGAATGTATTTGTAAATACATTTATTTCTCCCAAAATCCCATCAGTGATATCAGTTCCCTTACGTTCTTCACTGTATGACCACCTCACAGGAGAGACCACACCCTGAGGGCACTCAGTGTGTCCCAGGGCCATTTATCCTGGAGCTGGACATGTCCCAATTTACATGCTCACAGTTGAGTCACACTCACAGATGACTGAATTCCAAATGCTCTGAGGGCAGGACACACTTACAGAGCCTGGAGGCTCCCAGCTCCTCCCGTAGCACTGTAAGAATTAGGAAACCATCCAGTGGACCACCAGGACCAAAGCTGCAGTTCATCCCTTTGTGCAGAACTGAGGTGACACAGCAGCCAACAGAAATGGCCTGAGATGACACTGCTCCTTCCTTCACCCCAGCAGCCATCCAGAGCCATGGCCCAAATCCTTCATTTTCTAGGTGGAAGTCAGCCCTGGACTCTGATGGTGCTTATGGGTATGAAAGGAGGAGAAGGAAATTGTCTGCTGTTTATCTGTTTATTTCCTTCTGGGGTTTGTCTGTATCATCCTGCTTAATGTCTGTGGGTGGGGAACAAAATATTTAAGTTAATTGACAATCCTTTTGTCCTGGATTGAATAGGCTTTATCATCTTTCTCTCCTCATTGTTCCTTCCAGCTCCATCAGGAGAAGGTCCCAGCTGGGAACTCGGAGGAGTGCCCTGGGAAAACCTGCTCCTCAGCAGGGGAGATGTCCTTCAGAAATACACAGTGCAAGAGTCTGTCTCATGGGACAGGGAATAGGGCCAAAGAAACAGGCACAGCCTTGAGGTGTTACCCCCACATAACCAGCCTTGGCTTTGTGCATTAATTTGGGAACGAAGGAAATGTCTTACATGGAGCCAGCTGAGCAGGGAATGTGCCTCTGGTTGATGCTGCCGACCAGCTGTAGTACAAGGGATGCCAACGGGAGCATGCAGGACTTGCAGGACTGCTCTGAGCTCCAGGAAAGCATCACCAAATCCCCTCACTGCTCCACTCCTTCATCCTGGTGGTAGTTCTGTAACTCCACCTTAGGGCTGTTTCTATGTCAAGGATGCAACACATTGGAGACTAAAAGCCCTCTGTGACCACAATGCTTAATGAAGACTTTCCCAAGTGAGGTTCTAATCAACAGCCGAATGAACTCCAGCACTGAAACCATCCCAAGTATGGTAGTCAGCTTCTCCATATTGTCTCCTTTCTTTCCTGTGTAATGATCTCACTGAAAACGTTTTTGTTACATTCCTGCTTTCTGTGCAACACCAGTAAATGACCACTAGCATCAGTTCCAAGACAGGACCTCGGGAACCTCATCAGTTACCATGTCCTTCACACTGCCTTTTGTCCTCTCTCTTAGCCAGATCCTCATGCATTTCTAATCCCTCCCCCAGGTACTAGCTAATGCCAGCACACGTAATACTGCAGTACAGCTGCCTTTTGAGAAGACTCAGAACAGGAACAGTCACAGCAGCGTGGCAGATGTATCCTCAGTAAACACATCCCCTTCACTCAGCTGTCCACCAACTGCATTCTCCAGTGCGATATATTTGAGAACATCTAGGCAGCACCAGTTTTTCTCTTCCTCTATTCTCCTCATCACGTTGTTATTACAGAATCACAGAATGGCCCGGGTTGGAAGGGACCTCAAGGATCATGAATCTCCAACCCCCCGCCACCCCCCATGCGGGGGGAATTTCTAAAATTTGCACACACTTTTCCATTTCTGCATTGCTGAACTCCTTCAGTGTGGCTTAGCACATCTCCCTCTCCACCTCACCCCAAATTGAACATCATAATCTACGTGAGGAGCAAGAAGAGGGGTGCTGAGTGCTGTTCTGTAGTTCAGTCTGGAATCCCACCGCAGTGATGCAGTAGTTTCATGTTATTTTTTTTTTTCTTCTCACACTTTCAAAATAATCTGCAGTTATTTTCATCTCTGTGAAAGATGAATGGCTTTGAGCCATTCTCAACTCCACCCTGACACCTCATTCTCATTTTTAGTAAGCCAAACAAACAGCTCTTCTCATTCATCAGCCTTTTCCATTTCTTGCGCTGTTTCCTATTGTTCTTTCTGTGGCGCTAATTATCCTGCAGCTGATTTTCTCTGGCTTAGGGCACACATCTCCAGTCACTTTGGTAAGGTCAAATTGCAAGACTTTGCAGTGGGGTCTGACGTTATCTCAGATGGGGTCACACGTTATTTAAAACCCCAAGGCTCCTCAGTGAAATTATCACTGCCAGCTAGCAGTAAAGTAAGGAATAATTTCATTGAAATGAAGAACTTCTCTTTGCTGAGTTGCAAAACTTGAGTTCAGACTAAAATCAGGATTAGATCTCAAGCTGAGGTTTTTCCACAAGTACCTCAGATCAGTGTTGAGCATAACCTGCACCCAAACTTCTAACTATGGAGGGAAGCATCTGTAACCCTACCTCACTTGCAATGTTACGTAAACAGCTCTTCCCTAATTATCTTCCCACTGTACACAGAAGCAGAGATAAATGCACTCATGCTGTACGATGCTGGCAGGAAACATCCAACTGTACTTACAGTTGGAAAGATTAAGAAACCAGGCATACACAGGCCACCCCCTCTGCTGACACAAAATCAAGATGCAGAACAGCAGAATATGAAGCTGTTAAAATATTGTTCACAGGCAACAAGATCATACCTGCTGCGAGTCATGTGCTGCTCTTGGTTTAATGCCTGAAGGCTCCTGAGATAGGAGCTACAAATTGATATGCCTGCTGGATCCTGAACTCCAGGCAGAGCAGTCAGGGAATACAGACCAGGAATCGCAGCAGCAGCAATCTCTGCCTGCAGCCATTTCTGGCCCCCATGAAGCTGGAAGGTTTTGAAGTCATGCTGGAGTAAAGGCTGAGAATGAAAGGCACCCTGCAGGGCCCACACTGGACACTGCCCACAGGGGTGAGCCAGAAGGCAGCAGCTGCCTGGAACAAACTGGGCTCACTGCAGTCCAAATAGGTGGTTTGACTGCAGGCTTCCAGTGCAAGCAGTCACAGCTAATAAAGAGCTTCTTTTGGACCTCTGGAGCACACTTCCTAGCACACCATCGAGGATGCAAGCTGGCATCTGGATGCTAAAATGATTTTTCCATAAGCAAAGGACCTCCTGTTGCAGGACAGCAGCTCTCCTCCCCTCACTTCCCCTGCTAGTTCTCAGGGAGCACGGATTTTCACCACTCCCCTTAGGCCACAGAAAGGAAAAAGGGTTGAAATCTCAGGAAGCCACAGCTCTAACCGGTACTTAAAGAAGCAAAAGCAACAATTTCCATGGCCTGCTACTGTTTGCTGGTTACCATTCACTTCTGCGGAACTGATCAAGAAAACCCAACAAATATATATGAAAACTAAAAAAATAAAAAATAAAAAAACAAATCCCAAACCACACACACATCCCTTCCCTCCCTGCCTTTCTATGAAGTAGGGAGAGGTTGAGGCTCTCAAAAATTCTCCTTGCCCTTCTCCTGCTATGATAACATGTGGAGTCAATGAAACTAAAACAGATGCTGTTGCACTTGGATTTCAGCAATGCTTTCCCCAGGGCAAGCTTGAGCTGATGCTCCTAATCTTGCATTATCAGGAAGGAAAAAATAAATCACTTTGATAGCCAATTACTCCAGTTACTGATGCCAGCTCTCATTATCTGTCTCCACCTAAGCAGGAGTCACCTATATCTGCTACTTCAGAAAATGCTGAGGGAAGCAGACACTTCCAGCAAGGAGCACAGGAAAAATTGGTCTCTGCCAAACTGACAGCTCTGCAGCACTCCAGATACACCAGTTCAGAAGCATCAATAATGTATGCTTATTGAAAATGGAACCTTTGAAGACATACCTCATAGGAGATCTCACTGAACTGACAATGGCAGAGATGCATATAAACTTGTAGCCTATAAAGTTGTGATTTTGTGAGTCCTGTAGGAAGTGACAGAACTGACAGGAACATAGCAGTGTATGGTTCACATGTGAAAAGTTTAAGCCAAGAATAGGTATTTGACTGAAATGCTCTTAATTTAGAGCCCAAGAAAACAACACAGATGATTTTACCTTGCATAATACTAAAAGACACATGGAAACTGCACTCCTTGTGTGACCCTTAAGAGATTTTTTTTTACCATTTAAATACAAAGGAACTTTCTTATTTTATATAATCAAGAAATGGAAAACAGTTTTTATTAACATGTTTTACATTTACAATCTTTTATTAGCTAATCAACATCAACATGCAAAAATAAGCGCTAAATACAAACCTCTACAATATGGTTTTGTTTAAACTACAATGGTTTAATTCTTTTCAAAAGTCGTAAGGATGTGTTCTGTAGTCATTAAAATTGAACTATTAGTTTCAGTAATGAATACTATTTAGGCCCTAAAATTATGTAATTATCCTGCAAGGCATCTTCAGAAACTTTGCCCAACACTTAAGAATACCAGCTCATTTTCATGTGAGTACATTCTCAAAGCAAGAAATAAGGCAGTAGCACTAATGATTTCATATTGAACCCTATGCACATAACTAATAACTTTAGAAGGACTTTAACACTATGGTAGACTGGAAAAAGAACATTTAAACAAGCATCAAATTTTGCCTGAAATGTTCTCAGTTTCTCTCAATATTTATGCAACCTCCTTAAAATATTTGGGTTTGGAAAAAGACTTTATACTCCTTCA
Organism: Perdix hodgsoniae; assembly: GCA_035772895.1. Lineage (NCBI taxonomy): Eukaryota > Metazoa > Chordata > Aves > Galliformes > Phasianidae > Perdix > Perdix hodgsoniae. The sequence continues at coordinate 1,625,227 of JAPSGF010000087.1, forward strand.
AACCAGTCCCTAGTTGATCCTCCAGAGAAGCCAGTCTTGTGTCAACAACAACATTTTCCCATGGAAATAAGTTACATGATTCATGTTCAGGATTACTTCACGAGAGGATCATAAAGAAGGCAAAGAGGAGCTTAAAGGAGAGTATTTGTAGTACTGAAATCTTTCATAACAAAAGGGTCTTGGACAATTGTGAAGAAGAGGGAAGAAACATGGATTTAGGTTCCAATCTGTTGCAACTTCTCCCCCAGTGCAAGTGTCCATCTTTAAAGAGAGTTATCCTTTAAAAGATGAAAGTACTTTTGAGAAGAGTCCAATTTTTGACCTTATGTTACAAAACCTTGACAATCAAAGCTTCTTTTTGTTTTTATTCAAGTACAAACTTAAGTCATAATTCCTCTTTTCTTTTGTTTAAAGAGTGTTTATTGTTGCTCATTGATCTTTGGTCGCAAGAAACAATAATGCCACCGACAGGTCTGATCCCCAAGGTGGCAGGTTTTGCTTCTTTGCCACACACTTTAAGGCCCCCCCCCTTTACAGGGAATGCCAACGTACACTGTGTCAAAATTCCAGCGGCACTTCGTCTTGTTTTATGGACCTACATGATGTAGACTTTCTCAGCTTGTGAGAAGTTGAAGACTTCTTTGGTTCTTGGGCAAATTACTTTGTCATCTTGACGAATAGAAAGCAGAGACTGGAAAAGAATGAAATCAAAAGATAATATTCACAACAGCATCTCAAAGCATTCATAACTCAGAGCGTTCACTGCTTAGTAAATAATTCCTTTGTTTTTAAAGTACAGTCTGAGGTGAAAACATCTTTGTCCACATGGTACTTGCTCTAATTATTACACTCCAGAGAGGAAAATTTTCAGTGCCATTTGATTTCATGCTATCAGCTTCCATGTTCATCACACATTAGTTCTTTAAAAAACAACTTTATCACATGCAATCCCTTAAGAATTACTGTAAAAGGGTTGTTCCCTTCTTCCCCCCCACTAGTAGAGATGATGCTTCCAGCTTTCTGAGTTTACAAGCTCTTATTTTGATAGAGGAAGTTACTGTGACCACTGCTATTTCAGACATCAGTAAGTCAATGATTTCAACACTTACATTGTATCCATAGACATATCCATTAGGTAACATCATGGGAGGATTATTTTCATTCATTACATCCCCCGAAATCTTGCAGACTAGTCGGGAGTTGGCACAGTGTGCCATAGGCAGAGGCTGAGCCAGCTTGTTCAGGGATTTGCTACACACAGGGCAGTCTGGGTTTTTTGAACTCCCATCCTCTTTATAGCACTGTCTATTTAACAAGTTAAGGTACAACCAATAGACTCGATAGGAATCAGTTAATACACATCAGAAATACAGTAACCTGTGCAAGTTTAGACCAGGCTATACACTGTATGAAACTATTCAAGTTTCAGGTGTGCATATGAAAATCAAGTGCTTGCTTTCAAGAAGGAACAACAGTGAGCAACATGCACCTGGCACACTCTACAGGTAATACTTTTTCTCTAGAGCACATCAGTAGCATCAGCCCTACGTAAATAGACTATACTGTACAGCAAACACAACCAACCTTCTGAAAGTGCAGGATATATTTGAACACTCATATAAAAACCAAGCAGGACAAACTCTTAAGTAGTTAAAACTGTGGCTCTCACTCAGCTCTCCGACTTTCACAAATACATTATCCTACGATGCATGGAAAGGATGACCCAGTATGAAAACAATGTAGAAACAAAAAATAAGTAAAATGTCAATTTTTTTCTTTTTTTTTCCTGCACTCTCTGGAAAGCATTCATAGAAAAAACACTGTGCTCAATAGCAGTATCTGCATTGAAGGATACGGTGTTTTTATAGCTGAAAGGCCTGCCTGGAGTGTTATAGTAAAAACAGAATTGTTTCCCAGCTGATGTAGTCTGTAGTTATCATATCTAAACTGCTGTATCAGCATTCTCCATCGAGCGGGGTCCAAGAGATCCTGTTAAAGAAACACAACACAACTATAAGTTGTTTTTAATCTAGTTGTCCTGGAAGGGAGCCTGAGAGTGGTATAAACTCAGTAGACTGATTTCATTACAAAATAAAAGTATACATGCTAACACACAGTAAGAATGTACTTAGAAAGGACATCAACACTACATTAGCAAAACTTTATTTAAAGCATTACATAAGCTAGCTGGCATGATGATATTCAGTCTCCAATCTTTTCATTATATTTGTGCACATGAACTTCTGAAAACATGAGATCTTAGTTCAAAGAACATGCTTTAGTTTTTAGTAAGACATCTATCCAGAGGTTCCATTAAGTGATTCTGCAATAAGCGCTGTCCCTACACTCTTCCTTACTCTATCCACATCTATCAAATGTTCTAATTAAAGTTTGTAAATCTTTACAAGGATTTTTGTTTGGCATTTTGGATGCCAACCTATTTACGAAGCAACATTAGTATGTGGACATTTGCTTTAAAGCCTCTGAGCTGGTAACATCCAACAGACATCTTGTTGAAAAGTTGGAAGCATTTTTACTTCAAGTCAGACTAATTCTACATTTTTGTAATTTGCACTGTTTATACAATTTCCAATCACTGGAACAAGAAATTAAATTTGAAGAGCTGGCACAGCTTCAGGTTACAGAATACTCTGCATTTGAGAAAAAATTTCTTACATATTGTAATGCTACAGGTTACAAAAAACAGGTTTAAGTACATAATATGGCGTTCATTTAAAAAGGATTCAAGATAATCAGGAATTAAACACACAAAAGTCAACAATATTATGAACTCTAAAGTCACACCATGAAGAGTCATGGTGTGAAAAAAGAGTCATGGAAAAGAGGACTCTGAATACATATTTATTATATTTCATATACACAGGTAAAGACCTAATCCCTCCTTCTGCTCACATCTCTCTCTTCCTACCCATAACCCACATTTTTTATGAGAAATAGCAGTGCTGATCGCTCTTAGAAATAAGCTCAGTATTGTCAAACTGCACATGCTACACTTGAGGCAAATAAGAGAAAACTTATTTTAATATATTTAGTTTATTAACCAGGATTTAAAAGAAAGTAATTCAAACAACACACTAGTGAGAAATTCAAAACGTGATACCAAACTATGCAGGCAGTGATATTACCATGATGCAGACATCAGCCCTTATGCTTTACTCTGCACCACTTTGGCTCTCTCCTCATTTTACTTCTTGAACAAGGAAAGACAGAAGGAAGGATGGATTCCACCTTCTGTTGTGATCACCTGCACTGTGGAATTCCCCCATCCAGAAAGATCAAACTGGCCTAAGAACTTGTTTGAAAGCTTTAACAGTAAACTTGAGTATTTCATGTTGTCTTACAACCAGTCTTCCAGTCCATCTATGTTGATCTCAGCATCAGTGGTTTAAAAACATGCTTATATTGCCATACTGATGTGTGGCAGTGTCATGTCACAGGATTCTCGCCTTGTTATGCCAGCTCAACTATTGCCTACATTCCACTACCACTATTATCTATAGGCAAGGACTGGTATAACAGCTTGTTTTATTATCCCACTGTATCACTGAATTTCAAGCATAACATTACTGACCTTATAGGGGGAGATATGAGTGTCTGAAGGAAAAGCCAACATCCCCATCACTTGTCGAACCTCATCCAGCTGGCTTCCCTCAGCCTGGCTGAAATGCTTCCTTGCATGTCTGAAATAGAGAATTTAGACCTTTCAGATACGGTTGTTTCTCCATCAAGTAAACTCATGTTATGTTAGTCTTCAGAAAAAACTAAACTCTGCTCTCGATACACAGTCAAAAAGGTGGTGTAAAGGACTTATAGTTCTACATATAAGAATACAAGAATAGCTTCAAACACTAAAAGTTTTGTACTGCAATTACTCAGAAACCAAACTTTCTACCAGAGCATGTAATCTTACCTCACCTACACCCAGCATGACAGATCCAAGACTGGTGGCAGAAATGTCTCCATTTACACAAGCTCAATGTGTTGCCCTTTCGCATACACTTGTAAGAAAGAAATGTGGTCCAATAATGTGGTAAATGTGGTCTTCTGAACCACTAAAAATCAAAGCATTTAAAGTTCTATCCCGTTTTCATTGACATTGGAGAACATTTACCTTTGCCTAAGTGATTATTCGGTATAGGCAGGACAACAGTGTGAGTTTCTGTACAGACTACTAGAAATTGCAGGGTAACGCAGTAAAACCCACCCTGCTACCAGCAGCTTTTTAAATACTATGAAAAAAATATAACTACTACAAATTAATACAGAGATACATAAGGCTGAAAATTTAAATAGAAAGTAGTTTTAAATAGAAAGTAGTAACAGAGTTACTGTGAACATCTTTAAAGTAAAGACAAGCTTTAAGACATACACAAAATGCTGAGAAACTAGAGAATAACCAGACAGGGATACCTGACTGCTTTAAAAACTCTGTATGAAGCTTCTCATGTAACCACGTTAGTTCAGCATTTCTGCCAAAGTCCCTAATTACAGTGTTGCACAGTAGACCGAATATAGAATCAGCTCTGTATTGAATTTCTGGCATTGCTAAAATGCAGCAAAGTCTTCTCTGTGCTTCATTTTCTCCATAACTTGTGTTATAGTGAAGATAAAAAGCTACCTCTCAACTACCACAAATGCTCTTCTTCACCTTTTTAGAGATATTTTAGAAGTCTTTTTCTAAAAGTATAAATGATTTTAAAAGCACAGAGTATTCTTCAATTGTCCATATTATTCCTCTCCCAAAGGAGAGATACAGATTTAATATTTTCCAATTCTGTGTTCTGCTAACTGTGCTTAGGTCACCAATAACACCATGAGAACAGTCTCTTTAGCAGTGCTTCAGTGCTCCTACTTCCTCTCCCACCCAAACCAGGAAGCAGGGGAAGTTATGCAGGACAGAGTGTTTCCACTCAGCTTCCTACTTTGGGTGAGCAATTCAGGAATGTAAATATTGTTCCCCAGGTAATAACTGTTACAATAGGAAAAGTACAGAATTTGTGTCCTGAGAGCAGAGCCTAAGCAGCCTGAAACTGCTGGAAGAAAGCTCAACTGTTTGCATAGTCCTGCACATGAAAGCAATAGCTGCTTAAAAGAAAGCTCAGACAAAGCAAAAATTCAGACCTACCAGTCAAAGAGGATTACTGTGCACACACACAAGGGAGAGGAAGAAGAAAAAATCTTAAAATAATCTGATCACTCTGCACTTGTGTTCTGTGATGTCAAAACAGAAGCAGTAATTCAGTTTTGCAACATCCTCTTTAGATTTGAGACCCCACTCCCCGTCAAGCATCAACAACTTATTCTTACATTCCTCTTGCTCATAGGAAGACCTGAAGCTGCAACGCAAAAATACTGGCCGCACTTAATGCATATGTTCAAGAATATCTAGAATAAATTGTGTATACGTATATAAAACCAGCATATGCTGGTCTTTCAGGTGAGAAGTCCTGACCAAGCCAGCACTTCAATGACTTGAGAAGTACCAGACAACTTAAAACAGGTACCATATTATGGAGTTCTACCAGAAGGAATTAGGTTTTCCTAAGTTAGACTGTGTTAGATTTTATCTTCTGATTTTCTCTGCCAGGTCCCTTATAAAAACAAGGAAGTCTTCCCACGAAGCTTGAGATACAAGTGTCTGAAGCTCACCTACTGTGCACCAGCAAGCCACAGTGAAAATGAAGATATGCTTTAGAAAGAAACAATTCTGTTACTTCACAGCACTATTTTTTTGTTGTTGTTAACACTGAGAAGCAAGAGGCAATATTATGAGAATTTGTGAATGCAAAACATTTAAGTACCACTTTACTTGCTCCTGTCATTGCCATCACTTAACCCCTCCCCTTCTATTCTGCTATTTCCATCCTCTCCATCTTTTCCAAGTGCCAAACTCCTGGAGGTACGTATGAACACTAACAAATGTTACAATGCTTACTTCCAATGTTTTTATTGCATTAGCACATACTGGTCAGTATAGCTACAACAGTGGGTTAAGTTTTTTCATCATTGTGTGTGGGCCATCACTGAAATCACTGAATCCTCCTTCCTCAAATGCCAGAGTGATTCTGTAAATTCTGTAAACACCTTCTGTTTGAAATAGCTGTTCCTTCAGCCTGAGGAAGTATGTATGCAAACAGTATGCTTGGCAAATCCAAAAAGGAAGGGATATCTGTGAAGACTTGATTTACAGTCTGCATGAGAGCACAATGTTTTTGGAAAAGCATTTAAACTACAGAATGTACATGTACACATCTATTATGCCTGAATACTTGAATGAAAGCATTTATCTGGAAGAGGCAATAACTTAACATGAACGCAGAGTGTTATCAAGGAGATTTATTCCTTCTGCTCAGTCTTTTGGCCCCATTCCTGAATGCATTTATCTCAGAAACTGTTATCATTACCACAAAAGTCTATAATTGGAGCACTTAGTTTTATTATTTTTATGCAACTGTTCAAACAGCACTTCCCCACTCCTCAGGAGATAAAGATGAAGGAAAAAAACTGTGCATATATACCCTCATGGGTGATAAGTATACTAAAGTTAGTAGTGGCCATTTTCTTTGTACATCACTGGCTACTCTTAAAGGACAAAAATAGTAAATGTCTGAAGTGTACAGGCTGTTTTGTCAAGCTTTTAGCTGAGAACTGTGCATCCACGACTCCCCACGAAAGCAAAGCAGCAGAATGCTGCCAGATTTTTGAGAATGAAGTTAGTGAGAGTCCCAAAAGCATGAAATTAGTGCCATTCATTGCTACTGCAGCAGGCATAGGCTTTATGCAATCTGAAGAGACTGTAGGAGTTACAGGCTGATGAGTTAGCCTAAGAACTCTGTGATGTACTTAGGCAGAAGTGATTTACTCTCTGCATTGAAAAAACAGCTTTGGTACATTTTTGAAACAAGCTCTCTGAAAACTGCTCTGATAAGCTACCTTAAAGCAAGGTCAGTCTGTACTTCTATTTTAAAAAGCTACAGAAATTCAAACACATTTAATAAGATAAATATTTTTAAGGCTCCCATCAGTTTCATCCTAAAAGCAGTATGGCACTTTAGAGGTTCGCAGCAGGCAGCAAGCAAAGCTTTCAAACTTATTTAAACACCAGCTGCGTCTCAACAAAATGTCAGCTCTCTGAGTTCCACTCATACAGGAAACTACTTGGTAAACAGCCTCTTTTCTCTGCTTTCTAATGGATGCCTGACCTATTTATTGCACCAGGGACACAATACTGAAAGAATCCTGCTGCAGGCACTTAACAGAAGCAAGCTAATAAAAACACAAGTTCCAATGGTTTGCAGCAAGATTTATGCTACACCTTCCCTCGTTACACACTTATTTTGAAGCAAAGTAGAACATAATGCCAAAAGCTAACTTTTTTTTTAAACCACATTCCTTAAGGACAGCACTGAGAAGTTGAACTTAATGTACAAAATGATCTGAAATTATCGAGTTAGAAAAGTGAATTGAGAAGGCCTTCCGTGGGTCCTTTTCTCTGAGAAGTTATAAAGTTAAAGCAGCATTATCATCTCTGGCAAGTTATAGCTGCCAGGTGTAAACACATGGCAACCCTGAACTTGAACAGGTATATGGAATCTACATGCTTTAGCACAACATACTGAAGCTCATTTCCAACACAGAAAGGACATGCAAGTTTTAAATCTTTTAGGACTTTAATAGGCTTTAATATCTGTTTACAAAGAAAGCCTCAACGGTAAAAGAACAAACCATAAAACAATAAAAGCCCATGAAACTACAAATTATGCCGTGTCAAGAGTGCTGGGCCCTATAATAAGGGCAACAACTTGCAAATTCTACTAGATCTGGCAAGGAAAAAGAACCAGGAGGAAACAAACTTCCAGAAACAATAACAGAATATAGAATGAGCTTGTTACTTTGTCCCACTTCTTAGCCCATCTCTTTACTTCAGCTCTACCCCCACCCCATTTTCTAAGCTACATAAGGAAGTTGAAGCTCAAAAAAAGTAGTTTTCTGAGCATGGACTATTCATTGTTAAGATGCATGACTGCCCATTTGGCAAAAAAGCAAAACTAGCAGAGAGTAAAGCTAAAGGCACAAAGGCACAGTATTCACTGCATATAAAGGACACAATGGGCTTCAGAAGACAGACCAAGTAGTTCAGCCTTTCATCCTTTTCTTAAGTACCTGGCTTAATTCCTTAGGACCTCAGAGCTCAAAGAATGTGTACATACCTAAACGACAGCCTCTCCAACCCTCAATTACATGCTATAATTATTTAGCAGTTTAATCAGACTGCATATTTGGTCATAAGTAAGACAACTGCCAGTTAGGTGCAAGTAGGGCAAAGTTGGGATGATAACGAGGTGTCTCAAAGCCAACAAGAGATTTGAACAAAATCAAGAAATAAAAATCTGAAGTAACTCCTAAAACTAAGAGGTGAGTCATTTTGGTGTAGGTATTAGCATTAGGCTAGCCTCTCAACATTGCAGCTGCCTTTTCCTTTTCTTCCTAAGCTCAAGAAGGACCAGGTTTCTCGTCCGTTTATTCAAAAGAAATCATCTGGTTCACCCTGCAGAGGAATTGCTACATCTAAAGCAGATGACTGAGCTAAAAAATGCTTTCAGTCTACATTTATGATACTTGATATGTTTTCTACAGCTCTGCACTCCTCAGACCAAAAAGCAGCTTTTCCACAAAACACAAACCTCCTGCTGGTTTCAATTTCTAGTACAACTTCAAAGGCAGTAATACTTGCCACTTCCTCAACATAAAACTTGTCAGAAATCTTAAGGTGCAACAGTTATCACTGCAATGTATTACAGAAGCATCAAATCCAGCCATAAAGCTTGTCAACTCACACTACGCTTAAATACCCCTACAGATAAAAACAACCAGAACCTGCTGTGAGGTCCTATCCCCCTTTACACATCTAGGCTCCAGTAGCTCTGCTCCTGCATCATAAGTTATGGTGCTGAAAAAAGTACTCCTTGTAAGAATTACCAACACATTTTATAGTCCCACTATCAAATTTGCACTTATTTCAGCAGAACTGGTTTCCTGCATTATCCTGAAGCATTATTTCAAGGCTTTAAACCAAAACTCAAACTAAAAAGCATGAAAAGCATAAAACAACTCACGGACTGGAACTGCCAGAAAGATCATCTCATGGTTGAAGGCAGGCTATGATCAGACCTAACTTGAGTTCTCTGACTCACTCACATTACCTTGGCTAGCTTTATTTTCTTCTTAAAGTTCTAATGTTAAACTAGTTCAAGAGATAAAATGGATATAGAATTTATTTGGGGCTAGGGAAAGGGAATGAGACATGACTTATTATCACATAACAAGGAATTATCAAGTTATCCATTCCATACAAGAAGTGCAAAAAGTGAACTTGGCTTAGAGCCTAAATATTACAAACAAGATTAGAGATAACAAAACAGAAGATAATTCAGTCAAATGAACTGTTAAGCTTCAGACATGTGTTTCTTTCACCTTTTAGTATTTTTTGTAACAGAATTGCAATGAGTTCCTACCATAAACTACCCACACATCTTTGACAGATGTTCTCGTTACACACCACCAGAATGCTTAGTCTTAAAACCATCTTTGTAATCCTTGACTGTGGAGTGAAAAGATGTGGAGTTTAAATAACAACAGATTTTCAAAGAAGTTGCACCTGGACTGACATCTTACCTTTGGAAAATACAAAAAAACCCATAACCTCAACTAAAATCCAAAACCTGATCACAATAACACTGTCAAGATTCCTTGCAGCTGTGGGGCTTTCAGGTATTGCAATAATAGTCACACTGCTGATGAAGCATTCTATCATTGTAAGAACTGTTTGTAAAGCATCCTATTTTCATACCTCACAGCATCCAGTCTCTTGTTCTGTCGAATGAGTTCAATGAACTCCTGAATCCTTAGGCTGAACTCCAGACAGCTCTGAGATTAAAGACAAGACAGGGTCTTAGATGGTGCCAAAACCACACTTCTCCAGATGTTAAATACTATGTGTGCACAACAAAAAAGTGTTAATTACATGCAATCTTGTTTACTTGCTTTTAGGTATTCATGCAGAGAAATTTCAAATGCTGTCTACAGACAAGACAGCAACACAGAGTTCCCTAAAAGCAAGCAAAAAGCCCTTCCATTTGCCTCCTTCCAAACTTCAGTATTTAGGAGGAGTGAACATTTTCTTGATGACTGAAATCATCATTATTTAGGATGCAAGTAAGAATAGCAGGTGGCTCCCCTGTACTATCATATTAACAGCAATAGATTCGGTAGAAGTTTGGAGCCAGTTTAGGACATGAGAGATTGACCCAAAAGACTGCAAGGAAGAAATATGTCTTTGAACTCATTCTGAAAGTGCCCTCCTCTTAAGAAAATGCAGCATGAGATCTAGACTGCTGTGGTCCTCTCCCCAGCTCCCTTTTTTTATGCTTCTACCCCACTGCTGTTGTCCAACACCTAAAAGCCCCGCTAGAAACAAATCTCAAATAATAAAACCAAGTGGCATTTACCTGCTTGGGGAAAAAAGGTAACATTTGAAGTTAACCGTGTCCCTTTAAATCAAATTTTATCATCAACTCACAAAAAACTATTTTAAAAAGTTTGAATAAATAGAATTAAGAAGATTCCCCCCCTAAAAGAACAATTCTTTACACTTCCATATAGAGACACTTAACTATTTTATTACTCTAACAACAAAAAAAATCAGTGCCCCTTCTGAATTTTGAAAAATAACTACTTTGAGTTACCCTGAGTTGCTCTGTTTGGCAAATCTATTTTCTGCTCCCCAAAACTTCTGATGAATAGCTGTCCTTATTGTCCATCAGTACAATACTATCCAAAACCCCTCAGAGATTTCAGGAGGAATTTGAGCAACACCAAACTTCTATCAGTAAACTTCCTGGGGTGACTGCTGTGCACACTGCAGCAATTTCTTGTTTTAAGATTAGAAATGTAAACCACTTGAAAATAAGCGATATATTTTGTCCTGTTAAAGTACACTTGTTTAAGGAGTAGAAAGTAAATTATTTTCCAAGTACGCCTTTCTCTGTGCTCAAGTCCATAATTTGCCAAGAACTAAAATTTCTTTTTGACTCGATTTGCAATTTTCAAATAGAACTAAAGTTCTTCCTTCAGATCTACACAAAACCCCTATTTAGAATACTGGTTAAGTTGGTCTCTATGAAAAAAAATTAATCAAACTTATTAATTGTTAATGATTCCAAACCCTAGGGCTCAGTTATTTCATTAACATGTTTCAGCAGTAAAGAAAAAAACCACAGCTCTCCCTTTCGCCCCCAAGAAAACCCAATCTGCAGAAACTCTCTGAGTAGGGCTTGCAGAATTTTTCTTCCATTTTCCAAAAAGGAGGACATTGAAGATTTCTTCCTTGTTTGGCAAAGATTAGCAATGAAAAATTAAGATATCTGCCCGTTAATTTCTTCCATTACTTAATATATTAAAATTATATATTTTTTTTCCCAGCAGTATAATTATGCAGTACTGTTCACATACCAACTCTGGTTTTCCTTTAATGGTTTCCATAAAAAGATCATTTTCTTTAGAGTAATCACTGTCCGTTTTACTCTTGTGTCCCAACTTTGGTTCATTCTCATTTTGGTGCCCGAGTGACAGAGAATGTCACTCTTTGCTTATCTTTAAGATACGTAAAATATTTTTCATTAAAGCTTAGTTTGAAAACCAAAACTTCTGAAGGAGGCAGAGGTTGTGATTAATACAGTTGAGCAGATTTCTGCAAGCCCTATAAAAGACTATAACATGTTTTAAAATGTGGAATTTAAGAGTCAAGGAAATTTAAACCAACTGCACAGGAACCAAACTACAGCAATTCAGGTCACAGTATTCAATGGCTAGAAGATAACTTACTCTGTTTATTGCTTAATAAGACTTTTATTTTTGCAAGAAACTCTTCAATACTTTCCTCATGTAAAGCTATTCAAGTCTGTTTAATTCTGGATTTACGTGTATTGCACTTCAAAAATACAAATCCATATAATATTTCTCTCAGACACTGGTTTACCAACCTCATTCTTCATATATGAACTATGAGCTACGTTTTCAGCAGGATACAAAGAGTTATTCACAGATTCACATGCACCAAGACACTACTATACACACTGTATTAAGGTTTGGCATTCACTTGGGCTAGTTCAGCACCAGTAACCTTAACCTTAAAAAATAAATTTTGTACTTACTGCCCTTACTTTTATACAAGGCTTCATTCAAGACCTATAATTTAAACCAAATTGACCATATCAAATAACCAAGTACTTTAGAAAACCACTACTTAGGCAAAACATTGACATTGTTTTCATACCTTCATTTTTCTGAGCCTGGATTTGTTATCATGACACCAAGCCAAGCAAGTCATAGTCTCTTGTCTTTCCAATGACTCTTCCACTTCTTTAGCAGTCAAAAACATCTCAATATTTACTAAATCCTTTAAAAGCAAAGAAAAAGGAAAGCACAGCTTGTTAAGTCATACGGATACTTTACAGCAGTCCATTTAACCAACTGGAGCACAGGGATACAAAAGACTGTTCTAGAGACATCTTTAAAGGACATGACTTAAAATATACAGTAACAATTTTGTAAAGACTGCATTTCCATGTGCCAAGATACTAAAATGACCACTCTTCTAAATCTATTTATGCAACAGAACTAGGAAAAAAGAGTAAAGATGACACCTTGGAGCTTTGCAAAGAAACTGACAGAATCTCATCAGCTGGGCGCAATCCACATTTCCAAGAATACTGGGTTTCCACAATGCTTGTCTTATGTCACTGGACTAAGCAACTGAGGAACTATATAAGGACACTGGACAATGGAAGTAGATGTTTAAAGAAGAGCATCTGGTATCAAGTTTGTCTGGAGCAAGCCTTGTATACACCTCTGCTACTTCACTGCAAGCTACTTCACAAGTTGGACCAACCAAGGCTAACACAGCCCAACAAGATTTAAGATCTCCTAGGCTAGCAAGTAATGCCCATATATTTCTAAAAAAGCATTTAGTTTGCTTACAAATGATATAAACAAGATTCACTCTGAATTGTCACTGCCAGAAGTTATTTCTGAGCTGCATAAACATATCATGCTGTTACAGTTCACACTTCGTTAAAGAAAACACACTGTGGAGATACCATAACTCAATACACAAGCAACAATCCAGTATCAAATGTTTGATTAACACACCAGTTTGGAACAAGTTCACTTTTATGTAGACTTCATAGCAAAATGCAGAAAATGATACACTGAAATGATAAGTATGACAAATGTTATAGTAGCTGCACTGAACTAAACCGCTCTCTGAAATAGGTGGCATTTTCAGCTGTTGGAACAGCTGAATATATTCAGCCTTAGACTTTCCTGAGGCAAAGTTAAAAAGCATAGAAATAGTGCCAGGCACATTGCATTCACATCTTGCATTTCATCAGCCAATTTCTCCTTATAAATACAGGAAGCCTCCTACTATTGGAAAAGCAGGCCAGATTGGACTAGGTATGTCAGAATGGTTATTTAAGAAATGTTTCATGTATTTCTAAATTGCAGTGTAAGAGGTTAAGCACAAAAACTTCTCCTGAAGTTTTCTCCATGATTTAACAGTTTGTTTTTGATGTCATATGTAATGTTTATGTGCAACATGCATTGCATTTTAACAGAACGTATGTCTGTAACAAAAGCATTACACCATCAAACATCTTGTTTGCCTATTTTTCCATTCAGGTGTTAAAACTGACTAGAGTTAAGAACAGCATTCCCCAAACATCTCCCCAAGCTTAAGTTACATGCAACCTTAGTAAGCAGCATTTATTTTTACATCCAATTCCAACAAAAGCATTTTCTTCTACTTCAATAACGGTCTGGATATGTGAGATATACCAAGAAATCAGTGGTTTTGTCACATTTGTTCACTTTTCCTGGCTTCATCAAAAGTATGGTGTTCTTCTTGAAGATACACATAGGCATTATAGGTCAACAAGCTGGTGAGAATCCCAGCTAAAAGCATTTACCAGTGAGGTGACAGTACAGCAAACTTCAGCTATTCCTCAACTGTTGTTGAGGGAAAAAAAGTTGTAGCAGCTGCTGAGAAAGGAAAATCTTCAAAATGAAAATAACTCCTACAATCCTTTTGCAAATTTAAAATAAAAAGGGCTCTATTTGTTACAGACATGTTAACTGGATTCATGTTTGCCAAAAGGAGTCAAAGCTTGGCAGTTGTCTCCATTAAATAGACAGTATGAATCCAGAAAACAGAATATTTTTAATTGAAAGGTCTTCCTTTGGAACTACAACCATATTTAAATTCCAATAAATGTTTTTGTTCTCTGCTGAGTAGGTAGAAAGTAACAGAATATTGAAAAAGCCTTAAGAAATCCATTTGTGGGGAAAAAATAGCTTATGGATTTGATAACAAACAGCTTTAAGTCTTGATTAAGCAGATTGACAGAACCAAAATATTAAGATTCAATCAGGCAATATACTTTAAAAAACCCTACACATGCTATTGCTACTTTTTAATTCTGATCACTCTTTCCTATTTTGGTTGTGCCTCCACAGCGTATTTCTTCAGCTGTTGTTAATGAAATAGAAGTGCAGAGCACAAGAGGACCATGTGGCTTTAAAATGGCACAGGGCTTCTGTGCAGGTCAACACCATGTTCTGTGGAGAACTCTCTCTCATCTTGCATATAAATTATAAAGCAATTCTAAGGTCTGTAATTATCATCTTTTGCAACACTGCAAGTGTTTCTTCATTTCACAGCTTCAGTTTTCACACTAAAAAAATATGATTGCAATATTTTATTCCCTGACTGCAAAGTTACAGACAAGCCCTGTGCTGTACAGTGCTATCAAACCTCAACATACAAGCATGCCTCCAGCCTCCCATGCACCTCCCATGATAACATTAGCTAAATTAACTCACAAATGCTTGACTTTTGATAGGAGGACTAAGTAATGGCAAACTTACATCCAGGTAGGAGAAAAAAATCCTCTGGCCATAAATATTAACAATTATGCAAACAAAGAGGGAGAACATTCCTCTTCCTTCTACAGAAAGCAAGGAATTATCAGCAACATTTTATTGTTTCTGCTTATAACTACTGGACCCAAGTCAACCTCACTTCCCATCTACTCACCAGGTACCAGAAGGGTAACTATTTAAGCACTGGATAAGCAGCACCATAAAACAACTATCCAGTTCCGTTATGATAGTTCAAACTTCACAGGAAAAAAAGGACCTATTACAGAAAATCACCCTATGTCTGAAGATACTTCGGTGGAACCAGAGACTTATTTATACATCTATCCATCACCTTGTGCTCAGCACAATTTACATATATATAGCTTTTAAACATCACTACTTTTTAAGCTGCAAGCACTTACAGGGAAGAAGGCTACCAACCCTATAATACTGCACAGAATTTCAATAATTAAGGTATAAAATACTGTGAAGAATGAGGATTCCTTTACTATGATGATTAGTACCCATATTCCTGGCCAACATAAAAGCCACAGCCCTATAAATGTACTTCTCATTTCTTTCTCTGAGATGGGTTCTGGGTAAGAACATCCCCAGCATGTAGATGCATGTCTGCTCCTTTGAGAGCATCCTGAGCTCTGATCACTGCCAGCAGGAGCTGACTGCAGTAGAACCCTTGGCAAAGAGTGAGAAACTTGGTTTCTCACCTGAGCAGCAGCACTCCATTTTCAAGAGGCTCCAGCACCCACCCTGACTGCAGGGGCCAGGTGCAAACACTAACCAGTAATCAGATACCAAACTGCACTGGAAAGACTGAAAACTTTACTCCCTAGAAGGAACATTTAGAATTAAGTTTATATCAGCTGCAGGACAAACCTTGCACTTTCCACCTCCAGTTAAGAGTTCCAAACATCCTTGGAGACTTTCCTTGGTATGAAGAATAATCAACAAAAGCACTAATTGAGGCACAACAACTAAGAGGAACATGAAAAATGGGCTCAATTTCATGAATTCATATAGTTGTGGAAAAAAAACCAACCTGAATATTGTGTGAGAAGAACAGCTGTGAAATGAAAAGGTGCATACTAAAGCAGTAAGATAACTTGCTTGTAAGTTACGGATATTTTGACTTCACATAAATTTAAAATTGAACACAACTATGTATGCTACAAAGCTCTTCTACTGCAACATTTTAAAGCAAATGAGAAACTGGCAATCACACATTCAAATGTGAACTACCTTTGATTTAAAAGTAAGCAAAGTGTGTAACTGAGGTCCTATATTGAAACAGAATTCAGTAGTGAACTGGAGAAAAAGCAGCAAATCCACATACTTGTAGGAAATAAATACAGCAAAGTCTTGCTAAGCATAATGAATGCCAAACTTGTTTGTCTTTCTTACTCTGTAGGACTTGCACAAATGCTGACAATACATATTTGCACAGGATTCCTTTATTCCAAGACACAGGCAAACTTTATTCACTTCACTGCAAGCTAACTGCATCACAGTCAAAGACAGCAATAATTCAACTAAAGGGCTTTCTTTTACTGACTTATAAAAGTGACCTCTTCGAAGATGGCAATGTAAGAGTTCCCCTGGGATGTCTTCAGAAAGCTCCAACCTCCTACTTGAAGATCAGCACAGATGCAGAATCCTTCATCCATTCTGTTACAACTTGGTTATCCATCTTTAGACTGTAATCGCTCACCGAGTAAATTAAAACTCTGATGAAATTACAAATTATTCCTTAGTTCCAGTCATAACCAAGCAACGTGTGAGAGGTAGTTTGTTTCACAGCAGCTAAAATTCTGAACTTCACTACAAATCATTTTTAACAAGTCAGTCATTTGCTATTTTTAAGTCCATTCCCAAACAAGAACCAAGCTTGATGCCAAGTGGATGTATGACAGTTTTAGAGAGATTGACTTCTTAGAGGTACTACAAGCATAAGAGCATCATTCTCATACTAAAAAAAGGTTTTGAAGTACTTAAGCATTCAGCAGTATAGTAAACATCCATTTAAACTGCCTGTGTATGAAATACAGTAAACTCTTGGATCACTCTAGAATAAGGTTAAAAAAAAAAGCTGTGTTAAGCTTTCAGTGAGTACTCACATATTGAGCTATCTATCCTGAACATGCAGCCCAACCTCCAGTAGAGTTTAGGAAGCAGTTAGTTATAAAACAGATAGAAGTGCAGAAACAAACAGCTACAAACAAAAGGTAACATCAGTATTACATACTTGCATACTAACATGTTACATTTTCCTCTGTGATGAACACACAGCAAGTGCAGGGGCTGCCCTGACACTGCCACTATCACCACACAGCTCAGGAATAAGGCAGATGCAAACACCTACAAAGGTGGACAGGAGGACCCCCTGGGAAAGAAGGAGGTTACCATTTTTCTGCAATGGAGAAAGAATGACAATGTGTCAGTCTAGACTAGAACACATCATGGTGCCTGAGAGGTCCATTCTTTGTCCCTATGCAACAAGGGAAAGACCACAGGTTATAAGAAGCCATCCTTCATAGTGAATTCAGAGTGTAAAAGAAAATGCACTGAGATAGAAGGCAGAAAAAACAAATAAAACAAAAGCATAGGTAGTAACAAACCAGCAACATCACAGTTAAAGATCTGTTAAGAAGAGGCACAAATTAACATTAAGAGGTCTCCTTACTCTCTGCTCATAAAATAATGTTGCCTGAAGTTCATTAAGCTACTATTAAGTGTTATAATGCTACACATTAACGGCACTACAGAGAAAATAAACAGAGTAAATGATGGAATGCCCTACTCAGAAGCCAGCTGCAAAGCTAGTTGTATGAAAAAAGCAGAGAGACAGCCAAACCACAGATCCATCAACAGACAAAGTAGAGAAGTTTTTGTCTACAAAGTAAACACAGTATTCCATGGTGTACATAGTTGAGCTTTTGCATGAGAGCATCTTCTGTGACCTCTATAGCTCAGACCTTTTATTTTACCCAGTTATTTCTAGAGGACCCCAGTAACTTGGTGACTGTCAGTCAGAATGCTGCCTGGCATGAAGCAATGGTGTTACTTCTTTTGGCAAATGGTTCTAGTGAATAAACTTACAAGTTCATTTTATTTCAAATTAAATTTTATTTTAAACTTCTGATTCCACGCACTGCTTCTTCCTTATGCCTTTCTCAACTAGATGAATATTTCCTCAAATTACTGCTTTTCCCCAGGCCCGCTCCTTACATCTTTTAATCACCTGCCATCTTCTCCAACAGCTTACTGAAGTCAAGGGACCAAAAGAAACAGATTCTGCTTCTACTGCTCCACAGGCAAACAAAGAACTGTTTTGTTTGCCTACATGTCCTCACACACATCAGTCATTCCAGTGGAGCCTCACAGTGCAGCTAGCTAGGCTGGTTATTATAGCAAGTTGTTTTCCCAAAGCCTCTCATCCTGTCTCAGCAGCTTCTGTAGCTCAGCAAATAGCTGCACCTTACCCAGCAGTACATTATACCAAGCTTCACACAGTCATGTCTATACCAGACTTGTGCAGCAAAGCCTTCAGAGCTTTTAATATGCATCCGCAGGCAGAAAAAAGCTTCTGCTCACCACCCTGTTTTCTGTAGTGGCCTCTTCTGGTTGAGGAAAGAGGACCAACCCTTGGCCAGGTGGGCACAAAGTACTGCCATCACCCAAGCAGGAACAGTCTGCTCTAACAATGTGGACAAACATGAACTCCTGACACCCAATAGAGCGACAGGAGAAAGCAGGGCATGTAGAGCAACATTTACACTTTGAGGGAATGTCTGGAAGGAAGAATTATAAGAAAAATGTCAGAGGCATAAACGAAAGCAAACCTAACATATCTAGACAGTCTCTACTTGAGAACTCTGTTCTGCCATTAGATAGTATTTCACTTCAAGAATCTTGAATGACTACATTTAAACAGGACATTTCGCTAGCCTTTCAGATTAAGATCTGGAAATAAAATATCTGTTAGGTATATTATTTACAAGAAGGCAATCCTTTTTGTCTAGAAGAAAACTGGAAACACAGCCTCAACATCACAGCACACTTCACGTTGTTGGCTTTGAAGTGTCAACTGATTTGTAATGAGAAATTTTGTTATTCCAGATTGACCTTGACTATTACATATTTATATAATTGTAACTCCCAAAGATGCTTGAGACAAACTGCACATGTAAGGTTGTTCAGAAATTAATGCACTTGGAAATTCAGATGAACACACTCAGGTGTTCATTATATCAATGTACTGGAAGTTGCCATGCCTACACTAAGAACATGTCGAGGAGCTCCTGAGCTGCTAGTGTACAGCTTAGCACTTCAAGGTAACAGCCTGGCCAGCTCAGCAGCTCCTTTACAGACAGCCTCCTCCAACCTCTCCTGTGTGGGAACCATAGGAGAAGGATACAACAGATAGCTTCAGACAAACTAGCTACTGCCATTCAGCCCACAGTTAGGAAGTCAACCTGTCTGTATTCTGTGTAGCAGCAAGGCAAAGGCTACATGCAAGTATCATAAATTTTTATTTACCTGTTTAAAACAAACGTTATGAATATAAACTTATTCTGATGAATATATACTCAAGTGCTTGCCTAACACCTGGTCCACATCTTCAAGATTTCTGAGTGTACAGTGCTGTGACAGTTACAGGAAACATTAGTCCAGCTTTCAGCTTTAACATCGCATGGCCTCCTTCATGCAAACTTCAAGTTCCATTAGCACTTGTATTTATTTCTTACAGAAGCAATCATATTACAAATATTCCTCCTATTCCAGTAGAAAGTACCAAGAACACTGAATCAGCATTATGCAGCTTTTAGATTGAGATTTCACTCCTACTGCCTTTAGTACAAATGTACAAATTCAGTAGAAATGACCATTTCAGGCTTTTAGGGCCCAGACTCTTTAGTGAGTAGAAAGATGAAGTTACTCAAGAAAAGGGTGATTCTGCAAGATGTAGATCTGGCATCAGGTTTTACTCCATAGAAGAAATCATTCAGCAGTCATCCCAAGTTTCAGTTCAAAGATCCATTTTACAGTTTTGAGGATTTCTTTAATAAAGCAATGAGAGAATCTTTAACTTGAAGGCAGGGTTAATGTGATATGGGCTACTTAATGAAGAGAGCAGCCGCTTGGTAAAAAGCCATACAGCTTGTCTAGAGAAATAAGTCACTCCTATTCTAAAGGTCATCAGAATAAGAATTCATGACTCCTCATAACCAAATTAGATGGAATACCCAAGTTTGCTGCAGGCATCTTTACAAATATTCAGAGTTAATTAATCTGTCCAAAGTTGTTTCCAAATAATTAAAACTGAAGCTATGTCTATGAAGTAGAAAAGAGGAAAAACTGGACCAAATTATACAGAAGGGAGAACAGCAGGCCGACTTATTGAGACACTGACTGTATTTTTGAATTAGATTTTGATTATAAGTGAAGGGAATATTGGCCATGCCAGTTTCAAAGATAAAGTAATTCCAGAATGGCTTTTCCAGTGTCTGCTCTGCTTTTGTATTTTACAGGGACTAACAGTGACCAAAAACTTCAAAGTTCTGCTTGAGAAAGAACACACTGACAAAAAAAAAAAACAGCTAAGATCTGAATTCCCACTCCAAGAAAATGATTTTCTTTAGAACAGTTCCTAACTGGTGTAACAATGCTTGAAGTGTCAAGGAGCCCTTCTAATACAGGCCAATGCTTACAACAGTCATATAACTTTAGAAGTCAATGATAGAATTTATTTTCTTCCAACAATTCTCAAAAGCAAAAAGCAAACTGGCATTAACACAAATGTTGAGCTAAGTATCTCGGAAGGATCGTGCATCTACTTAATCACTGATCTAAGACCATTAATTTGCAAAACTGATTGGCATGCAGAACCTACAAAGCAAGGTCAAGTTAACTTTTCTTAGTGGTTTAAAACTATTTATTTCAACTCAAGTGCTCTCTTGCATCTGGAACTTCATTGCCAGTGCTCCCCCAACACTTACCATAGAGCATAGCAGTCTTCTACCTCTCAGATTTTTGAATCATTTGCTCCCTTACCTAACCCACAGTATAAATTTAAAGCACTTATTTCAGAAAAAAGTGACAGCACAACTTGCCCAACACATGCAGTAAGGCAGGAAAGTTTATCACGCTATAATAAACTCAGCAAAGAAAGAATATTTACAGCACAGTGACAATTTCAGAATCTAATTTGTTTTTCACAATATTGGCAAAAATCGCTGTTATTACATATTAAACAGAACATAAGGAAGCTTTTTCCTGCCTAGCTTGTTAAATAGAGGCTAGAAAAAGCACTGAATTTATAAAACAACCCTCCAACAAACAAACAAAGATTGCACATTTAATCACAAAAACTTCACTACAAAGAGCAACCAACTTCCTACTAAGACACTACACCTCCAGAATTAGGTTAGAGCCAGCAGTGTGCTCTTGGAGCTCAGAAAGCAAATGGTATCCTGGGCTCCATCAAAAGAAGGGTGGCCAGCAGGGACAGGGAGGTGATTGTCCCCCTCTACTCTGCTCTTGTGAGGCCCCATCTAGAGTACTGTGTCCAAGTGTGGAGCCCCCAGTACAAGAAAGACAGGGAGCTGTCGGAGAGGGTCCAGAGGAGGGCCATGAAGATGATCAGGGGACTGGAGCACCTCCCTGTGAAGACAGGTGGAGGGAGCTGGGCTTGTTCAGCCTGGAGAAAAGAAGGCTGTGGGGTGACCTCACTGCAGCCTTTCAGTATCTAAAGGGAGCCTACAAACAGGAGGGGAATCAACTCCTTGAAAGGGGAGATAACTGCAGGATGAGGGGAAATGGTTTTAAGTTGAGGGAGGGGAGATTCAGGTTGGATGTCAGGGGGAAATTCTTTACAGAGAGAGTGGTGAGGTGCTGGAACAGGCTGCCCAGAGAGGCTGTGGATGCCTCGTCTCTGGAGGTGTTCGAGGCCAGACTGGATGGGGCCCTGGGCAGCCTGGTCTGGTATTGAATGTGGAGGTTGGTGGCCCTGCATGTGGCAGGGGGTTGGAGCTTCATGATCCTTGAGGTCCCTTCCAACCCTGGCCATTCTGTGAGATCTGCTGATCAGCTAGTGGCACAGAACTGTAACAACATTTAAATCAGTAGAACGTGGGATGGCAACACTAAGTTTAAAGACAACTCTGCCAGCTAACTGAATATATGAACCTGTAAATGAAAATATACATTTTTTATGTTGGTGTTGCACTGCAAGGTCACAGTGGAGCCAGAGTAGGATCATCATCAAGTGTAACAAGCTGATACTGATGAGCTTCATTCATATGCAAAGAAAGAAACACCTTTAACATCCAGCTTCTAACTTCAATCCAAACCATTTTTTTCACATCATTAGGGAGTCAGAAAACATCAAGAAAAAAAGTGCAATAGAATCCTGTCCCCCCTACATTTATTTTGGCACAAGCATGACATTTCTGTCCTTGATTGTCAGCTCTTATTTTAACATGACTCATATTTTGATATACATAGCCAAGCAGTACTGCTGGTCCTTCAAGACATGCCATACAGAATACACAGTATTAGCTTTAGCTCCTGTGTAATGATTTATAACCTTCTGTCTTATATAAGCTGTGCACCAAAAACTTATTCCTACATTGAGCTAGTTAATTCTGGCATTTCAACTTCCATATGATTTTCACATCAGCACTTTTCATAGCCATTTGCTTCCTAGCTTATAACCACAACTTTCAAGTTCTTATCTTCCATGAGACGAATTCAAGAATCTAATTCCTGTTAAGATATTTAATGTAGTAAGCAGATCAGAATTTGCCTCAGTCCATCAATAATTATTAAAATTAGACACTATGGTGAGTCAACCTGCAAGCAAACTGTCTGCTGTGTACTACTGGCAAACATATGAATGATTTAATGGCTTTTGGCCACTGACACAGAGTAGCTTCTAAGCTGTTTCCACCCATGAAGTACCATAGCAGCTCTGCAGGTCTCCTGGCATTCAGAAGCCACGTAATGAACTTGAAACACACAGGCTGAAACTTGTTCCCAAGACTGGTCTAACAACAATTGAAAAATACTTAATCTAGGATCCCCAAGGTGCAACTGAAATGGAAAAAGCTCAGCCTTTTAAACAACAGCAAATACCACATTTTGCCATTTGGTCTGCAACCATAAAAACAAATCACAGAATAGCTAAGGTTGGTAATTCTCAAAATTCGGTCCAACCCCCTTGCTCAAAGGAGGGTTGAGTAGAACAGGTTACTTAGGACTGGTTTTAAACATCTCCTAGAACAGAGATACTCCATGCCCCAGTATGTCTGCTGGGGACCTGGAACACCAGGGAAGTCTAAGGAGTGTTGAGTAGAGGGGATGGATCACATTCTTCCACTTGCTGGCAACATTTATCCCAACGCAACCCAGAACGCTGTTAAGTTGGTTCTGTCAGAAAGGTGCATTGCTGTCATGTCCAGCTTGCCCACCAGCCTCACCACCCATCATCCCCTTCCCCTTCTGCAAAGCTGCCTTCCAGCCACACACAGCACACACTGGTGGCATGGAGTTACACTTGCCTAGGTGTGGGACTCCCTTCACAAAGCCTCGTGAGGTTCTTGCTTGCTCATTTATCCAGTTCAAGGTACCTGCAAGGGGAGCACAACCTTCTGCTGTATCAACCACAGACCCTAGCTTCCAGCACCTGCAGACTTTCTAAGGACAGTCCCATCACCTACCTCATGATGAATGACACTCAGCAGTATTGGATCCAGTTGTGACTTCTGTTCTACCTCACTTGTGACTGGCCTTAAACTGAATGTAAGGTTGTAACAATCACAATTCTTTGATCCTAGCTGCTGTGTTTAAAAAAAAAAAAAAGGACCTGCTCTTCATTTATAACAGCTCTGGAATTGAGAAAGAGTTGCCCCCCAGACATGGGAAAAAGAAAACCAGAAGTATAAAAAAGCAAAAGGAGAGAATCACAAAAACAAAATTAAAAAAGTGAAAACAAGAGCTGCTCTCAATCATGCAGACATTGTAGGACTTTTTCCAGATTCCTGCTTAAGAGTATAATGCCTACTGAGCAGTAATTATATTGTCTTGGTATGTAAAAAAAACAGGTAATAGACATAACCAGATTTACAGCAGAAAATGTGATCCTGAACTCTGCAGTGGTAGAGACATTTATCAAAATTACAGTTGAGACTACAGTAAACAGAAAGATTACTGGGGATCAGAGAAAAATATCATGATATTTTGTAATCTCCAGAGCAGAGTTGCATTACTAAGCATTAGAGAATGACTCAGTGCCCACATCTTCCAGCAAGAGAGGAATAAAGAGCAGAAAAGCAGTCTGTTACTGAACTCAAAACACTGCAAATTCTGTGCAACTATCAAGTCTCATTATCCTACTGCTGCAAAACCCATTTACTGTACTGTAAAAGACCAATACAATGTTGAGATACTGAGGGAGGTATATCCTCAGTCAGAGTAAATGTGAGCATTAAGTGCATAGTTTTAGCAAGCTGGAAGAAATAGGCTCACCACATGTATAACTAAGTTGCATTACACTTGGATATTATGTAAATAAAAATATTTCAGCTTGGAGGCAACAGTTAAATGAGCTTATTTGAAAATAAACAAAAACAAAAGCTTCTGTTCAGTAGAGTAAAAAGCTGAGAGGCTTCACAAGTGCAATGTCTCACACCACTGTCTTGTAATCTATCATAAGGAACTTCCATGTCCATGTCTAAACCAAATCTCTGTCCATTCCATTGTGAATGCTCCATCCCTGGAGGCATCCAAGACCAGTCTGAATGGGGCTTTGGCAACCTGGTCTCGTGGGAAGAGTCCTGGCCTATAGCAGGGGATTCAAACTGAACGACCTCAAAGGTCCCTTCCAACCCAAACCATTCTATGACTACTTATTCAAGCATATTTTTCCCCTTCATAGTAAGCCAGAGGTGCTGCTGACCAGCTGTGATTACAGCATCCCTGAATGGAACAACTGTCTTGCTCTGCTCTAACCATTCAGCACAACAAATTTTTCAGCAAGTAAGAGCAAAATTATTTCCTATTAACAATTAGTAACTCATTTCTTCTTCCCTTCAACCTCTTTTTGTTTCTTCAATGGTGTTTACTATTATCAATGCAGACTGAGCAGGATCAGACTGGCAAGCCCAGGAACAACAGGCCCACGCATTCTAATTTGACATCACTAACTAAAATCTCTTCACCTCAACTGGCTCACTGAGATGCTCAGCTACATCACATAGGAGAAGCAAAGTACATACTTCACAATACCACTTAACTCTGCAACTATCACCACAGACAAATAATTTTAAGATGAACTACATACCTTCTGGCATTAAGAACACAAAAAGAACTTAAAAAAAACACCAAGAATGACTGAGGAGCAAATAGTAAATGCTACCTAAAGTTTAGCAAAACAAGACTTTAAGGGAACAGCAATTTGTTAAAATCAGTTTACAGGACCAAAGAAGGGCAACAAGGCTTGCAAAGGGCTTGGAAAATATGCCCTACAAGGAGAGACTGAAGGAACTGGGGCTGTTCAGTCTGGGGAAAAGGAGGCTGAGGGGAGACCTTATTGCTTTCTTCCAATATCTGGAAAGTGCTTACAGCAAGAGTGGGGTTGGTCTCTACTCACTGATGACAGGACAAGGGGAAATGGCCTCAAGCTGCACCAGGATAAGTTTAGTTTGGATATCAGGGAAAATTTCTTTACAGAAAGGGTTGTTAAGCACTGGAATAGGTTCCCCAGGGAGGTGGTTGAGTCACCATCCCTGGATGTGTTTAAAAACTATTTGGATGTGGTGCTCAGGGACATGATTTAGCAGAGGGTTGTTAGAGTTAGGGTAGTATGGTTAGGTTGTGGTTGGACTCGATCTTTAAGGTCTCTTCCAACCTGAGCAATTCTATGATTTAATAATGTGTGCGTGGTTATAAGTGGACAGAAGTGCAGACTCATCATAGCATTAAGAAGCTATGCCAAGGTGTGTGAAATCTAGACTATTATGAAACATTTCAAACACTTAAGCATTTATGAGACAGAAGCAGAACCAAGCAGATACCAAATGAAAAGGAAAAGGACAACCACAGAATTTTAGATGGGGAAATAAAGAGAACTGCATAAAATCTGTGCTTACTATACACAGGCTACTTAAATACCTCAATCATATGTCAATTTATTTTCTAAAGTGTAAGTCAGCATGCATTAGGTACTAGGATACAATACAACAGTTGTTCCAGCAATCAGCATATGCTATCCTGCCCAATCACCTACACAAGTCATTCAAGACAAATGGGAGGCTCTACCAAATGCTTAATCAGCAGCCTACACACCTTGGACAAGAAATTCAGCATGACATTTGCAGAAAAAAATCTTATATTTTAAAAGCCAAGGAGTTCATTTAGAAGCATTTAATTTGTGAATAAAAGTTTTGCTTTCAATTTCAGCTTATTAAATACACAGAAATATGACTTATGTGAAGTAAGGAAAACATACTCAGCCCTAGAAATACCAATAGATAAATAATAGTAAGAAAGTTCATGAAAAAGCTGCTACAGAACTGAAGCAGCTTGTTTGTATTTACTAGCTTCCTCCTTAGTACCAATTTGTAGCATACATTACCAACCTCAATACCACTTTGTCTTGCTAGTTTTACAGCTGTGTTGTAGTAGCCACAGCGTAGGAGGTGTTCCACCATCATACGGTCCATACGTTTCTTCTTCCACATGTTTGCAGCAGCTGGCTGGTCACTACTGTGTTCTTTCAGGTGTTCAATCCTACGTTTGCAGAGTTTTGCACTCTCATCTTCAGCCTGGATTGACTCAACTGCCTAAAAAGCAGAAGTTAACAGGAACAAATCAGGGCTATACAATTTCAATTGGCTTTTAAAAAAATAAAGTAGGAAATGTTCGTATGCATTCTTTATATAGTTACTCTTTATGTAGTTACTCTTGATAGTGTTTCATTTAGAAAGACAAATCTCATGGTAGCACATCAGTTTCAGCACAGTTGGTCCACTTTTGAGACACTGGCATACTATTAATGGACACTTTTGACATAAGTTACTTATGAGCACATGCACATTTAACCAGTTGCTTTTTTCCTACTAGCTGAATGTTAAGCAGGAAAAAAACCAAAATCCATTTGACATAAAGTTGTCTAATAACTTACACAGACCTTCATGCAGGTTCACAGTCACCTGGAACTCTTGAATTTCCACATCTAACTTGTGCATGGCTTCTTCCTCAAGCAGCTGTCCTACTAAATTACTCCTACTAAAGAGTAGCATAGAGTAAACCCACATTATTTCTAATGTAATGGAGCCATTTTAATCAGTCCCTACATGAATGAAAATTATACAAACATTTGGCCTTTTAGCAACTTTAATCCAAGGGTCTTAAAGGAATTTTTCCAATATTATTATCAGTACCAATGTGGTATGATTTTACTTCTACCACTCTGGAAGCACATCTCTTTCCCATCTGTGATATCTCACCAGCACTGCAGTTTCAAGTTGGGCTAATTGTGGTAATTTAAGCTTGCTTGCTTTGTGTTTGAGCACCTGCATGGCTACAGGAACAGGAAATACCATGAAGCTTTCTCATTCAGGCACAGAGCAAAAAACCTGGGTAACTTTAGTCAGGGCTCCCTTCTAAGTACTCAAATTATGCACTCAGGCTACAATATCATCCCCAGCTGACACCTTCAGCTGGGGAAGCACAGGTTGATTCTAATCACTTCTACAATGTATGTTCATCTACAAACTTCCATCTAAAACACCAGTCACTATACAAGATGTTTTGCTGTAATTCATAAAAATAACCCAGCTTGCAGAAATTTATATGACTGAACTCACCTTTATTTTGTAACATATAGTCTGGAGATCAGTATTTCATTTATGTTAGAGGTTTTTTTCCTCCCCTTTTCAGCAAGTAAACAAACCAAAACATATTTTCACTTCTCAGAAGTCTGCAGCACTATCAGATGTGAAGACAACCAAGAGAATTACTCTGAATACAACAAGGAGAATTCAAGGCAACCAGGCATAAAACGTTGAACCTGTTCTCATTTCAAAGGGCTCACTTCATATGGTTTTGTACCTGGATTTATACAGCTCTTGCTGTTTGGGCTTCTTTTGATCCTTCTAATGCAGACAAACACTACAGAATATTCTTCAAAACTCTCTTAAGTCTATCTGGACTTGCCCTGCTGGACATTAATAAAACTTGAAGGAACAAGCATATAAAAAAAGGGATAAAAAAGGAAAAACAAAGGTCTAAGCTTCTCCAAGACCATTTTCAGAGCCCAAAAAACCCACTGTGCTGAAAAGCTCCTTTTTAAGAGGGAGGAAGGTGTTAGGTAAAGGATCCATCTAGTTCTATTATGGCCATCTCAGCAGTTCATCAGATCCTTGTCTAAATACAGGAGGAAGCAGAGATCCCACCTGTATCCAAAGGCCCTAAAGAAAACAATCATTTTTGCTCCTGGCAGGGATTACAGAGAAGACAGTTGGGAGTCTTCAGCAGAAGCTGAAGGATCTTTATCTCAGAAGACTTGCTGTTGGTTAACAGCCATTTATTTTTTGCCAGTTGTCCTTCCTGAGAAGATGCAAGATTTCCCACAGTCTCTCAAAGCAGTTAGAAAACAAATGAGCCATTACAATGAAGCCTTGGACCCAAAGCACTCAACAGTGCCTTCAGACACACTCCCAAAGTCAGCAGATTTAATAAGTAAATAACTTACTCCTCCACATCATTACTACAAACCTACAAGCAAAAATCTAACACCTCTTTTAGAAACCGTAATTTCTTTCTGTACACAAGTGAAAAAAAATCCACTGCTTTTAAAACCTCTTGAAGTCTCACAAACCAAAGATGAAAATACAACAATTAGATTTATGAAGGGTTTTGCAGCTCAGCTATTTCAATGCCTAAATAACCTGCTCAAGTAGAAAACTCCAAACTAACACGACAGTGTTGTTCTCACATTACAAACCTCTGAAGTATTTTGATGCTTCACTTAATAGTCTCAAGATCTATATCTGTTTGCTACTTCATTTAAGTTTTAATGAAATGCCTTCACTAACATTTGTTTATTTTTAGAGAAGCACTGCTCTAATGCCAAGCAAGAGAGCTATTTTCATTCTTCTGTATTATATATGTCAAGTAATTTTTCTGATGAATTTCAGGATGAGTAATATTCCCATCCAAAACATAGATGCACTATTCTACATATGTTTATAACCCACTGTTTTCAGAAACATGCAGTATAAGCACAAAAGTCTGGATACATTTCATATAAGCATTCTAGTTTAGCAGCTAGAAGTGTTACTCTCCTGAACTTGGTTTAAAATGCTTCTAGCAATACTCCCAAGAAACCTTCCAACCTGCTGGTTCATTGTCTACAAGAAACATTCAAGTCACCAATCCAGAGCAATTCTCACTTTCCTGTTATGAATCCTCAGCACTGTGTACAACATCCACCGGGGTTTGTGTATTTTCCAGACTCCTCTTTGACTTGATTATCCTCAAGTGATAAATGAAAACAACTGCACAAATCTTTCCGTTAAGTGAGCGGGAATTGATACAAAAATTCATTCTGTTGCTGTTTCTGTTCTGTATGCAGAGAAATTGATTTTCAAGACTATAAGCACATGAATTTTACTTCTCCATTTTTCCTGTTCAGTTACAGAGCATCACACTGTTCATAAGTGCCGTGAAGCAAGGTTCAGTACATTCTTAGGTTTCCCTGTGCATTCTATATTCTATGCTTACAGTGCATACTTTGAGAAACAAATCAGAGCAGACAGCAATGCAGAAAAACACTCAAACTTTGCAAAGCTAAAGCAGTAACCAGGCAGAACACCCCTTACCTTTCGTTTCAGCACGCTGAGTTTTTCAACTACTCCATCTAGGAGACTAACAACAGAATCCACAGCAGGACAACTGCTCAGTGTCTTTTCCAGCTCTGCCACAACCATCGTAACGTGACTTGTCTCTCGGTCAATGTTTTTCTGCGCAGCTCGAAACCGTTTGTTCAGTGTTTCATATGGCACCTGAATGAGAAATACAAAGCCATTAGATTTCTGTATTTAAAAAAAGTCAGGTCTTCTAAAGCTTAGAGAGGCCACTGATTTGATTCAGTCAGGAGAATACCCAGGTTCCAGGACGTGACAAGTTTAGTTAATGGCCTGAGTTTTCATTTCAAAGCCCTTATTTAAGCTCTCAGCATGGTGCTAACACACTTCAAAGATCATGAAAAACAGTGACAGGAAATAAGCTTGGAGATTTTCTGATACCTATGTCACTTATCCTGCCTCAACTGTAACAAGCACCAATGAAAACAGAAAGCAAGGAAATGTGTGTTTAAAGGAAAGCTACAACTAAACTACCAAAAAGAGATCACCCTTCAGAACAGGACTTTGATGGGTTCTTTCCAGCAGTTCACAAGATAACTGCAAACCACGTTCTAGAAAAACCCATGTGTTATGCATATTGACTCCCGAAACTGTTACAAATGGTACATCAATAGTCATTCAGGAAATGCAACAGATACTCGTTGCCTCTAAGCACAAAAGACTACTTAAGACCACTTTTCAATACTAGATCTGCTATAAATATAATGCCAAGAGGACCTTCATGCAAGTAAATTTCCCTTCAATGAAAACACCTACTCCATATGACTCAGTTCACTCAATTACTTTAAAATTCCATACCTTGGTTTAAAGACTAATTGTTCTTGGAGGTCTCCTCTTATTTGTTCCATGTCTTTACAAAACATTCATATCAAAACTGCTGTTGATGGCAGTTAAAAGCACATATGGGAACAGCTTACAGCCTGGTCAAGTTCTATGGTACTAAAAGAACTGGACAGAACAGCGTTCAGCAGTTCCCCATCATGACGCTTCCACGACAGTGAGCACAAGCAACTCAAACCAAGTTCTGTCAGAACTCTTCTGTTACTTCAGAGCTCCAACGGTAACACAGGCTCTAGAACTAAGCATTCTACTACTGCACACATAACTCATCTGTATCTTATCTTGAAGAAGTCCACTGGGTCGTTACTGTAATCCTGATTGCTTTTTCACTGACGAAAGGCATAACTTGACTGACCACCAGACTCGTGACTGAAGATAAAATGGGAAATACAGATCAGAGTTCTGTTTGGTACATATCACGTGTATGTTGGATTACAAATCCCTCCAGTTTCATCATTGCTAATCACATTTTATCAAGTCCGTGTCCACTTTCTTCCTTCTAATCATCTGCATGCAAGAAAGTATCCCCAGGGTCCATCCCTTCCCAGGCTCTAGGGAACAATGACACAGCACAACCACTGCAATTCACAATTAGAAATCCACTGAGAAACAGCTCAGGCTCAGCACGAGGAAGATGAGCTTCCTAAGACTTCACATGACCTGTAACAGGTGGATCTTATTTGCCGTGGGAGTGTAACAATATCTTGCTAAGGTACAAGAGGACTCTTCTTCCTGTCAGAAACACTGCAGTGATCTATGAAGTGTTTTCTTTTTTTTGCCACCTCAGAGACCCAAAAGACACAACAAACCTTTACCATGGGAAGAACCACTATGAAATACTATTTTTCCCTGTAACGCTCCTAAAAAAAAAAATATCCCAGCACCACAATCCCCCAAACTGAAACTATGTGAAATGAAACACCACAAAAGGCTTGTTAATGCCTGCTAGCCTACATCATGGTCCATCGTTAGCCCTCACCTTCCTTTCTGACTTCCACAAAAATAAAATAGTTTTAGAGCTCCTCTGCAGATACCACGCATTGCATAGGGGCACAGGGTTTTGAACAGGCTTCATAGAAGCAAAGCTTGTTTCCAGATCCACAGCTCAATGCCAGACAACACTCTGACAGTACCTTCCTTGCACTCCCCCCTTCCTGTTCTTACTATTCACTGAAAAATACATTTTCTTCAGTTACCTGTATTTACTGGGTTTACCTCCTGCAAGCATTTTGCCCGTCAGCTTTCCACACCACACCGAAGAGATGCTTCAGTCGACACCTGCAGAAGTTACTACTGGATTGAGGTACCTTTGATATCAAAAGTGGTTTTGTTCAATTCTGAAGATATTGGTCTGAAAGCCTTACACCCTTAAGCTCCCTTTCCCTCAGTTTCTTTGCAGCACACAAGGAGCAGTAACACTTCCCGTTTCCCATGCTCTGCCTCCACCGCACACAAGTTTCTGGCACACTCTGTTCCTATGACATTTAGAACAACTGGACTTTCAATTTCAGCTGACATCCTCACACATTTATATTGTGTCAAGGTACAATAGGTTTTTGATTCCTGTTTTATCCATTCCCCATCCTCCACGTCAAAGATTTTTACAATCTGATATAGAAGAGGTTAAGAGCTGAGTAATTTTACTATGTCCTCTAAAAGTAAATACAGATATTTCTAAACAATTTAACATATCAAGGGAAATGACTACAGGTAAAAGGACATATCTGCTCAATCCTGTCCCGTTGTTACCTGCAGCCTGAAACCACAGAACTCTTCAAAAGGTCACAGGCATTGCATCGGTAAGCTTACTATTTATTCCAATACTGAAAGTAAATGGAAGGAAAAAGTAACCAAGCTGCCACAGACTACCAGAGACATAACACTTTTACTGCCCCTACCATTCCACAACCAAACCTGGATGAAACAGCTATCCCTCATCAGAGCAACTGGCTTACAGAGCTCAGCCTGATTTAAAATCACTACTTTAAGACAAAATAAAAAGGAAAAACACGACTAAACATCAAACAGTTTGAAACAAAGCTGCAAGAGCTGACCAGAATCTATTTTGGAAAAAGCTCAATACCAACTTGTCCTACTCACTGAAGCTGGTAAAAATACATTACACTTGCCTTGCACCACAAGCGCACACAAGAGGATAAAAAGGACCAAGATTTGCAGGCAACGTGTGAATTCAGTGTCACTAAATCAGTTCTGCATCGTTTCCTCATCATCTTTCACAGCTACAGATGCACCATCCAAGAGAAGCACGCACTAAAACAAGCCCAACTTAATTCCAATTCCTCCTAAGACTGAAGTTACAACAACCTACACAATGGATAAAGTCATGGTACTCAGTTTTTCCAAGATCCAAATTTTCCCTACTGAAGTGTTAAGGACAGCCCTGCTTGGCTGGAGAGTTCTGCACACAACTGCTTCTAGGTGCTAAGTACTAACAGAGAAGCAGACATAACTGAATAATGTGATCCAAGTGTTTTCTTCATTGCAGCCATTACTTCACTCTGCAGTGTGAGCAAAGCAAGCCAGAAAGCTTTGGCAGAGCGTGTTCTGGGACAGCACAACCACTTGTAGCTCTGGAGACAACCTTAGGAGAGAATCCTTCCGGGTCTTAAAGCTGGAATCAGCAGAAGAGGAGTAAGGAAAACCCTGAGAGCTGCAGCTGAATTCTTTCTTCCTTCCACTCAGATGAAAAACACAGCAAAGAACATACAGCAGCAGCTTTAAGCTTATACTTAGGAACTCAACTGCAGCATTAACTGCTGTGCCTTCACCCATATATGTACATAAGGTACTAGGGCAAGACTGATTAAGGCTAAAAATAATGGCTTCAGTCTGATTAGATTGATTCTCAAATTGTGTAGGACCAGTGGCTAGGATTGTTGAACAATAGATTTAATATAGCACTTGAAATACCTTTAAATATACTGATGGTTGCATTTGAAATTAACTACTAAATACAATTTCCATCAAACTACCCTTTGCAAGAAGCCATTCATTTACTAAATGAGGCCATTTTCTTGACATTTTCTAAATGCAAAACGAAAGTAAGGAGAAACAGCAAGTATTAAATGCTTGCATATATTGCATCCTGATGGCTAGCAGACTGCATACATTCCTCAACCATTTACCATCAGATTTTAAAAGAATCAATGCAGAAACATGAATAACGTCACTGAGTCAAAACAAGCAATCCTCTATACAACATTTAAATGAGATTCTTTAATTTTCTTCTTAATGCACCTACATGCACATATTTAGTACTCTACCTGTAAATCAAAAACATAGAAAGACTGCCCACAAAGATTTACCTCAATCCAAACTTCTCCATAGGTTCAGAGAACAATGACTTTAAAGAACAAGCATAAGGAGATACCATCTTCAGTCTTCAGCATTACAGGAGTGGAGTGGAACATGTATTATTTTCACCTTCACAGAAGTTCCACGATTACAGCGATCAAAGCTTCAAGATCTCAACTGCCTCAGAAGTATTTAACAGCAATGGGAGTCAGAGAAGCAGACTGGACTTTGCCACTTTTAGCACCTTGAATTCCACTAAGCA
Source organism: Perdix hodgsoniae (assembly GCA_035772895.1). Taxonomy (NCBI): domain Eukaryota; kingdom Metazoa; phylum Chordata; class Aves; order Galliformes; family Phasianidae; genus Perdix; species Perdix hodgsoniae. The sequence continues at coordinate 1,659,589 of JAPSGF010000087.1, forward strand.
GCTTAATGACATCTCGAGAAGGCTGTAATGCTTCAGCTGTTAAGCATACCCACAGCTTCCACAACAGTCTGTCACTCCTCATTCATTAGGCACTGGGGTTTCCAAACATACTGTCTCCCTAATACAGACCCTTTCATGTATGAAATTAAAAAAACAACAATGGCAAGATGATCTTTGCAGAGGTGTTACACGAATCCAGCCACAACAAAAAGCAGGTTGACTCATAACTGGAAATGCAACACTCCCTATCATCATGGTAAACAGGCATCCATTTTATTCAGCTGCAGTTCCACTAATAAGCAGTTTAAGTGACAAAGGCTTTACAGACAGATCAGCAGAATAATGAACATAAAGAAAAGCATCGAGTTGAAAGTGTGCCCTAGCAACAAAGGACAGTAAAGCCTCAGCAGTAAATGCTGCCACTGTCTTCACCTGCCAGGTTTTCTCCCAAACCCTTCAGCTGCTGTACCAAGCAAATGGTCAGGGCAGGGCAGGGGGGTCGGATGCATAGAACAGTAAGTAGCCTTAAAGAAAGGAGGAAACGCTACTGCAAAGCTGCTATCACCTCTCTGAAACATCATGGCAAACAAAGGAAGACCTCAATGACTACAGAAAGGCACATTCACTGCATCTCTTCCAAAAGACAGAAGGTGGAAAACGTGGTCTTTTAGTTTCTTTGTAGCCAGTCGAGGGAGATGCAGGCTGAACAAGTGGAATGTAACCTGGGTTTGAGACTGACTGGACAGCCAGGTTCAAACAACAATGATCCATGATTGAAAATCCACCTGATGACTTACAGTATCCAACTCCCAAGGACTGTTAGCAGCTCCCATATAAATGCCTTCATCAGTGATCCACATAATAGGACAGAATCCACAGGCTCACAGAGGACAACAAACAAAGTACTCAGTAATGCTGGATGGCAGAGCTGATATAAAGAAAAAGTCTGACAAGCTGGAGAAACACACTAAAAGCTTCATGAAATTCAATCAAGTCAAAAACCAGAGCTCTGCACCTTGCACAGAACAGTTCCATAGATTAGCAGAGGCTGCAGAGTAACTGGCTGGCACCACCTCTGAAGAAAATGATGCAGAGGTCCTGATGGATGACAGGCAGGACTGAAATAAGCAACAGACTGCTGAGGCACAGAAAGTTTACCACATACTGGGCTGCATTAGCAACACTGAAGACAGAGGTTAGAGAGGAATGACTGTTCTCTATGCTCAGAACTGCATACTCATTTGGAATATTAAGGCTGGTTTTCAGGGCCCTTCCCCATTCCATATAGATGAGTACAGCAAGAGGACGTGAAATCAAGAGGCTGAGAGAGGCAGACCTGTTCCACCTGCAGAAGAGAAGGCTATAGGGAGCAGGGAGGGGCACAGCCTGATAGCAGTCTTCTGCTACCTAAACATGAGTGACATAGGTAAGAGATTTGCAGACTTTTCTCAGTGTTTCAGTAAAAAGGAAGGAGGCAGGGCTGACATATGGAGATATGAGTGGCCACAGCAGGTGAGACCAGAAGTCCCTCTGTAACTGTCCTTCATCTGACAGCATCAGCACTTGAAAAGGCAAGAATTTACTGATCCCACATGGTCTGGTAAGAGACCTGAACAAGAGGTGGGAATTTTATAGTACAAACACCACAGGTTATCATCCACAAGCTGTGCTGGTTGTTCTTGACCTGCACAATTTCAGCAGGGCAACATCCTACAGCGAGGCATTTCACTATTTCAAGCACTGTGTGAAGAAACACCTGCTGGTTTTGATTTATCATCTACTAGCCTCATTTGAAAACATTCAGTTCTTTTGGAACAGAAAAGCACACTTGCCATCCCCATGACACTCACGCTGTCTCTTGAGACCGAAGATGCTCTCCAGTCTTTGAAGACAGCCTTCCATGTCTCTACTCATTCTTACCCTTCTGTGGACATTTTCCAGCTTCACTACATCTTTCTTCAAGATAAGCCAAGGAAGAAAGTCATTCTAAGAACGACACCATGCATTTTCACCACTACAAAAACCAGTCTCTCAGTTTTTCTCCCTTCCTCAACCCTTGATCTTGCTGACTGTTCCCAGAACATTCACTATAACCCTTAAATCTCACTAAGCCATAATGAAGACTTCATAGCCTTTTATTTTACATATAAAACTTTTTCCTTGCACAATCTCAAACGATGGTAACAAACATTTACTACACTCAATTTCATTTATTTTAATACCTCTACCATCTCTCTTGTCCAATGCCTCCCCACTTAGTTTGCATCTATAATGCCTGATTACCTCTGTATCATCAAGGAAAAGGAGTAACTCAGTACTTCTTCTCTGTTCCAAGCTGTTCAAGTAAAATATCAGCAATACTAGCAGAGACTCCAGCAGAACACTAATATTAACCTTATTCTGAGTGAGGCTGGCTACTAAACCTTGATGCTTATTTCCTCTCTTCTGCCCAATTACCAATCCAGTTAAAAGCTTCTTTCTTTCATGAGTTCCTGGTAAGCAATATTTACAAAAAGCATTCTATAATACTAATTAGCAAAGTGTCAAAGCTCCTCCCCCTCTCCCAGCCCAACTTCTACCTTTATTTGTAAAAGATCAAAGAAGTCCAGGATTTTTGCATAGGCTGACTCTCATTTTTAGGCCCTATTAACTAATGTACTTAGGAGCTGCTTTATTAGGAAGAACAATTTCTGTTCATCGGTAAGCTTCTGGATGGAAGGGGAAATCAATTACACTTACAACTCACAAAAATTTCCTTAAGGAAGCAGAACCATTGAAACACATCCTTCTACTTTGTCACAGCTGTCCTAAAAAAACCCACCTCAGTAATTCAGGAAGAAGTGTGTTAAATGCATTTATTAGAGAATTTCCAGAAAGCCATGGACACAGGATCATATGAAAAAAGTCTAAGTCAGAGCAAAACCAACCTTTATTCCCCCCCAAGTCTTGAGCCTTTGAACCCCAGTTCTCAAACTGATCTGCTCACATCCTACAAACTCAATTCCTTCTTCACTTGAACTGATTCAAGCCTGAAGAGTTCCACATAACAGCAGAAATTAAAACCAACCAATCTGTCTGACCAGAACATTAAAAACATTTCTATTCCATAGTGATTGCATGTAAAAACTACTTAAATTACAGCTATCATTCAACTGTTGGAAATTATACAGCTAGAATGATACTTCAAAAACGTCATCACAATTGAAGGAAGAATTATGTGGAAGCACTTCCAAACGAGAAAGTGAAAGCCACTCATCATTCTGTAACCCCCAGCTAACAGGAATTCTCTAAGGTTTATTTTCTAAAAACAAAACAAACTTGCTTTTCCACAAAAGAACTAAGCACAGACAACCTCTTTTACATAGGTTTAAAATTTTTGTAAAAGAATAATCCATTCCCTCCCTCTATTTGATGGAAAGATAATCAGGTCCAGCTTAACAGCAGCACTAACTCATGCAGAGAACTTTAGCTATAAATCCCAACTTTAGTGATGTCTGTATGAATCATCCTCTTTTAACACTAATGCCTCCCAGCTGAAAGCAAGTAAAACTTCTGGCCACAAAGAGTGGATTGTGTAAGTACAGAAATGCCTACAGAGCATATCTCTTGCAGTGAACCCAGCCTTGGGCAGGAAGGAATTTGCAACGGATTTTTAAAACTCTTTTCAGGTACATCAAGTTCGGTAACTGGTGGGAAGAACAAAAAAAAGGAAGATTCAAGAAAAATAAAATAAGAGTCCTACCAGATTAGATGGGGGAAAACCATTACAGAGCTATGCTCTCCTTTCAAGGGTCAGAAAAATGATGTGCTTCCTCTCAACTGTGTTAGCTTATAACACCTGCAAAGCACCAGAGAGTTGTATGAATTTACACATCTTTAAGTCAACCCAACAGAAGATCTTCTGAGGTATAAATAAGCTTTTTCAAATGCAATGTATTGCACTTGTATATGAAATTAAGTCTAACCATAGATAAGTAGGGAAAAGAAAGCAAGGCTGATTAAATGATTTCAAAAGCAAACAAACACAGAAGCAAACCAACTTAGTGCTACTTTATGCAAGAGGAAAGAGGAGGAACAGGAACAAGAAAAAGAATCATCTGAAGTTTGAAAATAAGCAACATCAGAAGGAGGTAAACAGAGTGAGGAAATACTTCTGAGCTTTAAGATGCTTCCTTGATACCAAGTTCCATCACCTTGCTTACCATCAACAACAAAATTACAAATGGTGCCATTTCAAACATGAAGCAGAGTACAATAAACTGTAGCAAGTTCCCAGTTGGGCCAACAGCACATAAGCATTTCTATGCAGAATCACTGAAATTCTTAATGTTTTTTTTTTTTATTATTTCTTCCTCTAGCTCTTAGATAATTCTAGAGCTGAATTGACATCATTATTTCTCACCCAACTCATCCAAAATGTAAATTATATCATCACTTATTCACAGAATGAATTATTCTGATTCATAGCTCTTATCAATCCCTTGTAGTGATATTTCTTTCTGTTTCTAGGCAAAATTAGAAAATTAAAAGAAAATTAAAAGAAAGGAGAAGCAGCATATACCCAAAACAAGAGGCTCAGAATAATGGCTAGATTTAGGCTGAATTAGGTACAAGTGTGGATATTAATTGTTACAGAGACAGATCAAAAGAGAAAAAAAAAATCACAAGCCTTAAATGCAGCTGTAGATCATTTGGATTTTTTTTTAGAAATATTTAAAAACTTTTTTTTTTCAGTATAAAGCCAAGTAGTTCTTCTCAGTTAGAAGTGTCAAAGAAAACATCACCACAATATTTGAAGCTGCTACTTCAAAACAGTTAAGAGTTAGCCATGACAGATTTTAGACTGTTCCTCTGCTACATTTATTAAAAAGTAGCAATTATCCCAAATATTTTCCACTTACACAAACTCCTAGTAATGTGTTCATTAATATATGTAAGCAGCTTTTGAGTAACATCCCCAAGAAGTTTAATCAAATGCTTTACAAAGCTGCTGTACGGTCAGACAGAACTGACTCACATCCCAATGCAAGGTTGACAGCCATGTTGAGTCCTGCCTCGAGCCACACTCCAGCACAGGCTTCTTCTCACAACACTGGTTTACAGCTGCTACCTTAAACCATACCTCATAGGAACACTCTTTGCTCTCCTCCTTTTAGAAGAAATGAAGCATTCCTCCCTGCCTAAAGCAGCAGCCAACTGGATAAGATCACACAGCAGATCCACGCTCTAAGCAAGTCCCTTTCTTTGATGAAATCCTCCTTTATTCTCCAAATATTTGTTCATTTTAATCACAGCATCATCTCTTTAAATAAAAGCAGTTGTCACTGTCCTCCACGTTTGCACAGCCAGCAGCCTTTAGGGGATCCTCTCTGTGGTCTGACTGCTCCCAAAATAACCATCTCCAGCTGAAGAGACAGCACTGCACCTAACGTATAATTAAGGATTATTGGCTCAGCAGACCTCTATCAGGAAACACGAACAATCAAAGGTCTACTCAATAAGATTACCTGTATTACTTCAGTGCTCACTGCAGCTTACACAAGGCAACACCCAGAGTGCTCAAAAATCAAAGCCAAAGTGAACCAAGCGTAGGATGTGAAGCAGTTCTATTATTGGGTACCATGATAAAGATATCCTGACAATAAAACCTTGGTTTATTTAAATAGGCAATAGCATATGTCAGGTTGGATTAAGTAGCCACTGATACAGCATATTTCACATTCTGTATGAGCAAATACTTCTGTAGGGTGCATCTCTGGGCTGTTCATTATGGGAGACCAAACACGTAACGAAGGCAGCTTCTGAAGCTTACAAGGATTGATGGATTTTGCTGGTGAGCCCTTTTAGAAAACACCCACCTGTGACAACTGGTTCCCTAAGCTTATGGGCTCTAAGGTGCACTGTCATGCTGCTTAATACAGGAACTACTGAAACGAAGGATGGAAGAGGTTCAAAGAAAAGAGAATTGGCACTGGGTAGTCCACAGCAACCAGTAAGGGCTCCCTTACTGGAGGGAGCCCATATCACAGGAAGTTTCTTCTTACCATGTCAGTTTCCAGCAACAAAACAAAACAAAAGGACATATCTAGCTCATGGCTCCTTACTGCCTTAACTGTGTTTTCCTCCTGCACTGATCACTTGCAAATGTATCTTACAGGGAGTGGACAGGGGTGGAAAAGAGACCAAATCCCACAGGAGCCAACTCCTACCCTCGCTGCTTTCCAATGTTAAACTCCCCCTGCAGTCCCAATACCAGATTTCTCATTGTCCAGAAACACACTGAGCCAAGTGCAGCAGAGCAGCAGCACGAGGCGTCACGCCTGTTTGCTGCCATGCAAGCATGATGTGTTGAAACAGGAAGCACATGGTTCAGCAACATACTAATGCTTGGTATGGATATTCAGTGCGTGTTGAGTGAGTCAGAGCAGCCAGTTTGAAGACTGATTTAGTGTGAGATACAAGCACTCACACCGAGTTAGCACAGAGCTCACTGACTACTACAGTCAGCTTCAGTCTTCCACCTGAGGAGCATTTCAGTCACTTACTGATCAGCAACTGCCATGAATTTGCTGTGCAGATACAATGAAAGTGCATTAGGTATTCCAACTGTATTACTTCTGTCCTCCTGTTGTCTGTACCTCTCTCACTGAGCAACTTCTGCTGTCAAACATCCAAAGCCTGACATGCACCACTAAATACTTCTGTCAAAATACAAAGCTATGATTAAAAAAAATGCATTCCAATCAAACATATAAAGGTGGAAATAAACTTTTCTGCTTTAGCAGGAAAAAAAAGTCAACCAAAGTAATCTGCCATTTTTAGTCAAGATTCCACATGGTGGTTCAGAGTGTACCTCCACAGTCTGCAGGTGATACAAAACTTGAAGCTGCTCATATGCCAGATGGTCATGCTGCTGCTCAGAAGGACCTCAACAGGCTGAAGAAAAGGGCAAACAGAACCTCACAGAGTTCAGAGGGAAATGCCAAATCCTGCATTTGGGAACAAACAACGACATGTAGCAGTACCTACTGGAGACAAACAGGTTGGAAAGCAGCTATGCAGCGTAAAACCTGGAAGTCAGGGTGGACAAGCTGACTGTGCAACAGTAAGAGGCTTTTGGAGCAAAGAAGGCCAACAGCAGCCTGAGCTGTGTCAAGAAGAGCATGGTCAGCAGGGCAAGGAAGGTGAGCCTTCCCTTCCACATGAATTACGCTCAACTGGAGTGCTGTAATCAGTTCTGAGCCTCCGCTATAGGGGGGGTGCAGCACTGAGCACAGAAAAAGGCCACAGATTACCAACAAGTTGGAGCATCTCACACATGAAGAGAGGCTGAGAGAACAAGGATTGCTTAGCTTTGAGAAGAAAAGGCTCCGGGTAAACCAAATCCATGTGCACTACACCTGATGGGAACAGGAAAGTAGATGGAGACAGACTACATCTCATTAGTAAGACAAGAGATAGAGACAATAGGCACAAAATGGAAGACAGAACAACTCCATGTAAGCAACTGTTTTTTTGAAATTCATAACAGAGGTCAAGCATTAGAACAGGTTTGCCCACAGAGGCTGGAGGCTCCATCTTTGAGATTTTCAAGACCAGGCAGAACATGCCCTGAGCAACCTGCTCTAACTGCCTCCACTTTGAGCTCAGTCTGTTGGAGTGATGCTATGAAGTCAGGACAGAAACAACATATGTTTCCCAGTCCTGTTCTGTTATCTGTTCCCCTATTAAAAGATCAGGTAGACACAGTATTTCCTTGAGAAATTAAGATCTTATTAAGTCTGCTGCCAGTATTTCCCCAACACAGCTTCCAACAAAAGAAGCCAATCAGCAGCATCGAGATGATGCTCAAGAATTCTGTGCTTTTGTGCTCATTTTGATCAGCTGTTTTTTTTTTTTTTTAAGTATATAGCTTAAAAAAAAACCACACAGCTAATCCTAAACTGTTGCCAGTGAACAAGAATATCATGACATGACCACCCCCTTCTTTAAGATGGAAGACCCTACAGTTTTGGGGTCCTATTCCATTTTGCTTGCTAGTTCAGTTTAACGATTACTCTCACTGCTAAGGATACAGATGAACTATCGAGCTTCTTGTCATCACTTGTTTATTAGTGCTTCAGCAAAGAAATACCATAACAATGCTCACATTCATTCATTTTTAAATTGCCAGCCCTCATGTTCTATCCTCCAGATGAAGCCTGCAAAACTCTCGATCAGCAGGCTTCCTCCTCCCCCCCTTTAAGATTCCACAGCACTTCAAATGAAGAATAGCTGGCAGCCTTCTTGTCCTTGACAAGGAGGAAGCATGCTGAGGAAATATTCAAGCATTATTTTGTATGCTTAAATAACTTCTCTAGGTTCATCTGAAGAAGTCAGTTTACTCCTCCTCAGCTGAACTGCTGAAGGAACAGCTGAAGCATTTCCACTTCTGCAGCTGCCACAATCCAGCAGTGGCAAGGAATATCCCTCTGCAGTTTTAAGCATTCTTTCACATGAAAGGCACTGTGTAGAACATACAGTAAACGCAGAGCTATTACACAACCACTGTCTAGTGATGTCGGCATGAGGAAGCTAGAGGGAGAAAACATAAAAGATTACAGACTTGTATTTATATCCTTCATATTTTCCTCACATCAGGGAAAAAATCACCAGTATCCAAAACTCCAAGAGAAATATTTCAGCCACTGCGCTGGTGATCATAATTAAAAGCACAAATGACTGTGCATCATTTCACAAAACTGGAAATCAAATCCCCACAGAGGCTCAGTCCAGTGGAAACTTTTAGGCACCTGCCTGCCTCCCAGTAAACAAAGTGGAATTTGCTGTCAACATATTTCAGCAGACTTGAGTCTTCTGTGATCGTCTTTCCCTGCTGCTTTTTCACCTTCACCACTAAAGTGTTTCGATACATGACTCACGGTTAACAGCATTTAAGAGGACATACAGAAAAGCTTTGAGCAGACATGACTATGGCAGGTTTTTTAAACAAACAAAAAAAGCTACCAAAGATTAGAGAAACAACTCATCAGTTGTATGGGTGCTGGGAAGAATCGATAAACACCAACCTCCCTCAGAAATCTAAAGTGCGTCTCACTCTCTTACTACTTAGCTTCCCAACATTACAAACAACATTCCATTCTTCCATGTATATTTTTGTTCAGATTTGTCAAGAAAAAAAGCAGACTTGGGGAAATGTACGAATTAGCCCAACACATTCTCCAGCTTTTAAATGGCTGGCACCTTGACAATTCATCTTAAGTCATAACCATGAAAACAAGAACTCCCTGATCCTCACTGCCAGTAATTTTTCAGGAATGTAACAAGCAGAGCTGTGATAACAACTGGAATAAGTCTGAAATGCAGTTGTAAAACGATCTTCTTAACTTGAAGGCCTTTCACATTGCTGTGGCCATGGAAAGTGCTAGAGTGCTCTCGAAATGCATTTTAGAATTCAAGACTGATAGTGTCAGGGAAACAATGATGGAAAGATGCCTTTCGATGTAAAAAGAAAAGGGAATCAAGATTTCATTCTTCTGCTTCTCTGAACTAAATTAGAAGCTGGGAGGGTGGGGAATGAGGACATGCACAGGAAGAATACGGCCAAAAAGCCTGCAAAACAAACACTGCTCAAGGCACACAGTACTGACTGTGTGAAAGTGCAGCATGATCTCAGCATCACAAAGTTTAGCTGCAAACCACCTCCTATATGCAAAAAGCTGCTGATGCACTGTCCTGGGAGATGCCCAAATCAGCGTTCTGCACCACAGCTTCTTCTCCCAGCTGCCTCCCTCAGCCGTACCCATCAATGCGGTGCACCTCCTGCACACACCGCCGGTGTCCAAACAAAGGTTTCCGTTGATTCCTACCAGTATCATCACCCTTCCAGCTCAACCATCCCTGAGGCGATGACCTCAAGGCTCAGCCCCGAGTCCTTCAGTCCCTTCACCACCCCGACGGCCAGAAGCCACCGTCCTTCAGACCGGCACGGCGCCTTCAGGAACACCCCGTGCTCTCAGCACAGCTCTGCCTACCCGTAATTACTTCGCAC